>OU342740.1:75454439-75952740 GCA_910589775.1 Avena eriantha
CAAGGATCCACCAGTGTCATTGCATGTGTGTTCTTTTTACTAACAACAACTGGAGTCATTTCACGACAATTCTTTTCACATACCACATATGGATCCACCAGTGTCATTGAAATGTGTGTTCTCTTCACAGACCACACATGGATCCACCAGTGTCATTGCATGTGTGTTCTTTTTACTAACAACAACTGGAGTAATTCATGACTATTCTTTTCACCTACCACATATGGATCCACCAGTGTCATTGAAATGTGTGTTCTCTTCAGAGACCACACATGGATCCACCAGTGTCATTGCATGTGTGTTCTTTTTACTAACAACAACTGGAGTCATTCCATGACTATTCTTTTCACATACCACATATGGATCCACCACTTCATTGAAATGTGTGTTCTTCTCATTAACCACAGCTAGAGTCATTGCATGTGTGTTCACTTCAGAGACCACAGATGGATCCACCAGTGTCATTGCATGTGTGTTCTTTTTAGTAACAATAACCGGAGTCATTGCACCTGTGTTATTTTCACAATCTACCTGTGGATCGACTAGTGTCATTGCATGTATGTTCTCTTCAGAGACCACACATGGATCCACAGTGTCATTGCATATGTGTTCTTTTTACTAACAATAACCAAAGTCATTGCATGTGTGTTCTCTTGAGAGACCACAAATGGATCCACCAGTGTCATTGCATGTGTGTTCTTTTTACTAACAACAACTGGAGTCATTTCATGACTATTATTTTCACATACCACATATAGATCCACCAGTGTCATTGCATGCGTATTCTCTTCAGAGACGACACATGGGTCCACCAGTTTCATTGCATGTGTGTTCTTTTTACTAACAACAACTGGAGTCATTGCATGTGTGATCTTTTCACATACCACATATGGATCCACCAGTGTCATTGAAATGTGTGTTCTCTTCAGAGAACACACATGGATCCACCGGTGTCATTGCATGTGTGTTCTTTTTACTAACAACAACTGGAGTCATTGCATGTGTGTTCTTTTCACATACCACATATGGACCCACCAGTGTCATGGAAATGTGTGTTCTCTTCAGAGACCACACATGGATCCACCAGTGTCATTGCATGTGTGCTCTTTTTACTAACAACAACTGGAGTCATTACATTTGTGTTCTTTTCATATACCACATATGGATCCACCAGTGTCATTGAAATGTGTGTTCTCTTCAGAGACCACACATGGATCCACCAGAGTCATTGCATGTGTGTTCTTTTCACATACCACATATCGATCGAACAGTGTCATTGCATGTGTGTTCTTTTTTACTACCAACAACTGGAGTCATTTCATGACTATTGTTTTCACATACCACATATGGATCCACAAGTGTCATTGAAATGTGTGTTCTTTTCAGAGACCACACATGGATCCACCAGTGTCATTGCATGTGTGTTCTTTTTACTAACAACAACTTAGGGACCAAGGAGTTAACTACAGTCAACATTAGGGACCAAGGAGTTAACTACTCGCGATGTAGGGAAATCCTATTCTTAGGACTATTGACCCTAGATATCGTCTTTCTTCAGGTCGGAGTCACTATCTTGCCGATAAATCCTTCGTCGTATCTTGGACGCTTCTTGATAGTGCAACACCTGATATCTTCTGATTACGAGGATTTCGCTGGTAGAGCGATATTGTAGTCTCCTTTTTTTGCTCGTAGTTTCTTGTCTTCATCTTGTTCTCATTGTCTTCACTGGGTACTAGATCCTAATTTATTTCAAATCCGTAGGTTTGAAATTTGGACAAGAGTTAGAGGAAACCATTTTCGAAAGTATTTACTTAGAGTAAGAGAAGAAGTAGAACTTTTTGAAACTTATTGAGAAACTAGTTTTCGAAGGCCGGGGTTTTCAAAATAAGGTTTCTGTCTAGCGACCATGCTAACTAAGGTTCTCCTACAGTCAGGATGGCTCTGATACCAAGCCTGTGGGAGCCCCCGGATTAATCGTACGAGAAATCCCTGTTATGTACATATCCATGTTCCCATGATCAGTGAGCCGTGGAACATAACCGACAAGTATCATTACAACATCCGAGATATACCGAATTACAAGACTTACATAAATGCCGTTAAAGCTACATCAATAATCATCAGCGGAACTTCATCAAGCGTAGAGCCCGATCCATGCTTTAACCTACATGCAACTGACTGGTAGAACGTCCTAGCTCGCATAGGCGTCAACTCCACCTTCTTCTTGATATCTGACCAAGTTAATAGCCAGGGATAATGCCAGTGAGTACTTTGAATGTACTCGCAAACCACCTTAAGAGAATAATAATAGCAAGAGGTTATGCAATATGGTTGTGGTAACTGATGTCTACGCACTTCTATTCTTGTAGATAATTGTTGGGCCCCCAAGTGCAGAGGTTTGTAGAACAACAGCAAGTTTTCCCTTAAGTGGATCACCCAAGGTTTATCGAACTCAGGGAGGAAGTGGTCAAAGGTATTCCCTCTCAAGCAACCCTGCAATCAAGATACAAGAAGTCTCTTGTGTCCCCAACACACCCAATACACTTGTCAGGTGTATAGGTGCACTAGTTCGGCGAAGAGATAGTGAAATACAAGTGGTATGGATAATTATAACTGGTAATGGTGCTAGAAAATAACTTGATGGCGTGGAAAAGACTAAAGGCAAACTGAAATAAAGAAGGAAGCAAGCAAACATGTAACAGATCTATTAGCAAACGGTGTATCAATGCTTAGAAACAAGGCCTAGGGATCATACTTTCACTAGTGAACACTCTCATATAAATATCTTCTCTTTATGATACTACTCTTAACTACTCTCCGGTTGAACACTCTAATCGATGGTAGGGCCATAACAGCACACCTCAAAGTAAGCCTTTCCCATCTAAAAAACCCCACACTATCACCTTGAGTACTAGATAGGTCCAACAAACACCACAATTTCATAAAGACATCCAACTCCAAATATAACTCATAACAAGTATTTGTAATCTCTAGCCTAAGTGCCACCATGGTGAGCACGCTGTCACTTTCACACACATGGGGAGAGTAGAGATCTATTAAAGCACTTGAGTAGAAAGGTAGATCTACTTGATTACAAAGCTCATGATCACAATATGATCATGCATAGAGAGAGATGAACACATAGCTACCAATAGAACCCTTAGCCTCGAGAGAGAACTACTCCCTCCTCATCATGGGAATCAGCAATGGTGATGGAGATGGTGGTGGAGATCGATAGATATGGCTCCGGGGGCACTTCCCCGTCCCGGCAGGGTCCCGGAACAGAGACTTTCTGTCCCCCGAATCTCCCCTTCGATGGTGGCGGCGCTGCGGAACTTTTCGTGGCTGGAGGCTTGATTTTTTAGGGTTTTGGCTTCGGGAGGCTTCTTATAGGCTAGAGGGCAAGGTCGGTGGGCGGCCAGGGGGCCCACACCATGCCCTGGCACGTCCTAGGTGGACCCGCGCCTAGGGGTGTTGTGGCCACCCTATGGCCCCTCTCCGACTCTCCTTCTGGCTCCGTGAGTCTTTCGGGAAAATAGTAACTTTGTCTTTTGTCCCGTCCAATTCCGAGAATATTCATTTTCTGACTTCTTGGAACCAAAAACAGCAGAAAATAGGAAACTGGAACTGTGGCATCTTGTTAATAGGTTAGTCTAAGAAAGTGTATGAAAAGTACTCTAAAGTTGAAACAAAACACAAGAAAGTAGATTAAACCAAGCATGGACCATCAAAAATTATAGATACATTTGCAGTGTATCAACATCCCCAAGCTTAACTCATGCTCATCCTCGAGTAGGTAAGTGATAAAAAGAAAGAATAATTTTTGAGGTGACATGCACCATCAAAGACTTGATCAAAGTATTTGTAAAAACATTCAAAGCTGGGATCATAGTACTTCAATCATAACATGAAAGACAAAGTTCTAACAATAAGCAAAGAGACTATGATGCAACATGAAAAGGCACAAACAAAAGATTCATGAATAACAATGCTTTGCAAGACGTTTGTTTGTTTTACATAAAGAAAACATAGCATAATAGTATTCAGCTTGTCTCTCAATAGAGTAGCAAATATAAATGCATAGGACACCTTCAAAGTTCATAAGAGTGACGAGATACAAATAGTTTAAAATAAGCAATATCAAGTTATGCATCAATCAACTAGTCTTGGGACAATGCACATAGAACCAAGAATGGCCACTATGCTCTCAAAGTAGGTGCATAAAGATAGAAGGTGGAGACTCAATATATATAGAGGAAGAAAGGCCTTCATAGAAGGAAGTAGGGATTCAAGTCTCATAAAGAGCTTCCAAAAATTATGGTACTTATAGCTTTCAGCTCTCATTGCCCCTATCATAAGCATCTTGAAGTGATTAAGGTTAAAGTGAACAAACTATGGTGTACATGCTTGACGAAGTATAAGTCAGAAATTTCATGTCCCTTGTATACGAGAGTCGCTCCTCGTGCTACTCAAGTTTAGTCACCGGAAAGTTCTTGTCATCGTAAGTAGATGTGTATCATAGAGAACCGCCAACAGGGTACCCCTTGCCCGATGATACGGAAGAATCCCCATATCAAAATGACAAGGCAAGCAGACAACGAGCATCTCAGCATTCTTCTTATTTAACATGGGAATATGGTGCTTTTTTCTCTCTTTCCTCTTTTCATAGTATCTCTTTTTTTTCTTTTCTCTTTTTTTTTCTTTTCTCTTTTTTCTCAATATAGGACTCTTTTTTTATAAGAAGAATGCTTCATAGACAGCTCATTATGGTTACGCTGCAGGTTTCCACCATGTTAGCATGGATTAGACCAGCGGCCCAGGCGTTTCTCTAACACATATACATAACTCCATGGACTTACAAGCTCCCCTTTCATTTCAAACCGACGACATCCATATACAAGAGCATGATATCAACTAGGTACAAGTACCAAGTGCAATGTTGAAAGTGTTCCCCATGAAAGCATGGTTCTGCTAATTCCCAACAAATAAGTGCAAGCATATACAACATAGAAGACACAATGGTTCAAGTTTATTAAGGGCAAGTAAAGTAAAGTGTGCCATCAAGTTCGTGAGAGCTCTAATCACTAGTTTTCTCATAACAAGTGGAAGGTAAACAAAAGCATGAATGTACTTGGAATAACATAAGCTAGTAGGTAGGTATGGTGGACTCTTTGGAATAACTTGGTTTAGGGAGTTGGATGCATGAGTGGAACTCATACTTGTTGTGGAGGCTAGCAAAAGACTGCGAGCGACAAACTAAGAGAGCAATAATGGCCATAATCATGCAGAGCGACAAAACATCATTGATCAAAGGATAAAGTGATACTACAAGTTGAAAACTAAAGGATCATAAAGGCTATGGTGACTTTGGATAGTCATAACATGGTGTGAGCATGCGCCAAGTCAACCCAAATAAAGCATCAAAGGAGAATACCGCTATACTATGCTTTAATATGCTAAAAGAATGCATGATTCATCCAAGGCACATTAAGCAATCTCAATTGTTTATAACAAGTCATGCTACAATAAGGAATACTAAGCATAAAGCCAAAACAATATCAAGCATGGCATGACAAAGCATAGGCCACAGTCAAAAACAAGCTCTTTTTACCACATAAGTATGAACTTTCCTACTCTTGTCCAATCCAAACCAAACTATTTGCAAACCAATGTATGAAAGAGGGGGTCGAACCAATTTATTCACCAAACTAAGCAAACCAAGCAAACGAAAAACCAAAACGAAAACGAAAAAGAAGACGCTCCAAGAACAACACAACCGTGCATGAAACAATAAAAATAAAGCGTTTGGAAGAAACCTGGATTTTTATTGATGAAGAAGGGGATGCCTTGGGCGTCCCCAAGCTTTGACGCTTGTACTTCTTGGATATTTCTTGGGGTGACACGCGTGGCATCCCCAAGCTTGAGCTTTAGTCCATCCTTCATCTCATTACTCAATCCTTCCATACACCTGATATTTTTCCTTCATACAGAACTTAACACAATCTTTATTAGCAACATTAGTGCACTTAAGATAAATAAGTCTCAAGGTTCAGTTCTAACACCAAATAAACTTCCATTAGAACACAAGCTACTGTAGCACTTCCCTCAAAAAGCTCAATTCCCCAAAAGAACTCAAAAAGGAACCCACAAGAAGTAAATGCAGAACATGGCAGAAATTTGTCAAAACAGACCAGCAGATAAAGACGAATTTTTTTCGAAGACCTTCTGTTGCTCAAATCAAAAAGTGTTAAACTAACGAAAGTTACATAACAACCTGGGTCAGAAGAACAAAAAATGAAAGCTCAATCCGACATACAGACCTCTCTCACAAATTTTCACGGTGAAGCACAAAATTCTGTTTCGGGACAACAACTTTCCCAATCATTACTTCACTCTCATTAGAGTTTACTCTTGGAACAAAAAGCAAATAAAAAGGATAAGGATAGGTTATTACAGAGGTAATAACTTCCAAGACTCATCTAAAACTTTTGGGTTATCTCCCAATAAGTACTTTTCTTTAACGCCTTTAAGTTAGGCATGATAGTTTGAGAAGATGCTCACATAAGAAATACGAAATGAAGTAAAAGAGAGCATCAAGAAGAAAATTCAAAACATATTTAAGTCTAACCCACTTTATGCATAGGAATCTTGTAAAGAAACAAGTCATGAAAGCACAAAGCAACAAGCATAGGAAGGCAAAACAAGTACAACTTCAAGACTTTCAAGATAAAGAGAGGAAACTTAATATTATTGAGATGCATAAAACCATGTTTCCCTCTCTCATAATAACTTTCAGTAGCATCATGAATAAAATTAACAATATAACTATCACATAAAACATTCTTATCATGAGCCACATGCATAAAAGAATTAATACTCCCCACATAAACATAGTCATTCTTATTAATTGTAGTGTGAGCAAATTCAACAAAATAGCTATCATTATTATTCTCATCACCATAATCATCAAATATAGGAGGCATATTGTAATCATAATCAATTTTCTCCTCAATAGTAGGTGGAATGAAAAAATCATATTCATCATTGTAATCATCATATATTGGAGGTATAGTATCATCAACGTAAATTTTCTCCTCCATGCTTGGGGAACTAAAAATATCATGCTCATCAAAACCAGCTTCCCCAAGCTTATACTTTTGCATAATATTAGCAATAATGGTGTCCAAAGAATTCATACTAACAACATTGCTATTAGCATGCAAATAAAGTTCCATAGGTTTTTTTAATTTTCTCTTCAAACACTTCATGTCCTAACTCAAGATAAATATTATAAAGCTCTCTAATTTTGTTGTTGTTTTCCATTAAGCCTAACTAGTGAAAACAAGAAACAAAAAGACAAAATTGCAGAATCTAAAGGAAATAACTTCGAGCACTCACACGGGAGGATGTGAGTACCTTTTACCTTACCTCCCCGGCAACAGCGCCAGAAAATAGCTTGATGTCTACACACTTCTATTCTTGTAGACAGTTGTTGGCCCTCCAAGTGAAGAGGTTTGTAGAACATCAGCAAGTTTTCCCTTAAGTGGATCACCTAAGGTTTATCAAACTCAGGGAGGAAGTGGTCAAAGGTATTCCCTCTCAAGCAACCCTGCAATCAAGATACAAGAAGTCTCTTGTGTCCCCAACATACCCAATACACTTGTCAGGTGTATAGGTGCACTAGTTCAGCGAAGAGATAGTGAAATACAAGTGGTATGGATAATTATAAGTGGTAACGGTGCTAGAAAATAACTTGATGGCGTGGAAAAGACTAAAGACAAACTGAAATAAAGAAGGAAGCAAGCAAACATGTAACAGATCTAGTAGCAAACGGTGTATCAATGCTTAGAAACAAGGCCTAGGGATCATACTTTCACTAGTGAACACTCTCATATAAATATCTTCTCTTTATGATACTACTCTTAACTACTCTCTCGTTGAACACTCTAATCGATGGTTGGGCTATAACAGCACACCTCAAAGTAAGCCTTTCCCATCTAGAAAACCCCACACTATCACCTTCAGTACTAGATAGGTCCAACAAACACCACAATTTCATAAAGACATCCAACTCCAAATATAACTCATAACAAGTATTTGTAATCTCTAGCCTAAGTGCCATCATGGTGAGCACGCTGTCACTTTCACACACATGGAGAGAGCAGAGATCTATTAAAGCACTTGTGTAGCAAGGTAGATCTACTTGATTACAAAGCTCATGATCACATTATGATCATGCATAGAGAGAGAGATGAACACATAGCTACTGGTAGAACCCTTAGCCTTGAGAGAGAATTACTCCCTCCTCATCATGGGAATCAGCAATGGTGATGGAGATGGTGGTGGACATCGATGGAGATGGCTCCAGGGGCACTTCCCCGTCCCGGCAGGGTGCCAGAACAGAGAGTTTATGTCCCCCGAATCTCCCCTTCGGTGGCGGTGGCTCTGCGGAACTTTTCGTGGCTGGAGGCTTGATTATTTAGGGTTTTGGCTTTGGGAGGCTTCTTATAGGCCAGAGGGCAAGGTAGGTGAGTGGCCAGGGGGCCCACACCATGCCCTGCCGTGGCCTTGGTGGACCCACGCCTAGGGGTGGTGTGGCAACCCTATGGCCCCTCACCGACTCTCCTTCTGGCTCCGTGAGTCTTTCGAGAAAATTGTAACTTTAGCTTTTGTCCCATCCAATTCCGAGAATATTCATTTTCTGACTTCTTGGAACCAAAAACAGTAGAAAACAAGCAACTGGGACTGTTGCATCTTGTTAATAGGTTAGTCCAAGAAAGTGTATGAAAAGTACTCCAAAGTTGGAACAAAACACAAGAAAGTAGATTAAACCAAGCATGGAACATCAAAAATTATAGATACATTTGCAATGTATCAGTAACAGGAGGGCTCCAAGAGAGATTCTTTTCTCAATTAGTTTCTATTGTAGATATAGCATCTACATATCTTTGTTGAAAACTTTTGTAAACATTCTTGGAAACCTTTTTGAAAAGTTTGGAAAACATTAGGATTGGGTCACCCATTTGTTACTTCCTTTCGGTCATCCCATGACCAAACTCCTTTCATTCCTTTTTGACCATCCCATGGTCAAAACATGTATCCTTTCCGACCATCCCATTTTCAAAACATTTCAAAGCCATTGTTTTTCCTAAATCCTTTTTGAAACCAAAACCAGCACCGCTCTACAACAACCTTCCCAACCGTCCATGACCACGGAAACGGCTATCTGAATAGATTTACACTCTGCAGAGGTTGTACACTTTACCCACACCATCTGGGTACACTAACCTGATCTTCACCGATCGTGGCTTGACTAACCTATCAAGACTCTCCGGATCCCCACTCCAATATAAGTGCCTACCCTATGAGTGTTATTCCCCTCAAAACCGGGACGTCGGGTACTGAGGACCAACCGGAGTGCGTTACACTTTACATAGTGGTCCCTTTCAATGAGGGGCTCATAGTAACGCATGGAGGCCCGCAGACCCTTCGTTCCTTCTCTAGGTCGATGTCCCACATGGACCTTTATCGGAGAAGGCCCACCCTCCAGGGATCGCAAGCCCCTGTAGTAGTTATGAGGCAGCTTATACCAGAATGAACAACCCTCAAATCTGGCCCTGTCCCATTCTAGAGTAATGTGGTTGCACATGGTTAATTGTTCTAGCAAAACTGCAAAGAATCGGGTGCGTTTTTGTAAACCTTCAGCAGTTTGTAAAACGAAACCTTTTTCTTTCTCAACATCTCTTGGGAGGTCCCACCTCACCAAGGTTTTAACATAAAACATTTGGTAAAACTTTATCCAGGGTCTTCCCATCCTCTAGCTTTGCTTTGGCTGAAACAGGGTCTCCAAAATGGGTATGGTGGATATGCACCATCTACTCCACTAGGGACAAGTAGGTGTCGTCAAGGGGGTTGCACTTAGTAGTACATTAGTGTAGTAGTTCGGAGGAGCCAAACCACTACCATATATTCATCAACATAAAGTAAAACAATGCAATTTTTAATAAACAGAATATAAAACATGCATAAGTAAAACAATAGGACAAGGCTTATGAGCGAGAAGGGGGCTTGCCTGATATCAGCAATATGGCATAATTTTCCCCGGACTTCTTCTTAGGAAACCATAATAACCAATAAAAACCATCTTCTTCTGCTCTCCGATATAATCGCAACTATCATCGATAGGGAACACATGCAAACAAACAAAAGGGCACAATCAATACAAGGCATACAATCACCAATACCACTCATCAAACAAGGAATTGAATAATCTCCTATTAAGGCTCAGTAGTTTTAGAGAGGATTGGATTTAGGAGGTTGAGATGGCCTTGGAGAAAGGGATGAACACCCCTTAGGGTTTATTGTCCAGGAATTACCTAAGAGGGGGTTTTGGACCAAGGACATATTCTGTATGATACCATTATATAAAAATGATACCTACAGGTAGATGTTGATAAAGTGAAACCAACAAAAGTGGTTTCACTATTTCATCACTTTTCTTTAAATAGTTATGATTTTCCTAGTGAAATAACTTCTAGTTTAGGGAATAAATCACCAGAAAAGTTCTGGAGCTCCAAAAATTATTTACTTGGAGGTATTTGTAGAGTTTTATGTACTGAATCACTGAGAGTTGGAATCACTCCAAAATAATTACCAGAATGCCCTCAAGAAATTCCCAAAAATGCAGTTCTGTAGCTGTTTTGTCTTTTTCACCAGATTTAATCTACAGAGGTTTTTGATTTGATTTCAGGTACACGTGGTAGGTATTTAGAATAACTTTATGTAGAAATTGGAATCAACCTTTTTGGATTTGTGGAACTCCTGTAGTGATTTTTCTACTGAAACAACCCTGGACAGAGATGTTTAAATCACCAGAAATCAAAAGAGGCTCCAAAATTTATGGTCTCATAGGTTTTAGTAGATATTTACATACCTCATCAGCAACAGTTGGAATTAGGGTAAAATATATCATCGTATGGCCTAGGGAATTTTCTAAAGGTAGATATGGATGGATTTTGTTATTTTTACTGGGATAAAACTAGGGTTCACCTTGACAGGAGATAAATGCTAACTGATGGGTACAGTAATAACCTTTCAGGGGAAGTTTGTTTCATCATATTTGAACATGTAAAGCTCACTATGGAATTTATCTAGTGCAAAATATACCTTTTTGTAGATTTATTTTCAGAAAACAAGGAATACTGTTTTAGGCAAGGTTTTTGCTCTGCATGTTTAACAAAACATTCAGAAACACGAGGAAACTTATATTTAGACATTTGGTGTGGGTTTGTATTTTTGAAATGATTTAAACCAAGTGGCAATTTCAGATCTTTATTTGTTTTTAGGATAAAAAGAAAAGGGACGCTCCAGGTGTCACGGGCCAGTTCGGGACCGAGTATGGGCTGAGGGGCAGATGCGGCTCACCTAGGCGATGCAGTGAGCGGGAGGGGGATTTCAAATCCCGCCGCCGAAGGGCCCAGCGATCAGAGGTGGTGGCCAACAAAGGGGTATCGCCGGATCTTGGCCGTTGGATTAGAGGAGGGATCAACGGCCCAGAGTTCATCTCCCACCTCTCGTCTGAGCAGCGGGGAAGAAACCCTAGGCGTGGGTCTGCGAGACACCGGGGAGCTCACCGGGGGTTCACTAGCGATGGAGGACAAGCGGAGGTGGTGCGGAGCTTGATGACGACTCTGGTGATGGGCGGCGATGGCAGGTTCTGTGACGGAGGTGGTCCCGCATGATAATGGCCGAGAGAGGCTCGACGGAGTTCGATGATGGTGCCACTCCATACGTTCCTGGGAAGGGAGAGGAGCAAGGTGAGGAGCAGGAGCTAGAAACTAGTTGGAGGGAAAAACATGCAGAGGCAGAGGTGGAGAGATGGGGGCACCCCAAGCAGATCTTGGAGAGAACTGAGAGGTGTTCTCTCCCTTCTCATGGGCAGCATAGAGCAGGGGTGAGGGAGAGGAGACCTAGGGAGGTGAGTGGGGTGAGAGGAGGCAAATGAGCCAGAGTGGGGGGAGCTGGGTGGCCTAGGTATTTAAACGAGAGGAGAGAGATCCATGGGGCAGGGGAATTGTCCCTGTTGGACATGGAGGAGGGTAGAGCTGGCTTGTAATTGGCCTAAAGGAGAGGTGGAGAGGGGTAAGAGGGGAATCTGGTCATGCTGAGAGGGGTAGCTGGCCTGCTGCAGCTACATTGCCTACCAATTGTAAATACAACACTCTCTCCCTCAAACTAGCTCCAAGCACTAGGGACAAGAGAGGGGTCAGCTATAGTGCTATGTTGTAGTGTATTATCGACCAGAGAGAGTGTTGGGAGTGTGGTGCATTGTCTTGCAAGGTTTGTGGGGGATTGGATTGGTTTTTAATGCAAAAAGGCTAATTGCCCAAATCTGCCATAAGGGATGATCAAGTGTAATATCTGAATTTTTGATCTTGACCACTTGAGATAAGGATGCTGGTAGATGGGTAAGGTTGGGATGTATCTCTAGGATTTATTTGGGATTTTTCAGAAGATTAGAAGTCCACTTAAATCCATTTACTCAAAAACTACAGAAGTGAAGTATTGGAGCTCATTTGATAAATTTACATTGGACAAGTGGATTTTTTGATGTGATATGGTCCCAAATATTAATACACACTTAGGGGAATTTTCCCAAGATTTATTGGGGCTTAAAAGTATTTGAAACATTTATTATTCCATTTCTTCCATTTAAGAAAATAGGAAAAAAAACTCTTCAAAAATACTTATTTTTGAATTGGGATGATAGGGTATGATATATGGATCTCAATTGAGCCAAAAGTTGGAGAGGTGTTTTGGCAAAAACCAAACTTTCCTTTATGGAAGAGGTTTTGGAGGTTTTGCCTATTAAGGGAATTAAATAGTTTTGGTCCATAATAAATATGGATAATTATTGATAAATCTTGATGATCGAGGTAGATGATGTGGACAAGGTGTAACAAGCATTTTTGACCTTGGGATTGGAGAATCCAAGTTGATTTTGGTGAAAACTAGAGATTTAAGGATCTTGGGTAAGATTGTTTTCATGCCACCAAAACATTGTTGGATCTTGGAGCTAAAAGCTCCCCTTGGGGCCTGGGATAGATGTATGGATAGACCAAGTTATGTACATAAACATGCTATAGAGGTTTGAGCTTGATCAAGCTTGCCGAAGCAGATTATCAACTAGCCTTCAAAACCTTGTGGGTTTAAGAGGCACCAAGATCCACTTGGAACAAGTGAAGTAGATATTGATAGATCTATATGAGTAGAACAGAACCATGCAAAGAGTTGGTCCATAGAAGGTTGGACGATGGTGTGAGCTTCTGTCGAAGTAGGCATGTCGATTAGATTTCCAGGAAAAGTTATTTTCTTGCCCGCAAAACCATCAAGAACAAGTGGGTTGGAGGATGATTTAACCAAGGGAGAGAGTGGTCCTTGGTATTCCTTATGATGGTTAACAATATGGTTCAAGTGCATTACCAAAAATGCACAAGGGTTGAGAAAGGGAGACATCCAAAAAGGTGATGTTGGAAATAGTTTTCCAGACTTAGCCAAATTTAGCAGATTGGAGGATTTTGACTAGAGTATGAGAGGAGATGTTTTTGATGGGTTGTAAGGTATCAGAGCATCATCAAGTGGATGATGTTTGAGTGTATAATAGATCCATGCTTGATATTGGTCTTCATTGACTTGGAAACTTCTAGGATGGATCACTTCAGTATTGATCTGGTTAAGGGTTTTAGATGATCACTTAGTGGCTAGAGACCAGATCCATCTTGTATTCTTGCTTAGGGTGTGGTGATTTGGAACCTCTTGATCCTAGTGATGAGCTCCTAGAGTAGCTCATATTATCTCCTAAGTAGACAAATCAAGCAGTAGATCAAGGCAACTCAACTTATAAACAAATCAACTACTACTAGGGTTACCATCAAGGTTAGCTTGAGGTAAGGATGGACAATTTTGAAAGGTTGGACCTTGAATAAGGTAAGAGTCCTTGGTATCCCTACCAAGAGTACAATTCAAAAGTTTTATACAAGGTTTTGGAAATCCTAGAGGTAAGAGTAGTTGAAGGTTCTGTCTTGAAAACATAAGGAGATTATATTATATATCTCTCCATAGTTTTGTCAGTAGAAGCTACTAAAATAGTTTTGGTTACATAAGCATCTTGGCTCATGTTTTGAAATGCCAGAACATTTGAGAATATGTAAAATGAGCCGGATAGTTTTTTAAATAGCTTTTCTCAACTGATGGTGAGGTAAAGAGTATCATATGGTATACACTCACATGCACAAGCACAAACAAACAACAAGCAAACACTTCGCCAATGTACAAGAAAAAGTTTTTGTTCCCCCTGATTTTTGCATTCTGGACAACTAATCAGGGTTGCTGAAATTGGGATGTTACATGTGTGTTCTCTTCAGAGACCAAACATGGATCCACCGGTGTCATTGCATGTGTGTTCTTTTTACTAACAACAACTAGAGTCATTTCATGACTATTATTTTCACATACCACATATGGATCCACAAGTGTCATTGCATGTGTGTTCTCTTCATAGACCACACATGGATCCACCAGTGTCATTGCATGTGTTTTCTTTTTACTAACAACAACTAGAGTCATTGCATGTGTGATCTTTTCACATACCACATATGGATCCACAAGTGTCATTGAAATGTCTGTTCTCTTCAGAGACCACACATGGATCCACCAGTGTCATTCCATGTGTGTTCTTTTTACTAACAACAACTGGAGTCATCTCATGACTATTCTTTTCACATACCACATATGGATCCACCAGTGTCATTGAAATGTGTGTTCTTCTCATTAACCACAGCTAGAGTCATCGCATGTGTGTTCTCTTTGGAGACCACACATGGATCTACCAGTGTCATTGCATATGCGTTCTTTTTACTAAAAACAACTGGAGTCATTGCATGTGTGTTCTTTTCACATACCATATATGGATCCACCAGTGTCATTGAAATGTGTGTTCTCTTAAGATACCACACATGGAACCACTAGTGTCATTGCATGTGTGTCCTTTTTACTAACAACAACCAAAGTCATTGCATGTGTGGTCTCTTCAGAGACCACACATGGATGCACCAGTGTCATTGAATGTGTGTTCTTTTTACTAACAACAACTGGAGTCATTTCATGACTATTATTTTCACATACCACACATGGATCCACCAGTGTCATTGCATGTGTGTTCTCTTCAGAGACCACACCTGGATCCACCAGATTCATTACATGTATGTTCTTTTTACTAACAACAACTAGAGTCATTGCATGGGTGATCTTTTCACATACCACATATGGATCCACTAGTTTCATTGAAATGTGTGTTCTCTTTAGAGACCACACATTGATCCACCAGTGCAATTGCATGTGTGCTCTTTTTACTAAGAATAACTATAGTCATTGCATGTGTGTTCTTTTCACATACCACATAGGGATCCACCAGTGCCATTTAAATGTGTGTTCTCTTCAGAGACCACACATGGATCCACTAGTGTTATTGCATGTGTGCTCTTTTTCCTAACAACAACTGGAGTCATTGCATGTGTGTTCTTTTCACATACCACATTTGGATCCACCAGTGTCTTTGAAATGTGTGTTCTCTTCAGAGACCACACATGGATCCACCAGTGTCATTGCATGTGTGCTCTTTTTACTAACAACAACTGGAGTTATTTCATGACTACTCTTTTCACATACCACATATGGATCCACTAGTGTCATTGAAATGTGTGTTCTTCTAATTAACCATAGCTAGAGTCATTGAATGTGTGTCCTCTTTAGAGACCACACATGGATCCACCAGTGTCATTGCATGTGTGTTCATTTTACTAACAACAACTGGAGTCATTGCATGTGTCTTCTTTTCACATACCACATAGGGATCCACTAGTGTCATTTAAATGTGTGTTCTCTTCAGAGACCACACATGGATCCACTAGTGTCATTGCATGTGTGCTCTTTTTACTAACAACAACTGGAGTTATTTCATGACTACTCTTTTCACATACCACATATGGATCCACTAGTGTCATTGAAATGTGTGTTCTTCTAATTAACCACAGCTAGAGTCATTGAATGTGTGTCCTCTTCAGACACCACACATGGATCCACCAGTGTCATTGCATGTGTGTTCATTCTACTAACAACAACTGGAGTCATTCCATGTGTCTTCTTTTCACATACCACATAGGGATCCACCAGTGTCATTTAAATGTGTGTTCTCTTCAGAGACCACACATGGATCCACTAGTGTCATTGCATGTATGCTCTTTTTACTAACAACAACTCGAGTCATTTCATGTGTGTTTTTTTCACATACCACATTTGGAACCACCAGTGTCATTGAAATGTGTGTTCTCTTCAGAGACCACACATGGATCCACCAGTGTCATTGCATGTGTGCTCTTTTTACTAACAACAATTGGAGTTATTTCATGACTATTCTTTTCACATACCAGATATGGATCCACTAGTGTCATTGAAATGTGTTTTCTTCTCATTAACCACAGCTAGAGTCATTGCATGTGTGTTCTCTTCAGAGACCACGCATGGATCCACCAGTGTCATTGCATGTGTGTTCATTTTGCTAACAACAATTGGAGTAATTGCAGGTGTCTTCTTTTGATATACCACATATAGATCCACCAGTGTCATTGAAATGTGTGTTCTCTTTAGAGACCACACATGGATCCACCAGTGTCATTGCATGTGTTTTCTTTTTAGTAACAACAACTAGAGTCATTGCATGCGTGATCTTTTCACATACCACATATGGATCCACCAGTGTCATTGAAATGTGTGTTCGCTTCAGAGACAGCACATGGATCCACCAGTGTCATTGCATGTGTGCTCTTTTTACTAACAACAACTAGAGTCATTGCATGTGTGTTCTTTTCACATACCACATATGGATCCACTAGTGTCATTGAAATGTGTGTTCTTCTAATTAACCACAGCTAGAGTCATTGATTGTGTGTCCTCTTCAGAGACCACACATGGATCCAGCAGTGTCATTGCATGTGTGTTCATTTTACTAACAACAACTGGAGTCATTGCATCTGTCTTCTTTTCACATACCACATAGGGATCCACCAGTGTCATTTAAATGTGTGTTCTCTTCAGAGACCACACATGGATCCACCAGTGTCATTGCATGTGTGCTCTTTTTACTAACAACAACTGGAGTCATTTCATGTGTGTTTTTTTCACATACCACATTTGGATCCACCAGTGTCATTGAAATGTGTGTTCTCTTCAGAGACCACACATGGACCCACCAGTGTCATTGCATGTGTGCTCTTTTTACTAACAACAATTGGAGTTATTTCATGACTATTCTTTTCACATTCCAGCTATGGATCCACTAGTGTCATTGAAATGTGTGTTCTTATAATTAACCAGAGCTAGAGTCATTGAATGTGTGTCCTCTTCAGAGACCACACATGGATCCACCAGTGTCATTGCATGTGTGTTCATTCTACTAACAACAACTGGAGTCATTCCATGTGTCTTCTTTTCACATACCACATAGGGATCCACCAGTGTCATTTAAATGTGTGTTCTCTTCAGAGACCACACATGGATCCACTAGTGTCATTGCATGTATGCTCTTTTTACTAACAACAACTCGAGTCATTTCATGTGTGTTTTTTTCACATACCACATTTGGATCCACCAGTGTCATTGAAATGTGTGTTCTCTTTAGAGACCACACATGGATCCACCAGTGTCATTGCATGTGTGCTCCTTTTACTAACAACAATTGGAGTTATTTCATGACTATTCTTTTCACATACAAGATATGGATCCACTAGTGTCATTGAAATGTGTGTTCTTCTCATTAACCACAGCTAGAGTCATTGCATGTGTGTTCTCTTCAGAGACCACACATGGATCCACCAGTGTCATTGCATGTGTGTTCATTTTACTAACAACAACTGGAGTAATTGCAGGTGTCTTCTTTTGACTTACCACATATAGACCCACCAGTGTCATTGTAATGTGTGTTCTCTTTAGAGACCACACATGGATCCACCAGTGTCATTGCATGTGTTTTCTTTTTACTAACAACAACTAGAGTCATTGCATGCGTGATCTTTTCACATACCACATATGGATCCACCAGTGTCATTGAAATGTGTGTTCGCTTCAGAGACAACACATCGATCCACCAGTGTCATTGCATGTGTGCTCTTTTTACTAACAACAACTAGAGTCATTGCATGTGTGTTCTTTTGACATACCACATATGGATCCACCAGTGTCATTGCATGTGTGTTCTTTTTACTAACAACAACTGGTGTCATTGCATGGGTGCTCTTTTTACTAACAACAACTAGAGACATTTCATGACTATTCTTTTCACATACCACATATGGATCCACCAGTGTAATTGAAATGTCTGTTCTCTTCAGAGACCTCACATGGATCCACCAGTGTCATTGCATGGGTGTTATTTTTACTAACAACAACTGGAGTCATTTCATGACTATTCTTTTCACATACCACATATGGATCCACCAGTCTCATTGAAATGTGTGTTCTTCTCATTAACCACAACTAGAGTCATCGCATGTGTGTTCTCTTCGGAGACCACACATGGATCTACCAGTGTCATTGCATGTGCGTTCTTTTTACTAACAACAACTGGAGTCATCGCATGTGTGTTCTTTTCACATACCATATATGGATCCACCAGTGTCATTGAAATGTGTGTTCTCTTCACAGACCACACATGGAACCACCAGTGTCATTGCATGCGTGTCGTTTTTACTAGCAACAACCAAAGTAATAGCATGTGTGTTCTCTTCAGAGACCACACATGGATCCACCAGTGTCATTGCATGTGTGTTCTTTTTACTAACAACAACTGGAGTCATTTCATGACTATTATTTTCACATACCACATATGGAGCCACCAGTGTCATTGCATGTGTGTTCTCTTCAGAGACCACACATGGATCCACCTGTCTCATTGCATGTATGTTCTTTTTACTAACAACAGCTAGAGTCATTGCATGGGTGATCTTTTCACATACCACATATGGATCCACTAGTGTCATTGTAGTGTGTGTTCTCTTTAGAGACCATAGACGGATCCACCGGTGTCATTACATGTGTGTTCTTTTTACTAACAACAACTGAGTCATTGCATGTGTGTTCTTTTCACATACCACATAGGGATCCACCAGTGTCATTTAAATGTGTGTTCTCTTTAGAGACCACACATGGATCCACCAGTGTCATTGCATGTGTGCTCTTTTTACTAACTACAACTGGAGTCATTGCATGTGTGTTCTTTTTACATACCACATTTGGATCCACCAGTGTCATTGAAATGTGTGTTCTCTTCAAAGACCACACGTGGATCCACTAGTGTCATTGCATGTGTGCTCTTTTTACTAACAACAACTGGAGTTATTTCATGGCTATTCTTTTCACATACCACATATGTATCCACTAGTGTCATTGAAATGTGTGTTCTTCTCATTAACCACAGCTAGAGCCATTGCATGTGTGTTCTCTTCAGAGACCACACATGGATCCACAAGTGGCATTGCATGTGTGTTCATTTTACTAACAGCAACTAGAGTCATTGCATGTGTCTTCTTTTCACATACCACATATGGATCCACCAGTGTCATTGAAATGTGTGTTCTTTTTACTAACAACAACTAGTGTCATTGCATGTGTGTTCTTTTCACATACCACCTATGGATCCACCAGTGGCATTGCATGTGTGTTCATTTTACTAACAGCAACTTGAGTGATTGCATGTGTCTTCTTTTCACATACCACATATGGATTCACCAGTGTCATTGAAATGTGTGTTCTTTTCAGAGACCACACATGGATCCACCAGTGTCATTGCATTTGTGCTCTTTTTACTAACAACAACAAGAGTCATTGTATGTGTGTTCTTTTCACATACCACATATGGATCCAGCAGAGTCATTGCATGTGTGCTCTTTTTACTAAGAACAACTGGAGTCATTTCATGACTATTCTTTTCACATACCACATATGGATCCACCAGTGTCATTGAAATGTATATTCTCTTCAGAGACCACACATGGATCCACCTGTGTCATTGCATGTGTGTTCTTTTTACTAACGACAACTGGAGTCATTTCATGACTATTCTTTTCACAGACCACATATGGATCCACCAGTGTCATTGAAATGTATGTTCTTCTCATTAACCATAGCTAGAGTCATTGCACGTGTGTTCTCTTCGGAGACCACACATGGATCCACCAGTGTCATTGCATGTGTGTTCTTTTTACTAACAACAACTGGAGTCACTGCATGTGTGTTCTTTTCACATACCACATATGGATCCACTAGTGTCATGGAAATATGTGTTCTCTTCAGAGACCACACATGGATCCACCAGTGTCATTGAATGTGTGCTCTTTTTACTGACAACAACTGGAGCGATTGCATATGTGTTCTTTTCACATACCACATATGGATCCACTAGTGTCATTGAAATGTGTGTTCTCTTCAAAGACCACACATGGATCCACTAGTGTCATTGCATGTGTGTTTTTCTCATTAACCACAGCTAGAGGCATTGCATGTGTGTTCTCTTCAGAGACCACACATGGATCCAACTGTGTCATTGAAATGTGTATTATTTTCAACTACAGCCGCTGGCCACAAAAAATCGGGACGCAGAGCTAACCAGCAACCACTCTGGGCTTCTAGAGGACCCGATCCTCGATTGTTAGGCACCGCTGGATTGGGGTGCATGGACGATAAGGATGTCCTTCGCGAGGGCGATCCGTGAGAAGTCTGTTCTGCGAACTGATTGGCAGTGGCAACGATGCTGGGCCTACGTCCTTCCCCTTATCCCCTTAACCTCGGGGCCGAAGCTCAGATCGTGTTCCTTCATCGCCATGGAGAGGGAGAGGGCCAAACTCCACTTGCACGAGGCTTAGATGTTCGCCCACTATGGCATACTCGCGTCGCCGTTCGCGAGGCTTCCAGCCGGCTTCGAGCTCAACTACATCGGGGTTCCTATCATGCCGCTCTTGCACGACAATGCGTTGGCGAGGCTGATCGAGGAGTGCCGCCGCCAGCTGTCGGAGCGGAAGAGGGCAATGGCATGGTACTCGCGCACGAGCGCATACTGGCGAAACTGTTCAAGAAGGAGCAGCATGCGTTGATTGAGCTGTGCGGAACCCACCAGTGGGAGATCCACCCTGATCTGCGCAACCCCGAAGGGAGGCACCGCTTCTGGGCAGTGCCTGTGCGTACGACCTCCACCATTATCGATGCAGCACGCCGTGAAGAATACATGAGGAGGAGGAACGCTGCCAGAAACGTCGGCATCGATTCCGACGCGGAGGAGGCTGGCGGCGACACGGACACCATCGTCAATGATGGAGACTACGGGAGCGTCATAGTCGATTAGGGCCACTTAAGCAAAAATTAAATCTATGTACGGTATCTTAATGCGATCTATGCATATGGGTCACTTGAGTCATCGTCAATTATCGTCATAATCTATATACGTTGGCCATATTTTAGTTGTCTTTGTCTTTGAAACTAGTCGAATAAAACTCGTCCGATCGTAAAAATAAAGTTCGCGCATTCCTCGCATATCTGATGGGACAATACGTTGACTCTGCTCCCAGCACTTGATGGCACAGCCATAATTTGGAGTGCACCAGACGAGATGGGATCGAGCATGTTGTAATAGTGTACTACTCCTGTCCAAATATAACTGACTTAGTTTTTTTAGATATTTAATAAATGCGTCTATACCCAATACATGCTTAGATACATGTTTTAGGTTTCTCTGTCTTTCAAACTAATCAAAAGTCGTCAAATTCTGATGGGACAATATGCTGACTCTGCTACTTGATGGCACAGCCATAATTCTGGAGTGCCCCAGAGGAGATGGGAATGCAAGGGAGATGGGAACTAGTAGCCGCGTCCAAACGCAAGTAAAAAATTAATGTAATAATATTTTAAAAATTGTAATCTGGTCCACATGGCCCCATCACAGACACGTTGCACGTGCTATATATAAATAAAGATGACACGACTAGTTTAGTTTCAATGATATAATTCAACATAGGACGTTACTGTGCCTGCACCTTTCTGCTCCTCTTATTAGTCTGCTAGCCCACGCTGCATTAAGCACCAGTTGATGAGGATAAAAAAATGATAAAATGGAAAATAAAACAATTTTTAAGCTTACCTTTCATCCGGAGTTAGTCGAAAGATCCTCAAGAACATCGTCAATCACCCACCTCCATTATGTGCCCTTTCCTCCTGGTTCCGCTTACCCTTTTGTTTCTTTCCACACCCTTTTCTCGCCGGCACCTCCACTCCTTCATAAATTGGCTTCTTACGTACATTTTCCTCCGAGTGCTCATCACAGTCTTCGCACTGCTCTTCCTCCAATTTTGGCTGAGAAGCCTCATTTTCTGCCACCGGGGTGTGAATAGGGACAATATCATGTGTAACTGGGTTTTTGCACAACCTCTTGTTATGGCCGAATCCGCCACAATGTTTACATTTCCTTTTCCTAGCTCCCAACCTTGAACCTTTATTGGTGGAGGCTTCGATCCTTAGCTTTCTAGGCCTCCCAGGTGGCCTCCTAAGAACTGGTTGTTGAAGTTTGAACCCTGGATCGACAATCTCCCAATCATTTTCATCGGCCATAGGTGGTATGTTTTCTGCATAAGTTGCAACAAACTTGTCCACGGAGAAGTAGTTTTCGACATAGTTCTCTATTTCAGCTCCGCTACCTCTAAGATTTAAGATGAAGTAAATTGCATGGTGACATGGCAGACCAGTAATCTGCCACTGCCTGCATGAACAAGTCTTGTTTCCAATATCTACAGTGTACCTCCGTTCACTTCCATGCTTGTATTCTGCATAAACTTCAGCCAATGTTCTGGAACTTCTGACCATCCTCATCTTTATCATTCTCATTGCCCTGGTTCTTGCATCCAGTAACATAACCACCTTTGGAACTATTTTATGGCCTAAAAAAATTCTTGCATGGATTATTTGCCTTAAATCTATCTTCACCATTATGCACTGTCTTATTGCATCCAACAAAATAACAATTCCAAGTGTCTTCATGCCCGAAATCTTATCATTGAAACTCTCTGCCAAATTATTGCAAACAAAATCTACATTGCTTAACTCACCAAACTTGCTTCTGGCCCATAGCTTGGTGTGATGTTCTTCAAGGTATTTTTCACTTTTGGCACTACATACATGTTCTGCAAGTAAGTAGCATGCGTGCTTGGGGTGTATGTGTATGCTAATCGCCACAAGTCCTCTTCAAAGATCTTTCCTTTGAACTTCTTTGTGAAGTTAGTAGCGCGGTGCCGCATGCATTCCCTATGCTCAATCCCAGAAAACATAGCATCAACATCATTCTCAAGACCCTCGCATGCACCAGTGTGTATCACCAAGCCTTCAGGGTGACCAATTACTTCCCGTAGTCTCTGCATGAACCATGTCTAGCTTTCATTTGATTCACCCTCAAGAACAGCATAAGCTATGGGTAGAAGACAATTATGCGCATCCAAAGCACAAGCAAAAGCAACATGTCCCCTGAACTTCCCTGTTAAATAAGTTGCGCCTATTGCCAAGTATGGCCTACAGCCGTCTAGGAACCCCTTCCAGCATGCCTTCAGGCAGACAAAACATCTCCTGAAGCATATCTTATCTGCCTTCTTATATCTGACCCCCCTCGAGACCTTTTATCTTCCTTTAACAACCTCGTAATCGATGTCAACAACACTACCAGGTGATGTTTTCTCTACCTGAGCTTTGAAACTATACAACATATGAAAACTGTCATTCCACTTGCCTTGAATGAAGTCTAGAGCCATCTCCTTCCCATCAAAGACTCTGTGGCAAGTAATCAGAACGTTAAACTTTTTGCTAATCTTTGCTCTGAGTTCAGCAGGTCCAATGTTATGATCCTGCCTCACCCAGTCAAGTACAGTAGCAGTAATCCACTTGGTAGTCACTGGTCTAATTTTATCACTTAAAGAAGTATTAGGGCAGTTGTGTTTCTTTGTGTTTACTTTGATCTGCAGTCGATAAGAATCCAAATAATTCAGAGCTAGTTATCAGCAGAATAAATATGAGAAAGACTGAAACTAAATGTAGTTATTGCAACCTGAAATGGGTGTCCACCCCGCATTGGAGATGCACGTAATCTCCATTTACACACATTATTTTCCCTATAGTGCACCCTAAATATCTTTTGGTCGCTCTTTTCAATGATAAATTCGAACCCAACTCTGATTGCATAGGTTGCAACTACATATCTGCAGTCCTCAACATTATCAAAGACAGTCCCCTCATCAATTGTAGGATTGTCCCTGTCAAAGTGTATCACTGGCCTATCCTCGTCTTCGTCGTCGTATCTATATCCCATTTCCACACCTTCACATTCCTCTTCTTCATCAGTCCCATAGTCAGGCTCAAAATTCGAATCAACCAAATATTCCCTACTGTCCATCCTATCAGGCTCAGCAGCCACGTTTGGATATGCTTTCTCATCATCATCCGCACCGCCACACATTTCAGCGCCTTCATGCTTGCTTGACAAAGGATCATGCTCAAGGACTGATACGTCCATTTTGCATCACTATTATATGTCATAATTCACTGTTATTCATTGATATATTTCGTATTGAGAGGTGATACTTATGTTATTTCATCTCTGTTTGCATGGTTGATGACTTTTGGAGCATGGACCGCTGCAGTCAGGATTCTGATGGAAAAGGTGCTATTTGGAGGCAAAATTCGCGAAGATTAGAAAATCTGGGAAAATACATGGAAAATCCTATTTTTTCCAGAAGACGAAGGAAGCCATAAGGAGGGCTGGAGATGGGCCATAGGGGGCCCACACCACCCCCTGGCACGAGTCACCCTGGGTCGCGTCACCAGGTGGTGTGGCAGACCTAGTCCACCCCTGGCACTCCCCTCTGGCGTATATTATCCTCCCGAAACCTTAAGACTCGGGGGGGGCGACCACAAAAAGATTCCGCTGCCTCTGTGGGTAGGAAAACACTGAGAGAGAAAGATCTCTCCGGCAAAAAGATTTCTGCTGGGGGAATTCCTTCCCGGGGAGGCGAGATCGTCTCCATCAACACCATCATCAAGCTGGACTTCATCGGGATCATCATCATCATCACCACCATCATCATCATCAGCACCCTAATCACCATCTCCATATTGCTGTAACAATTGTGTTGAATCTTGCATAGTTCATAGGGGAAACTTTCCTGGTGTTGATTACTTTTTGTAATTGATGCTATTGAGTGAACCATTGAATTATTGTTTATTTCAGATTGTTATACATCATTATTCCATCTCTAATCATGATCCATATGATGTCTTGTGAGTAGTTCGTTTTGTTCTTGAGAACATGGGAGAGGTCATGTTGTTAGTAGTGGAGTTGTGTTGAGAAAGATTCAATAGTTTGATATTTAAGTTGTGGTGTACTTCTTCTAGTGGTGTCATGTGAACATCGACTACATGACACTTCACTTATATGGGCCTAGGAGAATGCATTGTGTATTTGGATACTAATCGTAGGGGTTGCCGGAGTGACAGAAACCTGAACCCCCGTTAGGAAACCATTGCACAAGGGACGTAAGGGTCTTAGAATTTAAAGTTGTGGTTAGGTTTCTACCTTAATTACTTTCTTATACTTAGGGATGTTTGCAAGGGGTATAATCACAAGTATGTATTAGTCCTAGGAAGGTCGGTACATTAGCACAAGTTCACCCACACAACACTTAGCAAGATAAATAAGATTAATCAACTATATGAAGTGAAAGCACTTAACAGTCTTCCCATGTGTCCTCGAGAACGTTTGGTCATCTTAAGTAATACAACCGGCTTGTCCTTTGCTGCATAAAGGATTGGGCCACTTGCTGCATTTATTCCTACTGTCTTTTATTTACTCGTACTTTGTTTACTTGCTTCATCAAAAACCCCTAAAAATCCGTTTGCTAAGTATTTGCAGAGAATTCCTGATCCATACCACTAGCCAGCACCTTCTGCTCCTCGTTGGGTTCGACACTCTTACTTATCGAAAATACTGTGATACACCCGCTATACTTGTGGGTCATCAAGACTATTTTCTGGCACTGTTGCTGGGGAGTGAAGCGCTATTGGAGAGTGGAACTGGTAAAGGAAACTTCTACTTTGAGTATGTTTACTACTACTAGTTGCTTTATTTTCGTTATGGATAATTCACTAAGTTTCTTATTTAGTAATGCTACTACCAGTGCTAAGGTAGTAGATAAACCACCACCTGCTGAGAATGATGCTTTTAAAATACCTACAAGAATTATTGATCGTGTTATGGATAACTACTATGTTGGGGATGGAACTGTCCATCCCGGTGATCATTTGCTCTTTATACACGAATTATGCGGGTTGTTAAAGTGTGCAGGTATTAGTACAGATCAAGTTAAGAAGAAGTTATTCTCATTATCGCTGAAAGGAAGAGCTGAGGAATGGTATAAGCTGCTGGAGAATGGTCAAGCTCTGGAATGGGAGGAAATAGTACCTCTCTTGTATTCAAAGTTTTATCCTCCTAGTGAGATTCATAAAGATCGGAATCAAATATACAACTTTTGGCCTCTTGATGGAGAGAGTATAGCTCAAGCTTGGGGGAGATTGAAGTTACTAATGCTCAAAGGTCCCATTCTGGACCTCCCCAACAATATTATTATCAATAACTTTTATGCAAGGGTCCCTCTACATGACAAGGATTTATTGGATGCTTCTTGTGCTGGAACATTCACTCGCATGGAAGAAGAAGCTAAATGGGATCTTCTGAACCGTATTCAAGACAATGCTGAAGCATGGGAGAATGACAAAGGTAGAAAGTCAGTTATAAATTATGATTATGAATGCATTGAATCTTTTATGGGAACTTTATGACTTTCAAAATATTAGTAATGTTTATGGTCTTGATTTGCAAGTTATTACAAAATGTTTTAGAGCTTTTGCTTCCTATATTAAAATTCCAAAAAGGGGATGGAGTAAGTACCATGCGCCTTATAAAGATATTGTGGACTGTGTTCATGTTGGGTGTGCTGAGTATTGCATTATTTATCCCATCTTAACTGAACCTTATATTGAGAAGATTCCCTTCGCAGAGAAGGTAAAGGATCATCCTATGATAACTAATGTAATCACCAAAAGTGAAAAGAGAACTGTAAAACCTGATGAACAAATAAACGTTGAACCTGTGGAAGCAATTATGAATGACCTTATCACTAAAAGCATAGAAGATGGACACATAGTCTTTTGTGAGGATGCTTCTAATATTGTTTCACATCCCAATAGAACTAAGAAAGCTAGTGTCCCTGTGCTTTCTGTTAGGATTGGTGATCATTTCTTCTAACTGGCATTTTTTATCCCAGACTACAGATTTTGCATCTGTTGTCTGTGTTGTAAACCATTTTTCCTTTATCTTGTGTTGCCTACAAAATGGTCCTACAGTTCAACGTGTTACAAATGCAGCTACCTTGTACTTGAAGAGGAGATGGACTACATTTTCCTGACATCCACATAATTGACATTGCTCATTGCCAGACCACCCTCTTTTCATGAGGTTGTCCTTGGTTATTCACAGAAATTATAAAGCACGGTGTTCAATTACATCGATTCAAACTATTACACACACACAACCTCAAATTCATTACCCACACATACTACATCGATTCAAACTATTACACACACATACTACTTCAAACTATTACACACACGTACTACATCGATTCAAACTATTACACATTTTTAGTCGATGCTAACTTCCTGCTACGCTCTCCATACTACAAATTCATTAGCCACACATACCACGGCAATTCACTAGAGCTCTGTCTTCACTCGAGGGAAATCAGAACCACCAGCTCGTCCAAGCCCGGGTTCCCCACCGAAACTATGTGCGCCGTCGCGAAACGGTGATGGTCCTGTGCCATCGATCCTTCCAGGCCAACACTGCATGCGACAAGGACGCTTTCAGGCAGCCTCTTCGGGGCCCTAAATGCCATGTACCGATTCTAGAACCTCCTCTAGGTGGATGATGACCGGGTGCTTCTAGCATAGCTGTCGCCCTGCCCTTCTTGGAATCTGCACCTCGTACATCTTAGGAATGGTGTCAGGATCTTTCAGCCATGCCTTTACCTCGATGACCCATCTGTCGCTCGGTGGCACGATTTCCACCACCTCGGCGCCAAGGCTACTAACGACCTGCTTGAGGGCCTCCGACTCCCAAGCATCCAATGGAAGGCCGTCCAACCCGAGTTTGGAGAAGAAACGAAGTTGCCCCAAGCAATCGTCCCACCCACAGGCGCGATGCCAACGCATGAAGCTCATTTACTCCCCGCATCACTCGAAAGAACGAGAAGAATGTAGAATGCGCTCGGTGTCTGAGTTGTGCTCGAACCGGAAGAAAAAATCAAATGGCAGCACGCATACCTCAATCTTGACCTCATTCCGTTTGATCCCAAAACCAGACCTGAAAGCCCACAGCAACTCTATCAACAACACGGCGGGAAGGACGCCCAGCACGGTGGCCATGAGAGCATGGTCGTCGAACTGCTGTGCCAGGGATACCATGCCTGGGGTGCACGGCAGCACGCAACTTCCTAAGGCCGGTCACCGGCCTGGATCGCCCGACGGCACACGCTCCGCCGTGCGAGAAGGACTAGCCAGAGGCGAGATATTAGTCAGGGGACGCGAAGCTCCGATACGGCGGACGATGCGACGACGATGGCTGCGAGATTCGATTAGAGGCATGGGAGGTTGATCGTACATGGCGGGGACACAAATTAGAGCAAGTGCAATCTCTGATTTGAGACGAGCAGCCGGAGCTGAGAAAACGTTATGGCGAGGGGACCGGGGAGAAGACCAGAGCAGAGCAAAGAAATAGATCTGGTCCACTCAGGGATCTGGTCCACGTAGGGGTAAGCTAGTCCACGACCACAAAAGATAATGGGGAATACTGACGGAGCGGTCCAAGAAGAGTTGACCTAACAGCGGTATTTGAGTTCAACCGTTTTTCGTCTAGTTCAAACGAATGTTTGACCTTTAGATTTGTATTCACCCCCATTTGGCCCTTCTGGACAATTGGCGATTCTACAACGGACCCTCCGCGCGATTGATGACAAATCGGGTACCGCGGTGCACTCACCCGGGAAGTTTGGTACCGCAAACAAACATTCCCACCTTAGCCCCCAATGGTGGTCGTTAGACCGAGTCTTCTAGAAGGCACGCCCTAACACAGTTGTTCTGCATGATGATTGTTACATACTGTTCGATCGGGGTGCTTAGACGATTGGGATGGTCTTCATAAGAGAGATCCGCGAGTAGGATGTTTTGCGACATGATTGGCCATGCTTACTGCCTGCTTGCTCTGGACAAACTGGCAACACCGGGCGCTCCCCATTTGCGAGTGTCACGTCCTCTTTACTTCTCGTCCTCCCCATACTTCTCTTCCTTCCCCTTGAAGCTAGTTTCCCCACTTGTCTCCCATCCTGCCATAGCCGCAAACCGACGGCGCCTCCAGTTATCTCTCCCATAGCCACCACAGTCCCCCACCCTCCCCCTCTCGCCATGGGTTCAAGGGGAGACTGTGAGGAAATGCGTCGTGACGATAGGGACGGTGATTTTGATGTGAGTCGTCTCATCTCTATCTCTATAATCTGTGGCCAGTTATCTATTTTGAGCTAGATCTACTCTATTTAGTCATGCGCGTTTGATGTGTTAGGCCAACCAAACACTGTACGACTCCGACTATCACGGTTTAGCAGATGAAGATAGTCCTCCCCTATGTAAACATGGATATGTGCCTGCTAAATTTGTAGCTTTCGAAGGATGAAACGTAGGTAGGAGGTTTTTACGGTGTCAAGGACATCGTGCAATGATGCAAGGCAGAAATTGCGGTGTTGTCAAATGGGTAGATCCAGTGTGGCCCAAATCGATGCAGAAAATGCTGGACAAACTATGGGATATGACTATTGAGTTGAAAGAATCCATAGTCATCTCACTTCTTGACAATGCTGAGATGAAGCTATGGGACCCAGTTGACACAACCAAGATCTCAGGAGGGTGCAAGACAAGGTTAACAAAGTTGAGAAGGAGAGGGATGTGGCGTTGGCCCTGAAGGCTAAAGCAGAGCAAGAACTGACTCAAGCAAGGAATGATCTTCACCAGGTCAAAGTCCTACAGTTCACAACTACGAGTATTGATAAGTGCATGAGGATAAATGCAGACAAACAATTGAAGTTGTGCAAGGAAGATGCTAAAAGGAAGGAGTAGACGATTTGATCCTTGCTCTCGCAGGAAGATGCGCATCGGGCTAAGATTAGGAAGATCAAGGAGATGTGTGATAACTAGTTCTATTTAGCTTGATCTTTGTGCTTTTTTAAGTTGTAATAGTAGTACTTGTTGACCTAGCAGTCTGAACTAGTGGTCCTAGAATCCTGGGAGAAAAAAAATTGGTCGCTCGTTAATCTGTCTTAACCCTGCATTACTTCCTTTTGTCTGATCATGGTGGTGTTCTAACATTGGTGGTTTGTTTAAAAGTAATCTACGTGGATTGTGCCGCATGCAAATGGCACAACCACAATTTATAAAGTGGAAGCACATACACCAGTGTCAGGGGGATGATCCCCAGGTACCCCAGCCGAATAAGAAACAAGACAGTCGGATCGCGTCCGGCTGACCAGATGCAGCCGGACAGGGCAAGACGGGCTGGCTATCACCCGGTAGCCGGATCGGGAAGGGACAGCCGGATACGGCGACGTAGTCGGACTCAATCAATGGGACAGGACGACGTGCGTATCAGTGCATGGTACGCCCTGTACGGTGACAAGATAGGAAACCACCCGGCCATACCGAAGACTTTGCGTGGATGACGCAGGAACAGTGGCCTGTGCTGACGACAGGCTCGCATGGCGTCCACTATGCCTACGACAGCCATACCGCTCATACTCCGATAAGACAAGCCATACTGGACACTGTAGATGACTAGTCCGCTGGGACCCGCCTGTGGGGCCTGCCAGTCGGACTAGCCAGTGAGACCTTTGCCTCTCTGCCTATATAAGCAGAGGCAAGGCCTCAGTAGAGGGGGTTGGTCTTACAGCATTTAAGGCAGTAGCTAGCGTATACAGCTCAAGGAGCACTTGTAGTTCGAGTATTCCACATAGTCAGATCCGGCAGGAGTAGTGGCTTTACCTCACCACGAGGGCCCCGAACCTGGGTACTTCTTGCGTCCCGCTACGCTCGCTTGTATCCAATCCCGCCTGCGGACATCGTCGATAGCTTCCCTGCTAGTCCCCACACCTCTATCTAACCTCCTCAGGTACTGCCGTTCCCAACACAACGACAGTTGGCACCCACCGTGGGGCTAGATGGCTTCGACCGGAGTCACGGGACCCCGCACTTCAACTGGTGAGCGCGTGGCCTCCGGCCTGGTGCTCACGCTCGGCAAGTTCGACTGCGTCATCGACAATGCTTCCTGCTTCACCGGAACCTCCTACCCGCAGAACAGCACCGTTCTGCTATTCGGCGACCTCCCCGTTTACATTGCCACCATCCCGGTGCGTTTCCCTAGGGACATCGTCTCTGTCGCGGAGCTGCCTTGCTTAGCCGGCAGCGCCTCCGCCATGTCTCGCGGCGTAGAGGTCATGATGGCCGGTTCCAGTTCCCATCCCCGGCAGCCGCGGGAGCGAGGCACGGACGAGGTCGGAACTTCTGCTCCCGCGCAGACCCGGAACCCGGTGGAGGATGCCATTGATCAGCTCCTGACGCCGGTTAACCTCGGGGATAACCCGGAGGAAGTGGAGGCTCACTTCAGCATGGAGAGACAGATCCTCCTCTATGAGGCCATGGAGCTCGCGGCAGCCCGGGAGCAGCTCAAGATCACCCGGCGCGAGTACAACCGCATGCACGGCCTCTCTCCGGCTACCGCGGAGCCGAGCCGGTGCGGCCAGGTACGGCGTCGGGGCCGCGAGCTGGGCGGTAGGATGGAAAAGGACGGGGAACCGGATCCCACGCCTGCCCTTACACGACCCACCTACAGCACGCTCATCAAGAACTTGCGCGCGGCGTGAGCCACGGCAGAGGAACTACGCAGCCTGGAGGGCGAGGAGCGAGCCCACCAGCACGCTCGCGTGCAGGAGCTCCTCTGCGTCGCAGACGAGCAGGCCGGTGCCAACCGGCAGATGCAGGAAGACCTTAGCTACTCCAGGGGGAGCAGGCTACCTGCCAACAGCAGGGGCGCGCCGCGCGACACCCAACAGGCGTCCTCCCCTCAGCCGCCCAGGGCCCGCAGCAGGCGTCGCAGCTCTGGCAACAGGGGCCAGCCGCGCCAGGAGCAGACGGTGAACAACAACCCGCCACCTCCCTCTCCGCCAGCCGGAGCACCCAAACCAGCCGGTTCCCGTCTATCGGGCCGGGTGGGAGCGCCCAACCCGGATTGTCCGGATGCCCGCGACCGCATCGAGCTCCTCGCTCAAGCACGCATCACGGAGGAGGAAGATTCTACCGGTCCAGTTTGTTTCGGACCCCGCATCCGGAACGAGCCGTTTTTGGATAAATTCTCCCTGCCCAGGGACACCCCCAAGTACGACAGCAGCATGAAGCCGGAAGACTGGTTGACCAACTACGCTACGGCAGTCGGCATCGCCCACGGGAACAAGCGCATAGCTGTGCGCTACGTCCCCCTCATGCTAACCGGGTCGGCGAGGACATGGCTCAATAGCCTCGCGCCCAACAACATCAACGCCTGGCCTGACTTCGAGAAGGTGTTCGTCCGCAACTTCAACGGCACGTACAAGCGCCCAGGGCGCCCGCGTGACCTGGCCTTGTGCGTCCAGGGCGACCGCGAGACCGACCGCAAGTACCTCCCCAAGTGGACGGAGCTGCACAACACGTGTGAGGGCATCCTGGAGAGCCAAGCCATTAGCTTCTTCATCAAGGGTTGCCGAGAGGGCACCATGCTGCGCCACCGGCTACTGTGTGACGAGCCGAAAACCATGGCGGAGCTCATGACGGTTGCGGAACAGTACGCCACGACGGATGCCGCCATGAAGAAGCCCCTCCGAGTAAACGCGGATGGCCGTCCGACTCCCACGGAGCTGGCTCGCGACCGACCCAGCAATCCGGCTGGAGAAGCCGGATCCTCCAGGCGCCACGGCAACGACAACCGGTTCCATGGGGACCGCCAGGCCAGACAGCAGAAGCCTTGCTATCACGTGCGGCAGGTCAATACTGTGGAGGGCGCGCCCGACGCGCCGGCTAACGAGGCAAGGAGGCAGAAGCCACGGCTCACCTTCGACCAGATGTTCAACGGCCCATGTAAGTGGCATAGCGGTCCCTTCAAGCCGGCTACGCACACCACCCGGAACTGCAGCTGGACCCGCCAGCTAAAGGACCAGGGCAACAAGCCTCGTCCCCCGCCTCCCCCACCAGGTGGACCTCCACCACCGGCTAGAGGAGCTGGAAATGATGGTAACGGCGGCAACGACGGCAACAACAACAACGGCTAACCCCAGCCACATGCCGCCTACCATATCTTCGAGACGGAGCAGGACGACAAGCACAGCCGCAGGCGACGCTCCAAGGAGGTCAATACCATCGCCTCTCCGGTCCCCCAGTACCTAAACTGGTCGGAAACCCCCATCACCTGGAGCCGGGCGGATCAGCCTGAGCATCTACCGACTCTCGGGGGCTACGCCATGGTGCTCGACCCCCTCATCGTCTCCAACGCACGCACCTGCCGATTCTCGCGCGTCCTCATCGACGGAGGCAGCAGCCTCAACCTCCTCTGCCAGTCCTTGCTGGAGAAGCTGGGCATTCACGAAAGCGACCTGCGCCCGACTACCACGACGTTCCATGGCGTACTGCCGGGGCCAGCCTGCGGCCCGCTGGGGAAAATCCAGCTGGACGTCATCTTCGGGACCGAGGAGAACTTCCGCCGCGAACCAATCTGGTTCGAGGTGGTAAATCTGACGATCTCCTACCACGCTCTCCTCGGGCGCCCTGCCCTCGCCAAGTTCATGGCCATCCCCCACTACGCCTACCTCAATACGAACATGTCGGGATCCCACGGCGTGATCACCGTCGTCGGCTGCTTCAGGCGGTTGATGGAGTGCACTTCAGCCGGTTCCAAGCTGGCAGAGGCCCTCATCATAGCCGAGGAGAAGCGCGTGATCATGCGCAATGTGGCCATGGCCCAGCAGAACATTCCAGCTAGCAGCAAGCCGGCTGGAGAAGGAGCCTTCCAGCCGGCAAAGGAGACGAAGAGGATCCTTCTTGGCCCCTCCGATCTGACTAAGTTCGTCACCATTGGCGCCGGCTTGGACAGCAAATAGGAAGGCGCGCTCGTCGACTTCCTCCGTGAGAATCGGGACATCTTCGCGTGGTCCCCCAAGGACATGCCGGGTGTGCCGAGGGAGTTCGCCGAGCACTCACTTTACGTGCGTCCGGATGCCAGGCCGGTCAAGCAACCTCTGCGCCGGTTCGCAGAGGAGAAGAGAAAGATAATCGGCGACGAGATCACCCGGCTCCTTGCAGCCGGGTTCATCATGGAAGTGTACTACCCGGACTGGTTGACGAACCTAGTCCTGGTGCTGAAGAAGAACAAGACCTGGCGCATGTGTATCGACTACACCAGCCTGAACAAGGCATGCCCGAAAGACCCCTTCGCCTTGCCCCGTATCGATCAAGTCATCAATTCCACGGCCGGTTGTGATTTGTTGTCTTTTCTAGATTGTTATTCCGGGTACAATCAGATCCGGCTAAACCCGGCTGATCAGATTAAGACATCATTTATCACCCCCTATTAGGCTTTCTGCTATGTAACCATGCCTTTCGGCCTAAAGAACGCAGGCGCCACCTAGCAGTGATGTATGAAGAAATGCTTGCACTCGCAGATAGGCCAAAACGTGCACACTTACGTAGATGACGTGGTCATCAAGACCAAGGAGAAGCGCACCCTCCTCGAGGACCTGGGAGAAACATTTGGCAACCTCCGCCAATACCAGATGAAGCTGAACCCAGAGAAGTGCGTCTTCAGAGTGCCGTCCGGCCAGCTACTCGGTTTCCTCGTTTCACAGCGAGGTATCGAGGCGAATTTGGAGAAGATCGCGGCCATCGAGAGGATGCAGCCGCCCAGGAACCTGCTTGGATTCCAGAAGTTCACCGGATGCCTGGCTTCCCTCAATCGCTTCGTCTGCCGACTGGGGGAGAAGGCACTCCCGTTGTACCAGCTGATGAAGAAGACGGACAAGTTCTCCTGGACTTCGCAAGCCGACGCCGCGTTTCACGACCTCAAGCGCATGCTATCTACAGCACCGGTTCTAGCCACGCCGGCTAGTAAGGAACCAATGTTGCTCTATATAGCAGCCATCAACCGGGTCGTCACCGTCGTCCTGGTGGTGGAGCACCCCGAGGAAGGCAAGGCTCAGCCGGTTCAGAGACCCGTCTACTACCTCAGCGCGGTTCTCTTCCTCTCCAAGAAGAACTACCCCCACTACCAGAAGATGTGCTACGGCGTGTACCTGGCATGCAAGAAGCTCAAGGCATCGTGCTCACCTACGGCGTGTACCTGGATGCACTTCGACGGGTCGAAGATGCTCAGGGGCTTGGGAGCCGGCATCGTGCTCACCTCGTCCAAAGGAGACTGGCTGGAATACGTGCTGCAGATCCACTTCAAGGCCTCCAACAACGTAGCCGAGTACTAGGCACTGGCGCACGGGCTCTGGCTGGCCAAGGAAATCGGTGTCAACCGGATCCTGTGCTTTGGTGATTCGGACTTGGTGGTGCAGCAAGTGTCCGGAGAATGGGACGCCAGAGATGCAAACATGGCTCTCTACCGGTTCCACATCCAGAAGCTCAGCGCCTCCTTCGACGGGTGCGAATTTCACCACATCCCCCGCATCAACAACGAGGCAGCCGATGGGCTCTCCAAGATCGGATCCACCAGGCAGGCCATCCCACCAGGGGTCTCCTTGGAGCACCTGCGCAAGCCATCCATCAACCCATCACCAGAATCAGACTCCATCGTATGGGTAGGAAGCGTTCCGGCTGACGGTACGGCGGAAGCGGAGCCGGCAGAACCGCCGAAGAAGAAGACCCGCACCAATTCCGTCCAGGCAGTGCCTTCCGGCTCGCAAGACCCGGGGGCTGCCGGCTCGCCTAATGGCTCGGGGGCTGCCGTCCTGGGTACGCCACCTAGACGACCCCCCGACACCCGTCAACCGGAGGACAAGAGCGTCCTCGTCATCCGGGAAGTGCCATCCTGGGCACAACCCTTCATGAGCTACATCGCCGATGGAGAACTTCCGGATGACGAGGTGGAGGCCAGGCAAATCCGGCGCCGCGCGCACACGTACACCATCATAAACGGCAAGCTGTACAAGCGCAGTGTATCCGGTATCTTCCAAAGATGTGTTGATGTGGACACAGGCTACCGGCTACTCAAGGATATCCACCAGGGCGAGTGCGGGCACCAGGCTTCGTCAAGGGCGATAGTCGCCAAGGCATTCCGCCATGGTTTCTATTGGCCTACCACCCTCGAGGACACTGAGCAGCTGGTCCGCGCATGCAATGGGTGCCAGCGCTTCGGGCAGCTCAGGCACATGCCAACTTCGGTACTCAAGACCATACCGATCATGGTCGGTCCCTTCAAGCGAGCACGCGCGGGCATGACCCACCTGCTGGTGGCGGTGGACAAGTTCACGAAGTGGATCGAGGCCAAGCCTATCCGGAAGCTGGACGGGGCGAATTTTGTCACCTTCTTCACCGACATCATCAACCGTTTCGGCTACCCCAATAGCATCATCACCGACAACGGCACGAACTTTGCCAAGGGGGCCTTTGCCCGGTTCTGCAGCAACAAGGGCATCCGACTGGACCTCGCCTCCGTCGCGCACCCACAATCCAACGGGCAAGCCGAAAGAGCAAATGGCTTGGTGCTAGCCGGCATCAAGCCACGTCTCATCGAGCCATGGAGCGTTCACCCGGATGCTGGATCGAAGAACTGCTGGCTGTGTTGTGGAGCCTCCGCACCACGCCAAATAGGTCAACCGGCTACACGCCATTCTTCCTGGTCTATGGATCGGAAGCCGTCCTCTCCGCCGACATCGAGTTCGACTCCCCTCCCAAGCTCCTCTACAACGAAAAAGCCAACCAGGAGGCGCGGGAGGATGGAGTGGACCTCCTAGAGGAGGCCCACGAGCTGGCCTTGTCCAGATCAGCCCTGTGTCAGCAGCGACTACGTCGCTACCATTCAAGCCGAATCCGCCCAGTCGCATTCCGCGAGGGCGACCTAGTTCTCCGGCTGGTGCAAGACACGAAGGGCATGTACAAGCTATCGCCACCCTGGGAGGGCCCCTTCATCATCCGCCCGGCGCTGCCCAACGACTCCTACTACCTCATCGACGCGCAGCAGCCGCGCAAGAACAAGATGGAAAAATCGGACGAGGAAACCGAGCGTCCCTGGAATGCGGCCCTGCTGCGCCCGTTTTACACCTAGTCGCCAAGCAGTGTATGTATCCCGAAAACCCTATGAATGAAAATGCGGAGCCCCACGAAAATCTCGGGGGCTCCTTGCTAGGAATGTGTATGCATATGTTTTTCGGTTCTGATTTTCTGGCTCCGGCAACCCCTACCCGGGGGCTCGCTGGCTGGCCCGGCCTGCTAAGTCAACAAACCGGATGAGTAGTGCATGACGATGTCAGAGGCCCACTCTTCGTCTCAGCTACAGACCGCAACCCAGCTGTCCGGCTAGCAAGAGCAAAAGCCCGAGGCATCCCACACGAAAAACGGGGAGGAGACGCGACAGATCGGGTGTCCCGGCCCTGCAACTAGCTCGAACCAATCCAGCTGCTAAGCCATTAGTACCGTGTGCAATGTATTGTCAGCTCCCTTCGGTTCCAGCTGTAGACCGCAACCCGGCTTCCCGGCAAGGACGCAGCGAAAACAGTAGAGCGCACGGGAAAACGACTAAGTGTCTAGAAAGGGACAAGCCAGTTTTCAAAAAAACAAGCCGTTTTTTGGCTACAATTTGGCAGAATAACCTACTAACCTATGTGGACATGTCTCTATGCGTATGTACATTTTGCCCGACTACCTAGAGTCGGAATTCAGGAGAAGGAAAGAAGATTCGAAGTCCTTCCCTTCATCAAGTGCTCCGAATCTCGGGGGCTACACCCACTAGGTGCGCTCGCACGCTCCCAGTGGAATCTTGTGGTTCCCGACCGGCTAAAGGCGTTTAGCCGGCCGATCGGAGCCCAGGTGAGGGCAAGGGCTGGAGCAAGAGAAGACAAGAAAGATTCGAAGCACCTGGCTACGCCAGCTACCCCGAATCTTGGGGGCTACACCCAGTGGGTGCGCTCGCGCGCCCCCACTGCAATGTTAGTTCCCCCGGCTAAAGGTGTTCAGCCAGCAAAAGCAACCGACTAAGACGAGTCTAGTCGGATAAAGATAGAAGAATTGGGAAAGAAGGAAGATTCGAAGCACCTGGCTACGCTAGCTACTGCGAATCTCGGGGGCTACACCCAGTGGGTGCGCTAGCGTGCCCCCACTGGAGGTGCAGTTCCCCCGGCTAAAAGTGTGTAGCCGGGTGAAGTAAGCCGGATAAGGTTAATCAGCGAAGTATTGAAAGAAAATTCGAAGCACACAAGTCAAGGGAAACTCAAGAATTTCAACAATGACACACACAAGAGAGACGAAGCTCCCATAAGTTACCCGGCATCAAAGACGGCCAGCACAAACAGACAAGGTTCATGAGTATGTAACTGAAGCAAGACAAATACACCCGGCATTCCGGGGCGACAACTAGACGGCAGGACCCTTGCCGCGGGGGAGTTCTTGGCCGGCAGAAGATTCGGGCGGCGGAGGAGGCGCGGAGCTTGATCCGGTTCCAGCGCTGGCAGGCGGCGGCATCGGGACCTCCACATCAGGAGTGCTGACGGACTGCGAGTCGGTGAGCACCTCGTTGGGATCCATGTAATCGGCGATCTTGATGGCGGATCCGCGGAGCTCCAGAAGGGCCTGGCGGATGACGGCAAGATCGGCCCCGGCACGGAAGCCACCGTTGATCTTCTCGACACGGGCGTCCTTGTACCAGGACGGCATGAGGGCCAGAGCCATCTCCGCTCCGGCCCGCACCACCATGTCTCGCAGCCGGTCCACCGCAGCCGGCACCTCGCCCACCTTCGCAGCTAGCTGCGCCATCGTCTCCGGAACCGGAGCCTCCGGCTACACAAAGGAGAAGACGTCCCGCGCCGCCTGGCGAAGCTTGGCAGCTTCCTCGCCAAGGAGAACGACGAGCTCCTGGGCCGTCGGCTGCGCTCCCGGCCAGTTCTCCTACAGCCGGTTGTAGGCCAGCAGGTCTATGCCAGGGTAAAAGGCTGTCAGAAAAGAGAAGTCAGATCCGGCTACCGGATCCGGAAAGAAAGGAAGATGGGAAAAGGACTCACCCTTGGCAGTGTGGCCGACCTGAATCAGCTCCTCCACCAGTGCCTTCTCCTTGGTCGCTAGTCGTTTGATCTCCTTCTCTTGGTCCTTGTTCTGGGCCTCGAGAAGGGAGAAGGCTTCGGTCTGGCTACCGAGCGAGGCGTCGTGCTCCTTGATGGTGGCCTCCAGACCGTCCACCCTCGCGTGCCAATCCTTGTTCTGCTGCCGTAGAGTAGAATTGGACTTGCTCAGCTGGTCGTTCGCTTTCTTCAAGCGATCGATCTTGCGCTGAGCGCACACGAGGATGGCTGCAACAAAACTGGCTATCGGTACCAAAAAAGGCAAGATGGGTGAAGCGAACTTACTCTGGGAAGTCCCGTTGGCGGCAGCAAGCTTCTGCTCCAACGTCCGGTTCCTGCCGGCTGCGGCCTCCAGTAGCCGGATCTCCTTCACCGCCAGCTCAAGCGTGGCGGCAAGGTCCGACAGCGAGGCGGCGGAGGAAGCGTCGTCGTCCACGGCGTTGACGGCCATGGACTCCTTCGCCGCGACCATCGCCATCTGCCATTCCTCCCCAAGCTCCTCGTCGGAGTTGTCATCGCCAACGACGACTAGCTCCTTGCCGGCAGCCCCCCGCACGCCCGCGGTGGAGCCTTCCGGCTGGGAGGACCCCGCTTCCAGCTGGGGGACTTCCGGCTGGGCGGAGGCAGTCGGCTCAGCCCGAGGGGGAGGCGAAGGCTGCGCCTCAGAAGAAGGAGGGGTGCTGGTCGGCGCAGTCGGGGCCCAGGGCGGTGACCCGGCCGGGGCGCGTGCCGGGCTCGCAACTCCAAAGGAGACCAGCGTGCTAAACAGAAAGAGGAGAAGACAAGAGCAAAACAAAACAAAGTCAGAAAAAGAAGAAGAAGAGCAAGCAGACAGAAAGCGCCAAAAGAAAAAAGGGGGAGAAGGAGCGTACCCTGGAACAACCGGAGGCGGCCCTTTCTTCCGGCCAAGATGGCTCGGCGGCAAGGCGCCGGACCGGCTCCTCTTGGGAGCCGGCTCCTCTGTCGCAGGACGGCGAGAGCCAGAACGACTGGAGCTGCTCCCGCCTGCCTTCCCTTTCGTCGCGGAGCGTGTCGCCGGCTCCGTGGTCGGCGCGGCCTCCTCCTCGTGCACCTCCACGTGCGGGTCGGCGGCCGGCTCGTCATTCCAGCTGGGGAAGGCGTCGCCGTCCCCATCCGATTCCTCGCCAGACCGCCGAGCGCGCGGCTCGGGCAAGTCGGGCGTAAACTCCTCGAGGGGAGCCTCGCCCTCCTCGCGGATGATGCAAGGGAACATCTGCCGAATACAAGAGATCAGGCAAACGATAACAAGGAACAAGTACAAGAAAACACCAAAAACGCATCCGGTTAGAAGAGCTTACCCGGGGTGCACGGTTCTCCCGAGTATAAGGCTCTAGACGGAACTTCCAGTTCTCCGGTAGCCATTCCTTGGTGATCGTCCACACCCACTCCTTTAGGTTGTGGTAGCAGGGATCACGGCGCGACAGCCGGGTCGGGTCCAGCCGGCCGGAGTAGTAGCACATCTTGTGTGCTCGCTGCTGCAACGGTATCATCAGCCGGGACATCCAGCTGAGAGTGACGTCCAGGCCGGTCAGCCGGCTATGGACGAGCGAGCGCATGCGCTTCAGCAGCTCATCCGTCTCCGCCTTTTCACCATGGAACTTCAAGTCCCAGTTATGCCGGCTGGACTCGACGTCCTGGAAGGCCGGAAGATTGATCCGGTCGACGTATGTGAGGTTCTTCACGTAGAAGTACGACTGCTGCCATAGTCGCACCGTGTCGTGAAGAAGGAATTTGGGGTAGCTGGTCTGCGAGCGGGAGTAGATGGAAGCGCCGCCGTAGACGAATAGTGGCCCCTGAGTAAATTGCACCTGCGGCCGGACTCGGAAGAGCCGGCAGAAGAGCCCGAGATCCGGCTGGATCCCGAGGTAGCTCTCGCAGAAAGCTACGAAGTGCGCCAACGTCCCAATTGCGTTGGCGCCGATGTGGTGGAGGCGAAGATGGAAGAAAGCAAGAAAGGTCAAGAGGAACGGGTTCACCGGAAGGGCGAACCCCCGTGCCAAGTGGGAGAGAAAGATGACGCGCTCCCCTTCCGCCGAGTGCGGCGACACCTCCCTGGCCGGCGCCAACCGCACCGCCACCTCCTCCGCCGGTAGGAGGACGCGGGTGGCGCGGTACTTCGCAATTTGGTCCTCGGTGACGGCAGAGCCGCACCAGGCCCCGCGGTCGGCGGCCATTTCCGGTTGACGAGGGGGAGCAGCGACGGAAGAGTGGCGGTGGCCCGTAACGTCGACGACAGCGAGCGGGCGGCGCAGAGGGCGAGAGCACACAGGCAGGAGGACACGAGGAAGAAAGAAACTGCCTCCCCCGTGGCGTCCCTTTAAAGCACCGGAAGGGCAACCATCGACGGGGCACGTGGTGTGCATCCGGGCAACCCACACCCCAGCCGCCGCCTAGATCCCGTGTGCCAGAGCAGGATGCGCAGAAGATCCTGGAGCGAGAACCGAAGCGCCGGACATCAGTTCCCCGAGGCGACGTGCGACGGGACGTTATGCTGCCCGCCACAGAGTAATGATGGCGCGTGCGCACGTGGCCGGCGTCAGCACTGACGTCACGGGTAGCGCAACCGCTAGGCCCAGGCGGATGAAAATTCAAAAGCAAGAGGCAGCGCGCGCACATTTCGCCTAAGGGCGGAATCCACACGCGCTCGGAGGCTAGTGTCAGAGGGATGATCCTCGGGTACCCCAGCCGAATAAGAAACAAGACAGTCGGATCATGTCCGGCTGACCAGATGCAACCGGACAGGGCAAGACAGGCTGGCTATCACCCGGTAGCCGGATCGATAAGGGACAACCGGATACGGCGACGTAGCCGGACTCAATCAATGGGACAGGACGACATGCGTATCAGTGCACGGTACACCCTGTACGATGACAAGACTGGCAACCACCCGGCCATACCGAAGACTTTGCGAGGATGACGCAGGAACAGTGGCCTGTGCTGACGACAGGCTCGCACGGCGTCCACTGTGCCTACGACAGCCATACCGCTCATACTCCGATAAGACAAGCCATACTGGACACTGTAGATGACTAGTCGGCTAGGACCCGCCTGTGGGGCCCGCCAGTCGGATTAGCCAGTGAGACCTTTGCCTCTCTACCTATATAAGGAGAGGCAAGGCCTTAGTAGAGGGGGTTGGTCTTACAGCATTTAAGGCAGTAGCTAGCGTATACAGCTCGAGGAGCACTTGTAGTTCGAGTATTCCACATAGTCAGATCCGGCAGGAGTAGGGGCTTTACCTCACCACGTGGGCCTCGAACCTGGGTACTTCTTGCGTCACGCTACGCTCGCTTGTATCCAATCCCGCCTGCGGACACCGTCGATATCTTCCCTGCTAGTCCCCACACCTCTATCTAACCTCCACAGGTACTGCCGTTCCCAACACAATGATAACCCGGTTACTGGAGATCCGGGAGCTTCACCAGATGCAGGGGATGCAGGAGCAAGGAGGTAGTGAGATAGACGGGCTCAAGATTAGGCCAGAAAGTGGTACCAATTTCCTCGTCACCTGGGTATTATCGGTTGCCATTGTTGTTTATGTTGCCATGTCGTTGTGAAGCAGCTGAAATAAGTTGCTACTTTGTCGAGTTTAGCAGCTTAAATAATTTATTTCTGTGCGACTTACATTCCATCGAATCTGAAGCCTCCTACCCCTCAGCAATCGTGGAACCGGTGTTGCGTGTTTTCAGATAGTAGTGGCACAATCACTATTTTGGATTCAACTACTGACTCGGGCGTTTCCAGACCCTAAGTCGTGGTACATTTTACTCCAAGAATGTGGGTAGATTGTTTCGCCCCGCAAAGTTCCACACACAGAGCTCCAGAATTAAACCGAATTACATATATAGGTTCAAGTTCAACACATTATTATGCATCGTCATTGGCAGCAGCCATCTTCCCCATCCTGGGTGCCAAGCCTTCACGGCCACTGGCTTCTTCATTTCCTACCTTCTTCCTCTTCCTCGGTGCCAATTTTCTTAGCTTCACGTAATCTGCATCGCCGAGACAATCAACACCAGAATCGTGTCCAGCATCATCTTTCCACTCGTTTTTATTTACTTCCGGCAGCAAAATGACTGACCAGGAGTCATGTTTCTAACCTTACGGTGCTTCCTGTCGAAGAAACTGGACTGTTGCATAACTACCCAATATCTATAGAGTAAATAAAACAAAAATAACAATTCAGCACAAACATGCGAACCCCAAGAGACTTTTTCTTACCATGAGCTAATTGGGTTCGAGCGACCACCCTGTCCAAGAATAGAAGGGTGACTCACAGTTGCAGCAGCTTTCACATCCAGTACATCACAATTTAGCTCAAACATGCAAGCCGAAGCATACCTTTTCATCAACCCAATTAGCTGACTCTCACACGTTAGAGGAACCATGATACCTCGTTCATCCATGAAGCTGAACTTTGCAGTCAGCTTCGGCCATATTTCATCATGATTATGCAGAGTAGGAACCATACCAGGGATAGTGCAGATTTGTGCAAGGGCTTCTTCCATCGTGATACAATGATGTCCATACCACTTGACCTTCGCCCTTGCTGATTTAGAGTCGTACCTGAAGAGGGCTACCGTAACCAGGTAAGGGTGGTCTGTGGAGATCCCACTTGACAAAAAACTATGGATAAAATATGTTTGTCAGGGTTAAGCTAACAAACAATTTTAGATTCAATAGCCAGATAGCATTGATAATTAGTGCGAATAGAAAAGAGAAGGGTAGCTCACCCGCATGTAGCCAGAACTTCTTCTTCCTTGGTAGTAGGATATGTCGTCCTCTGAGCTGCTCAGCTCATCGGCGACGGAGGCGGGCTAGAGCCTCGCAACATCGGCTACGACATGCACCATTGGATCTCGGGATCAGCGAATGGGCGCAGCAACTTGGCGCCGGAAGTCAAATGTCCGAAGGGATCGTTCTGCCTGGTGGGTGGATTTCGACGCTGTCGGTGCTATGGGAAAGGAGGGAATGGAATTGTGAAATTGTTCAACGTATCCAATCCACTTAGTTCCTCAATTTGCCTAAGAATTTGCCACATTGGCGCTCGCGTCACGGACAGATGACCGACATGTGGGCCCTGATTGTCTACTTCATGGGGCAGTTTAACGGAATGTTTGAATTTGGCATGGTGAGATGAGTTTGCCTCGAAATGTCCCCTCTCAGTAGTTGGCAGCCCAACTTTACGAAACACGACAATTACAGGGAACTTGGGTACGGCGATGCACTCGCCCAGGAACTTTCGGGCTACAACAATCCCCAAAAGGAGCTAAGCCAAAAGATTGGCCCTTGACTTACTGATCCTTGATGTAAAACCCTTTGGTTTTCCACCCTTTGATGGAATCAGTGATCTTGACATTAGAGCGAATAGAGAAAATGGCGCCACCGACGTCATGAACAATGGTGTTGGTGGCATTCCGATAAACATAGAAGAAATACTTCCACAGTCCCCAATGGGGATGGATCTCGAGGAAGCATTCGCAAATAGTAACAAAGGAAGCAACATGAAGGATAGAGTTGGCTGTGAGCTGGTATAGCTGCACGCCATAGACAAAAAGGAGACCTTGAAGGAATTCATGAACAGGAAGAGATAGGCTGCGGAACAAAAAGGAGAGAAACATTACCCTCCAGACAGATTTAGGGATTGGAGCAGCTTCATCCCGTGGGAGCTTGAAAGTTCCCTCCTCGAGATGGCAGGAGTTCTGTGCCTCACACAAATCTCGTGCAGTACACTTCGAAGGGGCCCATCCAATAGCCCTCTTCCTGGTGGCCTAGGCGGCCATAGCTGAAGTCCCCACCCTGCTCTTGCCCATGGTGGTTGAGGAGCAGCAATAGCACGTGGAAAAAAGTAGGAATAGGCGAGAGAGGCAGAGGAAGGCAAGGGCGCAAGGAAGAAGATGAAACCAGCAAAGAGGAGGTAAAAAGCTATAAAACAAATTTCCTTTCCTTTATAAAGAGACACAACACACAATTTAGATCGTTCGATGTAAAATTGAACTGTTGGAAACGCACAAGATGGTGACGCGTGTTAAAGGATTCCATAAGGGAAAAATCTTAAGCAGTTATTACTACGATAAAAATGGGGGAACCCTGCACGACGCCTCGATCTTCACGCGGAGAAGGAGATATGCAGTCAAAAACTTCATTGAATACGCCACCCATGTGTCATCATTATTGCTGCACGGTCCCACATTCGAAGCGTCCCAATGAGGCATGTTTTCTAGAAATCCACGGTGTAAATTTGTCATCAGTGACATCATACGATGCAAGTCACAAGGAAAATTGCGTCCCTTTAAAAAGGAAAAGGACCCGAAGAAAAGAAAATTTGGAGTTATAGTAAATTCCTCAGCAAAAGAGACTCTGAGACTACAATCGAATACAAATATCCCTACTGTAGCCTCGGGGGCTACTCCTACCAGGAGCTCTGCCGACAAAAAATCAAAGGAATATTGGCACCATAGATATAGTACAAGTTTTCGAGCCTATGTAACGATGAATACATCCGAACATAGCCTCGGGGGCTACTCCCATCAGGAGCGCTGTCGTGCACTTGACGAAGAAAAACAAATAAGTATCCTTGAATGATTACTCCTATTATGAGCGTCTACAGAAACTAGAAAACTTCAGCAATTCCAGCAGCCAAACAAGGCAGCCGACAAAAGTCAATACAAAAATTTCGGATCGCACTCGACGCGACAAAACTTTGAATGTCGTGTCCAAGACATGAAGGTAAGAACCCAAGATCCGTCCTATGTGGCATGGTAATCGCACAAGAATACACTCTGCTAGTAAAATATCCGTATCAATGATACGATGAAAAATCCCGACGGACGTGTTGGGTACCCGATAAAATAGAAATGGTATTCAGTATTCGATAAGACCCAAGTGACTAGAACTGAATTACGCCAGTTATAATTCCAAGTTCAGGCATGGGGACTTGAATTTTATGTAGGTCAATATTGTTTTTGTTCAAGAGAAATTGATTGATTCTCGATCCGTCGAGTGCATCATGCTTGTTGTACCAAATCCCTATAAAACTAAAAACAATGAAAAAGAAAGGAAAGCACTGAAAATATCTTTAAGAGTCAACCAGAATCTATGGTTCAGGTAGAGTCTTGGGGGATACTGACATAGGTACGATTACTCAGGTGCTTATGATTCGCTACCCTGGCTGCATAAGAGCTCACGGCCCATGAAGATTCAAGATGATGGACCAAAGAAGCAACCGATAAAAGCCTTGATTGTATTAGGAAAGAAAAAAAGATCCGATGTTGTGTTGGTATTGTAATCATACATATGTAACCTATCCATATACGTCTTTGAGACCCAATATATTATATATAGGATGGGCGAAGCCTATGAGGAGGTACCGAAAAAACCCCAAGCGATCTGTAATAGTGTTGCTCACCAAATAATCAGGCGACTTCGACTCCCTTTTTTGCCTAACATCCGACGAAATCCCTAGCATTCTCTTTTCTGCAAAACCCTAAGTCCATCACCATGCACATTGCCAAGGTTACCCCTCGTCACCTAGCTTTGTACCAAAGATAGTGATCAATATTGATACATTGCAAATGTATCTGTAATTTATGATGTTCCATGCTTGGTTTTGTCTACTCTCTTATGTTTTGTCCACACTTTGGAGTACTTTTCATATGATTTCTTGGACTAACCTATTAACAAGAACCATAGTGCCAGCTGCCTGTTTTCTGCTGTTTTTGGTTCTAGGAAAGTCAGAAAATGAATATTCTCGGAATTGGACGGGACAAAAGCCAAAGTCAGTTTTTCACGGAGGGACACCCGGAGCCAGAATACGAGACGGAGAGGGGCTAGGGCCCGGCCACACCACAGGGCCGCGCGGCCAGGCCTGGCCCGCGCCAGGGGGTGGTCGGGCCGCCCTAGGCACCCCCTCGACCTCTTCTTCTGCCTATATATTTCCTCTGATACGGAAACCCCAGGTACCAGATCAAAAATCCACGGAAGAGTCTGTAGCCGCTGTCATCTCCATCCCTATATCGGGAGGGATCTGAAGCTCTTCTCCGCACCCTACCGGAGAGGGGAATTCACCCTGGAGGCCTTCTTCATCATCATGCAAGCCTACGGTGTCATGCGTGAGTAGTTCATCTCTGGACTACGGGTCCATGTAGTAGCTAGATGGCTGGATCTCCTCCTTTGTGATATCATGTTTAGATCTTGTGAGCTCCGTTCATGATCAAGATCATCTATTTGTAATTCTGCATGTTGTGTTTGCGGGGATCCGATGCATATTGAGATGCTATTTCAGATTGATTATTGATTCTATCATGTCTTTGTTATTTGTGATCTTGCATGCTTTCCGTTGTTAGTAGCTATCTTGGCCAAGTAGATGCTAGCAACTCCAAGAGTTAGTATTTATGCTCGATAGTGGGTTCATTCCTCTGGTAATCTGGGTAAGTGACAGAAATCTCTAAGGGACTAGATGTGTTGTTACTACTAGGGAGAAAACAACAATCCTTTGTTCATAGAACTAGATGTGTTGTTGCTACTAGGGAGAAAACAACAATCCTTTTTTCATAGAACAATCGTATTATTAGTCATAGATGTAGTTGGATGACGGTCTATGTATAATGTTGTAATGCCCAATCGAATCTCAAAGGAGTCAAGATGAGTAGTATATGCTTGTATGCTTTCTCGATGTTTGTCAATTGCCCCGCTGTAATTTGTTCACCCAATATGTTATCTATCTTAAGGAGAGCCACCTCTAGTGAACTATGGGCCCCGGTCCTTTCTTTGACTTTGAATCTACAATCAACTGTTTTCTGCTTTGTGTTTACTTTCTGCAAACTATTACTTTCTTCCATTCGATACGTGTAATCCTTTGTTTTCAGCAAAACCAGTGAGATTGACAACCTCATCAAAAGTTGGGGCAAAGTTCTGTGGTTGTGTTGTGCAGGTCTCCACGTTGCTGCTGGCACCGGTAGTGCGCCCTGCCCAAGTTCAGCTAGCAACATCTTTGGGGTGTTTCCTTGCTCCTACTGGTTCGATTAAACCTTGGTTTCATACTAAGGGAAAACTTGCTGATGTGCTCATCATACCTTCCTCTTGGGGATCCCCAACGAGCTCGATATATTTTGGGCCATCAAATATTTTAGTCAATTGCTTTGAGTGCCACACTAAGATGTTATATGGAGTTTTTGTGTTCCCACATTTGGATGATGTTCAAACGATTTCCATGCAGTTTGACCTTGCATATGCATCCCGTTTGCTATAATTTAGTTGTGTTAGTAGTGTTGTGAACAAGAATGGACATGCCACAAATGACATGCTCCGCTATCACACACAAACATATGTTTCTTAGTCTTCGTTGTGTGAAGGTACAATTGATTACGCGTCAACCTCTATGGACCATAAGTTGACAATACAAATTCTAGAGACTTACATATGGCTGCCCTTCAATGAGCTATCTCTACATTCTAAAGTGCCTTCACTCTACTTGAGGACTCATGCTATAATCTACATGAATTGGCTACGCTTTGAGTGTTGTTTTTCTTTTGTTGTGAGCTTTGTAGGCTTCATGAAAAGTGAAGGAACATTGAGGTGTTGTCAATTCACTCTTCCCGAGGATGACTATATGGTGAACCCCAAGATCAAGAAGGTCTCTCGACATCCTCTTCTTAGTGTTGAGCATGAAGAGTCGAGGGCAACTCTTTTTGAAGGGAGGGGAACTGATGCGGCCCGACCTACGGTCGTTACCACATCAAGGTATTCAACTTATGCCAAGTCATAATAGACTCAAAGGTGAATATGTTCCTCTATGCGAGCCCACTTCCTACCCTTATAAATGGTATACTACTTCATAATTCGTCCCATATTCATGATAGGTTCATACCGACAAGTACAGAGGCAAGGGAGGGAGCCCAGAGCACCAAGCCCGACAAGACGAAGGCTTGGAAGAGAATACAGAAGAAGCTGAGCCATAGCACCAGAGTCTCCGGCCTGCGCACAACGGAATCTCCGGACAAGAAGATGCGGCCCAACCTACGGTTGTTACCACATCAAGGTATCCAACTTATGCCAAGTCGTCATGGACTCCAAAGGTGAATCCGTTCCTTTATGTGAGCCCACTTCCTACCCTCTTGAATGGTATAATACTTCATACTCCATCCCATTATCATGATAGGATCACACCGACAAGTACGGAGGCAAGGGAGGAAGCCCGGAGCACCAAGCCCAACAAGACGGAGGCTTGGAAGACAAGACGAAAGAAGTTGAGCCGCAGCACCGGAGTCTCCGTCTTGCACACACCAAAATCTCCAGACCAGAAGATTGGAGTCTTCGGACTGCCACACCGAAATCTCCGGACGGACTCCAGACCAGCCTCCCAACAGAGGCCTAGGATAATCTGATCGCCACTCCAGAGACATACTGGAGTCTCCAGAGCACACCGGAGTCTCCATCCCTAGACACTAGAATCTCCGGTGTCCATGATGCTAGGCATGCTAAGGCCTTTGGCCCATGTAACCCCAAGTTTGTCCAGACTTTCCCCTTTTATTCCTAAAGTACCCCTGAACTAGTGGCTAGCCTATAAATAGATACCCGACCCCCTCATGTAACCCTAGGCATAGATGATAGACTAAAGACACCCCCCTTTGTGGAATCTCGAGTTGTGCCTCATCCCCTTACCAAAGGGGATCGACTATTGTCACATCCTAGAAGAGGAGATCGATACTTGGGACTTACCTTACTGGGAGCATCTAGACATTTGGCAATACATCGATGTTATGCATGTTGACAAGAATGTGTGCGAAAGCATAATACGTACATTGATGAACATGGAGGATAGAACAAAACATAATCCGAAGGCATGAGTTGAAGCTATGAAACTCACAGGGGAGAAATCAGAAAGCACACCTAAGGTTGATGCTCAAGGAAAGCAAGCCAAAGTGACTTATGTATCCGAAAAAAAAGAGGCAAAAGGAATGTGTGATTGTCGATATGGAATATCTTTTCGAACAGGCTACAGAGCCAGCATGAAAAGGATTGTTTCAAAGACCAAGAAAAAACTAACGGGCATGAAGTCTCACAATTTCCATATTTTGATGACAAAGACGTTCCCTGTCATGATAAGGAATATCTAGACATCACATGTCCGAGAAACTATAAGGAAATTGTGTGATTTTTCAACACAATTTCTCGGAAGGTGATTGATCCTAGTAAGTTGGAACAGCTATAAAAGGATGCGGTGGAGACTCTGTGCAATTTGGAGATGATATTCCCTCGGCCCTTCTTCGATATCAAGGTGCATCACATTGTTCACCTTGTGCACGAGATAAAGATGTGTGGCCCCGCATATGTGCAAAACATGTCCCGTTTGAGCACTTCATGGGAATCCTTAAGCACTACGTTAGGAATCGAGCACGTCTAGAGGGAAGCATCGTCAAGGGATATGTAACCGAATAGGTCGTTGAATTCTGCCTTGACTATATGACACGCCTTGACCCGGTAGGCATTCCTAGGTCTATCCATGAGGGGATGCTTACTGGTGTCGAAACGCTTGGAAAATTCAAGATCAGGCCGAGTAATAGTGAATACAGTCAGGAACATTTTTCTGTCTTCAACCACATAGGCGAAATAACTCCGTACATGGAAGAACATCGTGTCGTTCTATGAGCACTACATACCCATCGATGCTTGGTTGAGAATCTCCACACCAAGAAGTTCAATGCATGGTTCACCGAAAAACTATGTGATTTTCAAGGAGAAGATCCCAAAGTTCCTACTCTAGATAGAGGCCCAACATGGGAGATAAGACAATTTCAGGTGTAAAAAATCAACGGGTACACATTTCCTACGAAGGAAAAAAGATAGCACAACAACGACGCAAAATAGTGGGCTATGCATAGAAGAAATTTAAGAGATCGAACCAAATTTAGAAACTAAAAGGCTCTAATACGGATACATGAAGAAATTTGGGAGCTTGACTATGTGGATTTCAAATTTCGATTGTTTCGTTGTTGTTGGGTTCATAAGAATCAAGTAAATTTGAACGACATTAGACATACAACTGTGAACATTGATAGTGCTTCTTACAAAAACATTCCATTCATACCAGCTAACCTGGTTCATCAAGTATTTTACATCAAGGACCCGAGAAATTTTAAGAGACATGTAGTTCTTCCATCAAAAAGAAGTATCATCTATGTGGACGACGTGATCTCTGAGGAAGAATACAACAAAATTGATGATATTCCCGGCCCTTCCTTCTCGGTCGAGGAAATAGACCAAGATGAAATTCTTCCGGAGGATCCTGACATTCACGATTAACATCGCAAAGCATGAATGATTTGTAAGAACTTGTAATAATTTTATGAATTTGCAAGTATTTAGAAGAACATTATGTATGAGTTAAAATAATATATCCAAATATTTTAGGATATATATATGCAGGAGTTTATTTAGTAAAGACATTCAGACGTACGTTAGAGTCGGTTAAGATTCTTACTCGCTTCTATTGTGCATTTAGAGATAGTTGATAAATTTAACTGGCTGCGATCCAAAAAAGAGGCTGTCGTGCTATGGTCGGCGGCGACCAAAGGACAAGGCAGTGTCCGTTTTATTGATCGTTCATGATCTCTAGTAATTAAAAACACATATTGTATTGAGAAATACAAACAACATTGTTCTGCAATATATATAACATGCTAAATCAATCGTAAGCCACCATAATATAACTTAGGGTTTTCTATTTTCATGCCCTTGATTCGTTAATTGTACTCAGTTTTCTCCAGCCGCTTAGTTTTTTCTCACTTTTCCCCTCTCTCTATTCTGAAACCCTCATAGGCACTCGAACGGGCAATGCTGTCAGGTCAAAGGATTGACCGTTACATGCTGAACGGTGGGACTGTGTTGCGACAGGTCGTGTGTTGAGCGTTATGTTATGTCGCCTCGACCGTTACATGTTGACCAGCCATCCATCTCTCGCTGATTACGGGGGTCGTGGTGTGGGACCATGTGGGGCGCGTTTGGTGGTTACTTGCACCCTATCGTCTAAATTGGAAGTTTTCTTTTTCGTTATTTTTATGATTAGCCTTTTTAAGAGCACCTTTTTCCCTCTATCTCGCTAACAATTGTGTTTTTTGCCCAAAAAGGTAGCGGATCTAGAGCAGCTTCTCTTTTCATTCATTGTTCCTTTTTGCCCTCGTTTTTCCCCAATCTGGTAACAAATCTAGAGGAGCAAATCTAACTAGCACCATAAATAAATTCAGTAAACAGAGTAGATGTACATAAAGCAGCTAATGTATGTTATATAGTATGATACTTAACAAGGTTCTACAATTAGGCTGCTCAGCAGCAGCAACAGATAAGTTCAACATAGACAAGACAAAAGAAGCTGCTTTACAGCAGCAGCAACAGCAGCACAACATCAATGGTCCCTCATGGCCTCTGCCTCCTCCCTCTGGTTCCTCCTCCACTTCTTGATGCCCGGTCCCTTGACCTTGGGCAACTTGGGCTTGATCAGGGGGATGCGACCCTCCTCGATAGCCACCTTCTAGAGGTTGCAGAGGTGAAGGCCGAGCGTCTAGTGCTTGGATCTAAAGCCATCGACGTTCATGGACTCGCCGTAGGTCATCACATCCTCGACATGCTTCATGAGGGAGTTGAAGTCCGTGGCGCGGAGCCTCCTGGTAGGGCATAAGGGGCACTTGTAGACGTCGCCGGGGAAGAAGTTGTTGTACTGGCCGGACTTCAGCCTCCTCAACACATGACGAGTCTTGGTCTCCTTGGACTCGTCGTCACTGTGGACGTTGTTTTTATCCTCCTGTTGGAAAAAACAGTAGAGTGCAATAACGACATGGTTGAGATACTTTGATTATCGATATTGATTATTTGCATAAATTAACCGATTAAGATCTCCTGATTATTCCCCAAATCTCAAATCAAATCGAATAATGATCCTAATAACATACGATCTAGCATCCAATGATGGGAACATGGGAAGAACAAGGGAAGGGGACAAAACCCTGGTTACCTCCGACCATGGGTCAGCGATGTTGGTGTTGTAGGGTCCTCTGGCCTTATGTAATCAACCTCCGTGTAGGGGTCCTAGTCGAGCGGGATCTGCCCGAGACCGGCAGGGGCCTCCTCACCGGTGGCTACGGCGGATGTGGGGACCAGGACGGTGGCTGCCTTAGATGCCTGGACGGGGGCCTATACAGGGACGAGGGCCTCCTCGTCGGCGGCCTTAGAGGTGTCGATAGCCACCCCAGCGTTCTTCTCCATCACCGGCGTGGTTGGGATTTTCTTGGGGGTTTGCAGAAGGTGATGGGACAATGGAGACGGTTGAGTGAGAGAGTAAGTGGTGAGTGAGAGTGAGGAGGCCTCTATTAAAGGAGAAGGGAAGCGACGTTTCGTTGCACCACCGTGCACCGTGTAACTGCATATGCTACTGCATCGTGCACGCCCACACGTGTTCGCTACTGCCTCGTGCACCGTACACGTGTACCGTGAGTGACATTTTTCCCTCGTGTCTAACCCTGGCGACTTAGTTGTGCTTACTTTTGCCCTCGAGTGTAACACTGGCAGTTTAGTTGTACTCAGTTTTTCCATCTAGTTCTAACACCCCCGTGTGCAATATACTAAGTTTTACCCTATAGTGGTTGGTCAACAGAGAGTCAACGAATAGGTTTTAGCTAGCTAATTGAGTCATTTTATGCACAAAAAATTCAAAAAGAGCAAAACATAGTGGCAGCTACCTAGGGAGTTTTATTATGTGACCTGTCACCATAAGAAATGTATATAAATCAAGCTTTAACCTATATCACCACTTCTCAAATCACCTACTATGTATGAAGGTTCATGGCTTTCTACTCAAGCCTCTTCCCAAAACATCCCTCCCCAAAACATAGTTTGTCTGAATGAGGCAATAATTATCAAACTGGTGTATATTTGAATTGCAAATAGTTTGATGTATGCCAAGATGTATTTTATTGTATAAAAGACGCATTTTCCACTTTTTAAATATTTTTCTATTTTCTATTTGAATCCTTTTGTCAGTCTTGCCCTTGGTTTTTATGTTCTACTCAATTTTTCCCTTGGTTTTTTAAGTTCTACTATGTTTTCCCCTCTCTTAGCATCAATCTCTAGCACTTGTTCTCATCTTCGCAACTACGCTCTGATTGGTTGAGATAGTTATCATGCGGATCATGCGCACCAACCGTTGATCCTCTGTGATCTAGCGGACAGGATAACCCTATATCTGTCGGGGGCACCCCTCTATCCATGCAAAATAATGAGTTTGCCACCGGTACTTTAACTCCATAAACAAATGAACTTGAATATAATTTTAAGGGAACTCGTTCAAAGGTGTATAAATTGTGCATTACATTCCACTCTATGAAAATGATAATATCTCAAGATTTTCTTAGCGCAATATTATCACGTATTAAGTGAGATTTCAGATGTGTATAATTTTCGTATATGCAAGTTTATACATTACATTCCACTCTATGAAAATGGTGGGAGGAAATGATAATCTCTCAAAATTTTGCTAGCACATCATTATCTCATTATTAAGTGCGATTTCATAGTGTTCAAAGGTTCAAAATTTTGTATATGCAAGTTTATGTATTATATTTCACTCCATGGAAATGATAAATGATCAGGATTTTATTAGCACAACATTATCATGACCTAAGTGCGATTTCAAAGAGTCCAAAGGTGTATAATTTTCGTATATGGCAGTTTATGCATTACATTCCACTATATGAAAATGATAATCTCTCAAGATTTTCTTAGCACAACATTATCACGTATTAAGTGCGATTTCAAAGAGTTCAAAGGTGTATAATTTTCGTATATGAAAATTTATGCATTACATTCCAATCTATGAAAATAATAATTTCTCAAGATTTTCTTAGGACAACATTATCACGTATTAAGTGTGATTTCAAAGAGTTCAAAGGTGTATAAACTTCGTATATGCAAGTTTATGCATTACATTCCACTCTATGAAAATGGGAGAGAAAATAATAATCTCTCAAAAATTTGTTAGCACATCATTATCACGTATTAAGTGTGATTTAAAAGTATTCAAATGCTTATAATTTTTGCATATGCAAGTTTGTGCATTACATTCCACTCTATGAAAATGATAATCTCTCAAGATTTTCTTAGCACGACATTATCACGTATTAAGTGCGATTTCAAAGAGTTCAAAGGTGTATAATTTTTGTATACACAAGTTTATGCATTATATTTCACTATATGGAAATGATAAATGATCAGGATTTTATTAGCACAACATTATCATGTCCTTAGTGCAATTTGAAAGAATTCAAAGTTGTATAATTTTTGTATATGCATTACATTTAACTATATGAAAGTGAAGGTAGACAAAGGGCACGGGCGCGGGGCTGGCTCGGGGTCCCATCTGGCAATGCCAACCTGTGTAAGTTATAGGATCGACACTCACGTGGATCAGCTGTAGGTTCGGCGCTCACGTGGATAAGTTGTGGGTTCGATGCTGATTTGGATAAGCTGTGGGTCCGATGCTTATCTGGATAAGTTGAGAGAGGTGTCCACTATGGAAACCGACTGAGCGTGGCCCCACTTGTCAGCATGTAATGGCAAGGGTACACTACGGAACCCGACACAATGTGGCCCTACTCATCAGCACATAACGGCAAGGGTCCACTATCGGACCTAACTGAACGCGGCTCCACTTGTCAGCACGTAACACTAAGGCTGACAGACGACGAGTTTCAGACCATGTGAGAGTTTCATACAAGGAGATGGGAAAAAGTAAGGAAAAACTAAGCGGCTGGGAAAAACTGAGTACAACTAACGAACCGAGGGTACGAAATAGAAATCCCTATAACTTATATAAATTGTTCTACAAGTCAACAGGTAGAATACAGCCAAAAGTTGCATCCAAAACCAAACATGTATACTAGTTATAATGTTATATACTAGCCAAGAGGTGCAACCAAACCAAACTAGCTTTGTACCAATTGATCACCAGTCGCCCTGTTCCTTCTCTATAGAAGGCCCCTACTCCCAAATGTTGGTCTTCTTCTCTACAGACCAATTGTCCTCCAACCTATTCTCATTCTCTACATATGGCTCCTCCTCCGAAGTGTTGGCCTTATATTCCGCAGACCAATTGTCCTCCCACCTGTTCTCCTTCTCTCCCTCCCTAATGCCTCTCTTTAGATGATGTTGGTAGGCCTTGTAGCTCTTGCCACTCTTGCATCTGATGCAGAGGCTATCATTCAAAACTGGCGAGACTAGTCCTTGTCCTAGCCCCATTCAACGATATTTTTGTACATCTCGTAGATGACATAACCATCTATGGCAGTGTACTACAGGTGTTGCCAGCTAGGCCGCTTTTGATCACACTGTTGTTGCATGTCACCGGTGCACTTATTCTTCATCTTATTGTAGGAGAAGTCGATGATTTTTGCTGCAATAGCACCCATGCTAGCCTTATCACCACATTTCGCTATCTTGTACATGCGCTGGATGTCGACATGGTAATCGGGAGGGATTACAATCCCTTCCTTTTGCAGCGTGATTTGTTTTGGGTTATGTCCACATTAGCAAAATTTATTTGCTTCCTCGTTAGGAAATCTAAAAGAGCATTCTGGCTTGAAGTGTGGCGGCAGGCACTGTAGAAATGATATACCAGAACCTAGTCTCGCATGCTGAGTTGCACAACGGCGAGTGTCGTCGGATTGAGGACAAGTACGCCATGAGGGGGTCCTCGAGGCGTGCGGAAGAGAGGGGTGTGAGACGTATGGTGTTCCGGGACGGTGAGCACACAAGTTTGCCCAAGTTTGAATCCATCGTCTTTGGATGGATCCTACTCCTGCTAGCAATCCAGTAATACGGCAGAGCCAGAATATGGGTTACAAGGGTTTCGCCTGTGCGGGTTGAGATTGTAGACTATTGAGGGTGCCCTAAAGGCTCTCCCTAGAACGGCTTATATAGATATCTGGCCTAGGGTTTACAGGAGAGATCTATCCGGCTAATACTAAGAGTCGGTTACATAGTACATCTTGAACTACAAGTAACACAATAGGCCTAAGTCGGTAAGTCTTCTGGGCCTTCTTGTAGCCGGATGGGACTCCGTCTTTTCTCCCTGACTGGGCCGCCCATGAAGCAAAGCTCTAACCCGAAGTGGGCCACCCTAGTCAGTGAGGAACTGTGAGGATACCCGGAAAGTATATCCCCAACAGCAGCCCCCGGAGGCCTCCAAGATCCGAAGTCAGATTTATCATCGTCTAGCTTGATCTTTGGCTTGCAGAATCTTGAAGGGTTCCTGAAACTTCACAACAAAAAATACGATCCGGGTCTTAAAAATAAGTCGGACCTATCAATGGGTTACTCGGATTTTCCAGCTTGATTTCAAACTAAGCCGGAATTTGGTCTCTAACGCCACCTGACACAAGTCATGGTCAAGTCACGTCATCTGACAGACATCCTGTCAGCACGACCGTTGGTGGGTCCGCAGTTCGCGGAATCGAGGCGCCGTTTCAATGCATACGCGGAGATCGAGGCGACGTAATCATCGCGCGGGTCCTTCCCAGTTCCTTCCATGACGCGTGGCGGTTACACGGTAGCATTTGCACGAATCTTGGCACGGTTAGGTGGATATAAGGGGTTAGGATTTCCTCCTTCTTCCTTCACCTGTTCCCTTGCCTTTTCCTCTCCTCCCAATCTCCCCCGTGCACACAGAGCTCCTCTGCTTTCCCCCAAAAACTCCCAGCGCCGCCCATCTTAGGTCATCTACCCACCGGAGAAATGGCTTCTTCCTCCTCTTCCGGCTTGGCGGCAGCGGCAGCGATGGAAGCGGCAGCGGAGAAGGAAAGCTTCCGCGGGGTCTGGATCCCCTGCATACTCGATGATGAGAAGCTCCAGAACGTGGAGACAGAAGGGTTCCTCCGCGCCGGCGACTGGCGGAGCGGCTTCGAGGAAACCGTCCCCAACCCGCGCGCCAGCGAGCGGGTCCACTTAGGCACCCACCTCGACAGAGGTTTATCGTTTCCTCCCTCGGAGTTCTTCTCCGAGGTGATTGACCACTATGGTGTTCAACTCCATCATCGTCCTCCCAACTCTCTCTTAGAGATGAGCGCTTATGCTTCTTTGTGTGAGGGATTTCTCGGCATTAGGCCGAGTCTGACCTTATTCCGATATTACTTTCATGTTCGGATAAATTCTATCACTGCCGGTGTTCCTTATATCACCGGTACCATTATTTTTTCTCTTAGACGCGAGCGCGCATATCCCAAAATCCTAGCTAGTGACTCGGTCAATCAATGGCCAGCCACATTCTTTTATCATAGGGATATTCCGGATCCCGACAAAGCTATTTCTTTGGCGGATTTTGTCGACGGAGGTGCCACGGCCCAACCGTCTTGGGACGAGGCCGCTCCGGCTCTCAGTGATGATCTGATATTTGCTAAGAGGCGGGTCGAATATCTGATCAAACACAAAGGACTGAAGGGATCCGACTTGGTCCGATGCTGGGTGTCACGCCGGATCCAGCCCCTTCAGTACCACGGAGACCGACTAATGCACTCCATCACGTCGTCCAAGAAAGACTCCCTCTGCATCAGCCCAGAGCCTACACCACGCAAGGCTATATAAGCCAGATTAAGTGGCTGATAAGGGAGCGGATCGAGAGGAGAATCCCGGAGGTTTCTCTGGATATGCATACGGCGAAAAACCCCGTAGTGCCGGTAAGCTTCTAACAGTACACCTTTTTATGTGTTTCACTCTTTGAGTTATATTGCAATACTGATATGTTTTCTTCTTTTCAGCTTTCTGACCTCCCTGAGTCGGAATTTGCTCCGCTCGAAGGATATCCTCTAGAGTTTTCTCAGGAGACAGAAGTGGTCCCATTGCCGGAACTTGTGCTCAAGAAGCGCAAAGCTCCGACAGTGGTTGTTGGCACAAAGGAGGTGCCCATCGTGAAGAGGTAACTTTCAACACAAGTTCCGCCTTTGTACTTTCTTCGAATTTCCTTCCGAGATGCAATGATTCCGACTTTATCACTTTCTCAGAGCTAAATAGCTCATCAAGGGCAAGGGGAAGGGAACTTCTTCGAAGCCCCTGCGACAGACGAAGCTTACCATAGCTTCTCCTGCCATGGCTCCTCCGACTCCTACCCCTCAACCTTCCGCAACGCCGGTGATCATCCCTTCTCCGGCCGTCCCAGAAGATCCGGCTCCTTCAACGGAGCCTGTGATCCTTGAATCACAAACTGACGTCACCATGGGTGAGTCAGGTTTAGATAAGGGTGAACCCTCCTTGGGTAATGATCCCTCGGCAGAAACCTTTGCCGACAACCTTATCAGCAATACGGGACTTGCCAAGTTTGGCATGTCCCAGAAATCTGCTGAAGAGATCCAGCGGCTGGCCAGGCAATGCCTGGTGAAAAGAAACTTATCTGCTGAAGAAGAAGCGCAAGAAGCAGAGGACATCAAGCACTCTGATCTTCTTGAACAAGTGCGTCTTTGCAACGAGAGGATCAGGCCTGGTGAGCTTCCAACTGCTCCAGTGACCCCTCTGACTCTCGCTGAGAAGCTTGCTATAGAAGTGAATGCGAGTTTGGATAAACTTACTCGCGAACAATATGTAAGTCAGAATTCTAACTCCTGTTTTTCCTTTATTTCATACCATATCCTCTAGCCCCCAAGCGTGAAGTAGGATAAATAATCTGGGTTTATGCTTCCTTACGATGCCAAAGAACGAACTAGTGTAGCCCCCATGGCTCGTGCTGATATTAGCAAAAATATTAGCCTGAGTTTTTAGTAGCTTTCTGACTTTGGGTATTCTGACTTACAGAAAGTATATTCCTATAACCAGGATTTGTTGAAGAATGTCTGTGATACACGGAGAGAGATCAAAGCTCTCCGACTTAAAAATGTTGAGCTTAAAGTTGCCAAAGATGAGGCCAAAGATAAACATTCCAAGACTCAAACCTTTTCTTTGTGTTTTCATTTTCGTTGAACTATTGTTCTTTTTGACTTACAACACTGGTGAAACAATCATGTGCCATCATTGAAGACGCCGAGAACCTCAAAACTTTGGTGGTAGTGAACAAGGAACTTCGCCAACAGTTGGATAAGCTCAAAGGCGGATCATGAGAAGAGTATAGCTCAAGTTCTCGAGTCCTCCTCCATGGCTACTGATGAGCGTGATCGCAAGATTGCTGCTCAAGAGCAGAAAATCTCGGACCTTAATAATGAGCTGTGTAGAGAGAGGGACCTTTCCGAGGCTCTCCGGGCTAAACTCTAGAGTCTTCGGGAAGAGAAGACCAAAATTGACGACGTCATTTTCGGTACGTTCCATCTGTCTAACTTTTCCACTTTCTTCGACTTCTCTCAATGTTGGATTTTCTTAACTTGTTTTGTGTATAGGTCCTCTGAACTTGACGAACTCTTCCTCCGCCGAGCCCCGCACCCACCGGCTTACCCAAGTCGGGACCTGCTTCATGACTTCCGCCAATCCCTTGAGGACATTGGCGAAGGTCTCAAGATTCTGGACATGCACAACATGTCGGATTTTCAGGTGCGGGACAAGGCAAAGGAGATGCCACAACTTGTCTAGGATTGGAACATGTCCTACACGCGGACTGCGGCACAGAACGCTCTCACCATGGTCATCAGCCACCATGGAAACATGGAAATATGGCAAGTGACCAGAGGGTACTGCAAAGTAGATGAAGACGGCCAGGAGCAGAACATTCAAGCCATCATGGACTCCTGTGCCGGATATGGGTGTCACGTGGCTGATTTGACCAGCTACGAAACTCCATTCTTCACCCGCGTGAACACTATGCCTCCGCCTCCAGAAGAATCAACAGAAGTTTCCGACGATGACCACACCGTTTTGGATGTGGACATCTTGGAACGATACCAAGGCGGTGTATCCAATGAGCCGGTAGCTCCTTCCTCTCCTGCATCATAGATTACCAGAAATATTTGTGTTATTCTGAAAAACATGATGGGCCTGTAAATATGCAGTACTATAACTTTACTAGTGCTAAGCTTTTGATCTATTCAGCACTTTTGGCTTTAAATTTTTGTGTGCCTGAAATGTTTACATAAGCACTTGTATTTTTTTGTCTATACTTATCGTTTATCTGGCTTTCCGCCTAGTCCCTTTCGTGAGCCGGCTAAACCTTCTGCCGGAAACTTTGCCGAGCAACGGAGCTCAATTGCTGAACCAGTTTAAACTCGGAAACAAAGCCGGCTTCCAGTACCAACAATTCACTACTCGGAAAATGCCCGCATCCAGCAATCAGACAAATAACCAAAGTAAAGACTAGAAACTTTAGAGTTATACCCGAGGGTAGCAGTTTTAGAATCGGAAATCTAAACCAGAACGGACATGAGCATAAAGTACTTTCAAGCATTCTGGGATTTTCGACTATGACATGATCATTCGGAAATAAGATGGTAAGAACTTCTCAGAAAAACTTGAGGCAACCAAAAACAATATTTCTCACAGAACATGTACATATATATGATTACAAAGAAGGATAAACTAAGAATAAAAGGGACGTAGTTGAGTAATATTCCATGGTCTGTCTAACTCATCCAAATTTGTACTACCTCCAGCTCTCTTTCTCTTCTTAGTAGCATGTATTTTTTTGACTGGCCTCATGTCAGTTAAGTAATACGAACCATTGTGCAGTACTCGACTAACTAAAAAGGCCCCTTCCCATACTGGGGAAAGTTTGTGCTTTCTTTGCTGCACAAGCCGGAGAACCAAATCGCCTTTATTGAAAGATCTGTTCTAACTCTCTAGCTATGATACTTGCGTAACTTCTGCTGATAGGCTGTTGATCTCATTTCAGCAATGACGCGAACTTCTTCGACTAAGTCGAGATCATTTTGTCGAGAAATCTCGGCATCCTCTTCAATATACGCGGCCACTCTAGGAGAAGTATGAATCAAATCACTAGGAAGAACTTCTTCTGCGCCATAGACCAAGAAGAAAGGTGTGTATCCAATTGACCTGTTTGGAGTTGTTCGTAAACTCCATATTACAGAGGGTAATTACTCTGCCCAAGCCCCCGCAGCACGTCATAGTGGTGCTTCGAGTCTTGGTTTTAAGCCTTGTAGGATGAAACCATTTGTTCATTCGACTTGTCCGTTAGCCTGTGGATGTGCGACTGACGCAATGTCAAGCCGGATATTTTGCTCGTTGCAGAATTCAGCCAATTCTCCCATAGAAAAGTTACTCCCGTTGTCCGTGATAATGCTATGCGGATAACCATACCGGATTGTAACATGCTCGACAAATCTTTTGGCTGTTGCTCCATCACAACTAGTGACAGGTTTAGCCTCAATCCATTTGGTGAATTTATCCACCATCACTAAGAGATGAGTAAATTCACTTGGAGCTCGTTTAAATGGTCCTACCATATGAAGCCCCTAGAACGCAAAAGGCCATGTTATAGGTATTGTTCGCAGCTGATCAGCCAGAACATGAGCTTGTTTGGCGTTCAAAGGGCATGTATGCCCCCATGTGTGGTTTTGGTAATTAATGACAATCCCTATGGACTAATGTGCAAATTGAGTTTCACTTGTAGGTTTGTCCATTGGCATCGCTTGGACCATGTGTTGGTTTCAAGGATGAAAAATAAGAAGCATCGTCCAAGGGCTTTGTGCCTATTGGAATCAAGTAGAAGAAGAATATCAAGTATGTCTTGAAGAAGAAGATGGAGTTCCTCATGGCTATCTTCAAGACATCGTCAAGAATTGTGTGCAAGATCAATATGCACCATCTCTATAAGATCTCATGCTTTGAGCTTGCCTCCTCGGCGTTCATGGAGTGATGAATACAAGGACAAAGAAGAGGTTTCCCCATGGAGTATGGGGGAGCCATTCGCAAGTCATCATCAAGCAAGAGCACGCACGAGCAATCAAGAAAGGTGTTCCATCTTGAAGCTGACAAGATCGTCTACATCACGCTCAAGGGGGATGCTCAAGGCAAAGGTATGATCTTGATAGGTTTTTATTTTACCGGTCTCTTGTAGTGTTGGGAGACCGGGTTTAGGATATATAGTCGTACTATCAAGAGGGGCTCTCGAGTGGGTGACTTGTTCGTATCTTTCGGAGAGAGCTCAAACCTTTGCATTCATAGCATCATCTTTCTTGGTTGTTGTTTGGTTCTTGTCCATGTGAGGATCTAGAGCTTTTTGTTATCTTCATAACAAGCTCTAGTTCATCAAAAACAGATTTCCCTTGCATATCTTATTGTGTTTTTGATCTTGCGGGTTTTCCGGCTCCACACCTTGGGAGGTATCTCACATATATATTCATGGTATTTTCTCACATATATATTCATCGTTTTTTTTTGGATTCTACACGTCGTTATCTTTCCAACAAAATTGGTTTCATCTTGTTCGGAGTTCAGATGCAAAAGTTGTGGCATTTCTGGTTCTGAAGTTTCTCTGACCAGAAGTACCGGCCATACGCCGGAAGTACCGCTCGGGCAGAAATGCCGCCAGTAGTACCGGTGTTAATACGGCCCAACTTCCGGTGAACCCATTTTTGGTTCAGTATGCTCTCTGCCTGGTCTGCGCTATTTGATGGAACTTCGGTCGGAATCTTGGGCGGTTGTACCGGCCCAGACGGTAGTACCGGTGACCCACCGGTAGTACCGGCCGGCCTCGTTTTTGTGTTCGTTTGCACTGTGTTTTTGGACCGTTGGCCGAGTGCCACCGGTAGTACCGGCCACCCACCGGTACTACCGGCCGTGCGCGATTCTGTGGGTAACCGGCAGATCGGGGAGCCCTTTAAAAGGAGCTCCCCTTTCCCTTTCGGCCCCAACTAGTTTTTCTTGGTTCTTGCTCTCTCTCTCTCTCCTCCGTTGTTGACCTTGAAGAGCTTGCCCTCTCCCCTTCTCCCTCCTATGATTCTTGCATCTTTTTGAGGGATTTGAGAGAGGAGATCTAGATCTACAAGCCCCACCAAGCAAAATCCCTTCTTTGTGAAGGAATCCTTGGGATCTAGATCTTGGAGATTTTTGTGTTCACCTCTTGTGTTCTTCCTCCCTTATTCCCCCAGTAGCTTTTGTAGCTTTGGTGGAATTTGAGAGAGAAGGACTTGCCTCTTGCATTTGCTGCATAGGTTTGAGTTCTCCTCGGAGATTCGGCGAGTTCAAGCCCTTGGGCTTGTTTCTCTTGATTTCTTGAAACCCTAGACGGTTGTGTGGTTGGTTTGTTGACCTTTTGTGGTCTTGTAGCCTTTTATGGCCTTGTTGCCTTTTGTGGCTTTGTAGCCTTTGTGTCATTGTTGTTGGGAGCCTCCAATTGAGTTGTGGAGAGTGCCCCAACCTTGTACGGGTTCGGTGACCGCCCTCAAGTGTCCCATAGTGGAACGTGAGTAGGCCTTTATGGCGAGCTCACGGGAGAATAGGGTGAGCCTTTTGTGGCATCGGTGAGTTGTGTGGCTTCGCATCCTTGGTGAGGCCTTGTGTGGCGTTGGGTGAGCATCGAGCCACCACACCTCGAGGTGAGCCATTTGTGGCGTTCGAAGTACATTGCGCCCCCGCACCTCTCCAACGGAGACGTAGCTTCTTTGGAAGTGAACTTCAGGAAACAAATCATCGTCTCCGCATCCATCGGTTATCTCTCAATCTAGCCCTTTACTTATGCAATTTACATTGTGATAGCCATCATGCTTGAAGTACTATATCTTCCTATTACCTTGTTGCTTGTCTTGCTTAGCATAGGTTGTTGGTGCACTTAGTGAAACTAGTGGATATAGGTTTTGGCTTGATAAATTAAACGTTAAGTTTTATTCCGCATTTATTACAGCCTAAACCGTAATAATTTTAAAACGCCTATTCACCCCCCTCTAGGCGACGTCCATTTCCTTTTCAGGCGTATTTTTGGCAGCCTTTACACGTCTTGACTAATCGTTCGGCATCTACCTGAGCTGTAAGCCATAAAAATCCGTGTCTAAAAGCTTTTGCCACTAAAGATTTGGCTGCAACGTGGTGACCACACTCGCCTTCATGGATTTCTCTTAAGATTTCCACTCCTTCTTCCGGAGATACACAGCGCTGAAAAACCCCAGAAATACTCTGCTTATAAAGCTCTCCTTTAACTACAGTGTAGGCTTTTGCTCGTCGGATAATCTGCTGGATCAGAACCTCGTCTTTGGGTAACTTGCCATCTACTAGATAATAAAGGTAGGGTTGGGTCCAACTGGGAATTACAGCTAGGACCGCTATTAGAGGTGAGTCGGATTTGGTCGGATATTCCTCATCTACTCCCTTTATTGAGGGAACTTTGAGGTGCTCTAGAAAAGCGCCATCCGGGACCTCTTTCCGCGCAGAGCCTATCCGAGATAGTGCATCTGCTTCCTCATTTTCTGCTCGAGGGATATGTTGAACCTCAAACCCTTCGAATGATTTAGATAGATCATCCACGACAGCTTTATACGCTGCCATGTGTTTATTTGCATTACAAATATCCGACACTTGTTGAGCAACAAGATCCGAATCTCTGTAACACATCAAACGTCGGATGCCAATATCCTTAGCAATCCAGATTCCATGTAGCAGTGCTTCATACTCAGCAATATTATTTGTCGCTGTGAAGTGGATCTGCAACACGTATAAAATTTTATCTCCCTGGGGTGATTTGAGCACCACGCCAGCCCCCGAGCCCCCTCCAGCCTTAGACCCATCAAAATAAAGGGTCCAATATTCCGACTCAGGGACGATCATGTTCTCCTTTGTCTCTGTCCAATCAGCAAAAAAGTCAGCAAGGATCTGGGATTTGATTGCTGTCCGGGGTTTATACTCAATATCAAAAGTTGAAAGATCTATGCCCCATTTGGCGACGCGTCCTGTGGCGTCACTGTTGTTGATTATACTCTCATGGGAGCTGTGCTCACCACGGTAATTGGATGCTCCTGAAAATAGTGCCGTAACTTACGAGATGCTAGAAAAACACCGTAAGCCAACTTTTCATAGTGCGGATACCGCTGTTTTGATTCTGTCAGGACATCACTGACAAAGTAAGTCGGACGCTGCACCAGGTGCTCCTTCTTTTCCTCCGGTCTCTCCACCACCATGATGATACTAACGACCTTATTTGTTGCAGCAAGATAAAGCAACATCGGTTCCTGAGGTTCTGGCGCTGCAAGGATAGGAGCAGATGAGAGTACTTTCTTCAAGTCTTGTAGTGCAGCTTCAGCTTCATCAGTCCAAACAAAATCCTTGGTCTTTTTCAGGAGTTTGTATAATGGTGTGGCTCTTTCACCAAGCCGGCTTACAAATCGACTGACCGCAGAGATGCAACTAGTTAATCTTTGTATGTCCTTCAGGCGAGTTGGCCTGGAAATATTGAGTATAGCCTTAATTTTGTCCCGGTTCACCTCTATGCCTCTTTGAGACACGATGAAACCTAACAATTTTCCGGCTGGTATTCCAAAGAACCATTTCTTCGGGTTAAGCGTGATGTTGTCTTTTCGTAGATTGGCAAATGTTTCCTCCAAGTCGGAAATCAGCATTTCCTTCTTTTTGGACATCACCGCAATATAATCCACGTATGCATGTACATTGTGTCCGAGTTGGTCATGGAGGCAACGCTGCATCATGTGCTGGTACGTAGCTCATGCGTTCTTCAGCCCAAAGGGCATTGTAACAAAACAGAAGGTTCCGAAAGGGGTTATGAATGAAGTTTTGACTTTGTCAGATTCCTTCATCCGGATTTGGTGATAACCAGAATATGCATCGAGAAAACAGAGGAGTTCTGAGCCTGTCGTAGAATCGATAACTTGATCAATTCTAGGTAGAGCGAACAGATCTTTTGGGAAAGCCTTGTTCAAGGTAGTATAATCAACACACATCCTTAAATCCGTTGTCTCCTTTTTAGGAACCATTATAGGATTGGCCGACCACTCAGTGTGGATGACCTCTTCTTTAAATCCAGCTAACTCGAGCCGTGCTAGTTCCTTAGCTATTGTCTTACGCTTTTCATCACCGAAACACCGTAAGGACTGTTTGACGGGTGTAGCGTTCGGGTTTACATTTAGAAAGTGCTCGGCAAGTTCCCTAGGTACTCCGGTCATGTCAGATGGCTGCCATGCGAAGATATCTTGATTTGCTTGGAGGAACTTGACGAGCATGCTTTCTTATGCGCTACCTAGGCCTACGCCTATCTGGATCACCTTGGAGGGGTCATCATCCTTCAACGGCGTCTTCTTCGTCTCTTCTGATGCCTTGAACTTTGGATTTGGCTTTGTCACCTCCTTCTTTGTTGCGGGCATCTAAGACGGATCTATGGTCTTCTTGATCTCCTAGTACTCCTGGGCGTGCAGCACGGCTTCGGCAAAGGCGGCATTTCCATCCTCGCACTCTCGCGCTCTCTTCGGGTTTCCCCTGATAGTGATCACGCCGTTGGGACCTAGAATTTTCATCATATTGTAAATGTAACACGGACGAGCCATAAAAGCCCAGTAAGTCGGACGTCCGAATATAGCGTGGTATGCGCTCTTGAACGGGACCACTTTGAAGGAAAGTGCCTCCGTCCGATAGTTCTTTGGAGTTCCAAAGGTAACATCCAAAGTGATCTCTCCCAGGGAATTGGCTTGTCTTCCTGGGACAACTCCGTAAAAAATCACAGAGCTATGGTTCAGCTGGGTTTCCGAGATCTTCATCCGGCGTAGCGTTTCGACATAGAGAATATTGATGCTGCTACCACCGTCCATGAGGGTCTTGGAGAAACCATAACCGTCAATAAGTGGATTGATGATTAAGGCATGTTTTCCTTGTCTGTGCAACTTAGGCGGATGATCAACACGGTCAAATGTGATTGCCACTTCCGACCAGTCCAAGTATTAGGGGACAGCCGTAACTGTTGCGTTGAGCTCGTGTAGAATTGCTTTTTTACCTTTGCTGGTTGAGATCCAAGGAAAGTGACATAAGTGTCCTTCTTTGTGGGAAAATTTTTCTTCCCTTCCGGCTTTGGATTTGAAGCATGAGCTTCCTCCATGTCGGAATCTTCCTTGGTCTTTTTTTCTTTTTCGGGATTCTTCTGTCCCTTCTTCTGCTTAGCTTTGTAGCCCACGCCCGCGGCCTCCGCCGCATCCTCCTCGTCCTCCAGACCCGAAAGTAGCAGTGACCACTGCCGTTTCCGCATTGGGTTTTTCTTCCGAGGTATTTTTGCGCTTCTGAGCCTGTTGCTTTGGTTGTTTTGCCGACTATGGCACAGCTAGGGCATTGAGTAATCCCTCTGCATCGTCATCGGCATCTGCATACTTGCTCGCTGTTTCTATCATCTCTCCCAAATCAGTGACCTTGTCACACTTCAAGAGATGGTGCAGTAGACCAATTGGGAGACCTGCGATGAAAGCTTCAATCGCAGTTTGATAGTTTACTCCTTCACAGGAGTTTTTGGTGTTGATCCATCATCCGAGGTAATCCCGACAAGTTTCTCCGGCCTTCTGGGTGCAACGTTGTAGGTCTCCGACCGTACAGGGCCTCCGATACGTGTCTTTGAAATTTCGAAAGAACGCACTTTGCATGTCATACCAGTTGTGAATGGTGTTCTCTGGAAGTTCATTGAGCCATGATCGTGCCATCTTCCGCAACATAAGTGGGAGATATCTGGTTGCGACCAGGCTGTTTCCGCCTTTGGCGATGCAGCAAGCTTGGAAAAAATCCTGTAGCCAGGTATCTGGCCGAGCAATGCCGTCGTAGGCTTGGATATGTCTTGAGATAGCAAATCCTTCCGGGAATCTTGTAGCTCTGATGCGTGGTCCAAAGCATTTTGGGCCCATGTAGATATCATAGTTTACGTAGCGCCGCGCCTCTATGTTGGAATTGATCGTGTGCCTTGCGTCATACGGGGATAGAGATCGTCCCGAATGTCGGCTGTGGCTGCGATGCCTTGGAGCCAGACTTCGGCTTCTGCCACCACCTCCTCCGCCACGTCATCCTCCTTGTCCCTCTTGAGAGCCGTTGTGATAACTGCTTCATGGAGAGGGTGGGGCAGCTAGATGGATTCCGGCTCATCGCTGGCCTCTGTCCGGAGCGTCATTATTCCGGTTCTAGGGAGGGTCGTCACTACGACGAGCCCCCTGCCGGCTTGTCTCGGCATGGTTTCCGTCGTTCCTTCGTCCGTCGTTCCCACTATGGTGAGGCTCAGCCGGACGACTTGCATGTCTAGGAGGTGGCTGTTGGGGATCGGCGCGGAGAACAAAAAATTTCCTACGAATGAAACCCCGGAACTTTCCTAGGATCTATCTATGTAGTAATGCGGTAACGGCCAATGCGTAGAGAATACATACCCTTGTAGTCTGTACGCGGTTAACGTTCCGCGGGGAACGTGGTTGAAGTAGTCGTACTCGTAGCCGACCTCAAGATCACGAAGCTCCTCGCAGGTCACCCCTTGCTCCTTCTTGATCTTCATCATCTTCATCGTGCAACAGCTCCGGCTCACGATATTTAAGCGCCCCAAGTGTTGCGCCTCGTGTCTTCGTACACATCCGATGCACGATGAGACCTCCGACTCCCCGATCCCGCCTGAAGTGCGGAAGTTGATATCCGGCTAGGAATCCCTGCAGCGCAACGGCGTACTGCAGGTGTGCCTCGATCGCACAGCCCAGACTTGGGGCCATGGTCACAAGGTATAGAGGGAGAGAGAGAAGGAGGAAGTCAACCAAAGGACTTCTCCAAATATTGGTGTGTCTAATCCCACCCATGGGCACCCCTTTATATAGGCTAAGGGGGTGTACCTTTCTCAAAGGCTAAGCCATGTGGGACTAATTACTAAAGGAAAAACTCAGCAGAAATTCGGACTGCCAAATGGGCCAAAAGTACTCAGCCCAAATAGCAAACAGAAAATGCTAAATAAAAACAAAAAGAAAAAGCAGCAGCAGCCGGCCAGCCGGGTGGGCCGGCCTGCCCACCGGTGGCCCAGCTCGCGCCGCGGTGGACTAGAAAGGGGAAGGACCCCGGGTGGGCTGGCCACCCCCGGCGGCCCAGCACCCGACCCCGCCCCGCCCCGGGTGGGCCGGCTGGGCAACGGCGGCCCAGCGCCCTGTCCCGCCTCGCCTGTGTCCTGCCCCGCCCGGGTGGGCCGGCTGACAGCGGCGACCCGCTGGTGGCTCGGCGTCGCCCAACTATCCGCCGCCCAGTGCGGCGGCTATTGTCCGTCGCCCACTTGGGCTGGCTATTTTTCTTTTCCTTTTATTTTCCTGCAGTTTTATTTCTAGGCCTTTTCCCTCTGGGATTTGGCCTAATATAAAAGTTGACTTTATAAATCTTAATCTAAATATTATTTATAATATATTAATTCATAATTAACATATAATAAATATATATTTAAATTCCCATTTATCCGAAAACACTTTTTAGGACTTTTCCTTTATTCTTTCTCCGAACAACTTCGGATCTCTCCGTGGAACGATTGCGGCTTTCTCTCTTTCTCTACTGTGATTCCGCCTTACGAATGATCGCTCTCATCGTACCCTTAAGTGTATCCTCTCATTGCTCGAAAATGCTCTAGACATCATATGTATCAATGATCAACACAGGGACCAGGGATATGCATGTGACCTCTATGCATTCCTGATGACAATGTCGTTTGAACCGTCTAAATGTAGCATCATCTTCCTTTTGTTTCTTGATACAACTTGTCCGAGATCCGATCACCGGTATCCCATACATTTGTTCAATCTCGTTCACAACAAGTTATGTTTTCTTGTTACCGTGATATTACATCCCCGTGACCTAGTCACATGTTGCAACATTTATAGATGTAATCTCACCAAGCCAGCCGTGTGTATCTTTAACCCGTCATATGGGTGAACAAATCCCGGTCTTGCAGTCACATGTCATCTACTGTTCTTTCGGAATACCCAACGTACACCTTTATGACCACCGCATTACCAAGTGGCGTTTGATGCAGTCAAAGCAGCCTAGGGAAACAGTGAGTAATATAAACTCACGTTCGGAGAGAAGGAGTCTAGGTATAGCTGTTGCAACAATGAACTATATGACTTGATCGTGTTGCAATCCTTCGAGGAATGTCCAACCACATCATTCTCCAATGACATGATCTCGTTGTCAGTCGGCATAAATGCCCATGATCTTGAAACCCAGATCATCTTTGTGACCAACGAACTAGTATGAATAGAGGCTACTAGGGACTTGGTTGTCAGAATCGTGATTCTACCATGCGATTCTACGACTTTACGACCCAAATTGAGTGGATCGATTCTACGATTCTACTAAGTAGAATCTACGATTTCACGATTCTAAAAGTTACGATCATACGATCTACGATCCTACCATAGAGGTTCCGATCCGATTCAGAATCACGATTCTGACAACTTTGTTCATACCACACCTATACGAATGTTTCTAGTTGGCACAGTTCTAGCACAATATGAAACTATTATAAACTAATTGAGATATGACAATAAAAACCTATTTCTTATTTGCCTCTAGGGCATATCTCCTTCAGTCTCCCACTTGCACTAGAGTACAAATAATCCAGCTTGCATTTTACTCTTATAAACCATATACCATATGCGTTTACAAATCATGCATGCTTATGGGAAACGTCATGTCCATGTTTTGTTTTACCAGATCATTATGTCTTTTGCAAATCGTTAATGTCTTCCTAATCTGACATTCACTCCATTATCTTATAATGGGTCAAAGTATTTGTTTTGCGACAAAGTGAGACTTTTGTTTCTAGTGTTTATGATGACGGTCGTTATTCACTGTTGTCATCTAAACTTCGAAACACACTTTGCTATCATTTGTGTATATACTGTCCATTCCTATGCCTCATCGGCCAGAATTTCCTCCGCAATGCTCACCGCAACATGATCGTCCTCCTTACCTTCATCCGAAATGCACGAAAAACGGGATCCCGATGGCGATCATAGCGGGCAAGCCGGGGTGAAAATCGGCGCAAGGGTGAGGCGGCGCCGCCTTCCACCCATCCGATGACGAACCGGGCGTATGGGCGGCGGCGAACGGCCGGCGACGGCGAGCTGTAGTTGCGGTGGCTACTACGGATACAGTTGACAGCCACACACGAGTTATTTATTGTTTTTATATGAAATTATCATGAATTGAGCACTTTTTAATGAGCGCACTTGGGGCTGACAATTTCGTGCATCTTGGGGCTAAGTCTGATGGCCATGATCTTGGTAAATAACTTGGCAAAGAAGCTGATCAAGCTGATTAGCCGACAGTCACAAGGATTGGTAGCTGTAGGTGACTTAGAGTAACTCGACTTAGAGTAACTCCAACAGCTTACCCATAAATGGGTAAGCAAAAACTATTTGCATAAAAGGAGAGAGAAGGTATAGGTAAGCATAACATGTTTTGCTTTTCCAGCTTACCCATATTTTGGCTACCAAAAGTGTGGTAAGGTCTTAAAAAATTACAAACTAAAATCTGATCCCTCTCTTTTGCACTAAGGACCTTAAACAAAAAAAATAAAAAAGCAATTGGGTCCAATCGAGGTTAGCTGCCTAGCACGCAGGTGGGCGGCGCACACGGCGTGGCGGTCCTCGCAGGTGGGCGGCGGGTGGCGGTGGGGCTACAGGAGGTGCTGGAGGAGTGGCCTCCATGGCCGGAGCTGGCTAGGGATGCGCGATGACGGCCACCGTCGCCGCCGCCAATCCTCAGGTAGCCAGGTCTGAGGAGCCCTCGACGACGGAGCCAACCCTAGGCGTCATTAGGCGTCGGGCGGAGCTCGTCTTGCTCCGCTTGGCCACCGAGAGCATGGGAGGTAAGGGCGGATGGTGGGCCGAGGCTTGGGGAGGTTGGCCAGGCCGACACGGTGGGCGGAGGATTGGCGATGAGCGGTGGTGCGGTCACGTGACCACGGCCGAACGCAAGGAATTTTCCGTGCGAGCTTGGTTGGAGTCTCCCGCAGTGGTTTCTGCTGATGTGGTCTTACCCAAAAATTGGCCAGTCTTAGCCAAAAATGGCTAGGAGGGGCTAAAAAGGGTGTTCACACAAAAATTTCTTATGAAGGATCACTTTTTGGTAAGCTGTTGGAGCTGTGTTTTTGGTCCATCTTATCTAAAAAAGCGGTTATGGCTTCTCTTACCCATATTTAGGTAAGCTCTTGGAGATGCTCTTAGGCAATAGAATAAGGATTGCATCTATAAGAAGCTCAAGCTGGTCTGATCTGCATGTCTCCACTGCTGTAACGGCTTTCATAATGTCAGCATAAATAATATTCCCGGCTTTTTAAAGAACAAAGCAGTGAATCCATCGGGGCCTGGTGCTTTATGGGAGTTTATCTCGGCAAGGGCACTCTTGACTTCAGGAGAGGAAATTGGGGCTTCTAGTTCATGGAGGCTGATGTGATGCATCTTATATTTTGGAGGGAGTAACTAGTAGTACTAAAATATGAATTTACTCTCTACTCTTTATTTAAGACTGATGAGACGATTTCACGTCTCTTTCTCTCTGCATGCCATGCTATCGAAATTCGAAAACAAATTCTACTAGGTTGAAAAAATTCGCATAGATTCTGTTGTATTATCTATATAGCAGAAAACTCGTGTATTGCTATGGCGTCACATCAAATATAATGAACAATCGTTTGGTATAATTAAGTATGTCCGTAATTTGAATCAAAATGACATAGAGTCCTTGATAGACCTGCATTTTGTAGCGTACAATTGTTAAGATCATATAACATTAATTTTAAATGTGTAACACTCAACACATGATGATTTCAGTTGTTTAACAGTGAAAATCACATGAAAACAATTTAATAACGTAGAAATAAACCACAACTGAAATGCGACTCCCCAATCCAAAGTCTTGTTTCGTCCATATTGGTGGGGACAACTTCACATTATTTACATGAAGTTTTAGCTTTGCAAATAGCGCTGCACGCTATAAGATACCGTGGAAGGAGACCGCATAATTTTTGAATCTTTTCTATATGGCATTTTAGTTTAGACCGTTCTAGTAGCATCCTTCTTTACTCATAGCTGGTTCGGAGTATTAAACATGGGATCTGTACATTTTTACGCATGCAGGTTGTCAGTCTATGCCAATTCTGAGTTCACTTGTGCCTGAGCTTGGAATTAATAGAATCAGAGGCACCTTCCTTTAATTTTTTATTTCCCTTTGGTCAGCTAGTGTCACTGCGTCAGGGGTGACCCTCCGTGCGGAGGAGCAACATATGATGAAGCTCTCGTGGCCATCTTGACTGAAGAGTCCCACCGTCCCGATGCTTGCACGCCCCATGATAAAGCTCTCACGGGTGTCTTGATTGAAGAGCTCCATCATCGTGCTTGCACCTCCATCAAGCGCACTCCCAGCAGGGTTTTGGCAGGGCCATGGCACACTCCGCCTCTCCAAGGTGTGCACCGGCGGCGCTTGTCCGACAGAACCATAGCCGCAGACAGCTTCCCGCCTCTTTTTGTAGCCACCAGACGTAGTTGCTCTTCTTCGAATAGCTGGGCGCCACGGGCGTTGAGGAGCACAACCAGTGCACCGTCGAGGCCTCGGAGAGCGTGCATCGAGAACCGGGTGACGCCGACTTTGTTTGATTTGATAGACGGTCCATGTGGGAGTGGTCCATGTAGAGTGAATCTAGAGTTGCATGGTTTGTGTTTAATCCCGTCGAGCTATGTCCCAACATTGGAGACGTATAAGGATGGCCGTCAGGATTCAGCAGTCCCTCGGGGCTCTAATTAATCAGATACGGGCGGACTAAACGGGAAGGGGCCTCACCGTTTTATTAGCACATAGGCCGGTGCATAGCAACAGGTCTTTTTAACGATCGGGGAAGGCAGACTGAATTGATCCGGAGGGAGGAGAGGAGAAAGAAGGGAGCGGTCCTGACGGCGCCACGACCACGTCTGCCTCCCGCCGGCCTGCTCCCACCTGGTTCGCAGTTTCCCTGCAGCTCTCCGGCGGTCCTTCGCTCGCGTCTAATTTTATCCTTGTTCACTGCTGAGGGCAAGGTCTATGAAAGTAACTGTTCGATTGGGACAAGAGTACTTGGCGGTGGCATAGCACTATAAATAATTTGAAGTTTAAGAATACTTTCAAAACGACGTACTAATCATTAAGACCATAATCCTTTTAATAGTCTGTATCTCTATCTCTACTATATAATTTTGCTAGAGGTGGTTTTCATCATCGTTTTTTTGAAAGAGAGGCCACGAAGGGCCTGGAATCTGCATTAAAACGGCGGTGAGTGTACAATTACAGAAAGGACCTCTAGAAAGAAATAAAAAATAGCATAGTCCTGCAAAATTACATTCAACACCCTAGAAAGAATCGCTGCCAGATCTTGACCAGCCGCCGCGGCCGCCGGCGACTCCACCGGGGACGAAACCACTTGGTGGAGAAGCGGCGTCGAGCGCCGTGCCGAGGTCGGAGAAGACCCTCCAGCAAAGGAGGGAGACGATGCCTGAGCGCACCAGCTCAAGCGCAGCAGGGCCATGCTCATGGCCAAGGATAGGTCCGGCCAACTTGTGCCGGCGCTTGGGAGCTGCTGCAGGTGCTGCAGATTCCAAGAGCACCAGGTGCCAACTTCTCGACGACGCAGAATTCGCTTCGCCCAGCTTCTCTCCCTCGCCGCCCTGGCTGGCCGAGAGAAGGTGCAGCGCAACGAAACTGAGCCACAGAGATTGGCGACGCTTGATGAAGATGCCCGCCTCGCTCTCCTTCCTCTCGACAACCCACCATGGGCGCCGCGAGCCGAAGAAGAACAGGGACCGCCCAGCGCCGCGTCGAAGCGCCAGAACATACGAGCAGCCGGACGACCAGCTCTCCCTAACGCGGATCTTAGCGTCGGCATGCATCCCCTCCTCGCGACCACTGCCGGCCAGGGGATACGACACCGCCGCTTCGCCTTGCAGGAAGAGGAGGTCAGAAGCCCTACTATTATTGAGGGAGGTGGCATCGCCAACCACCGTCCCGTACTCCAACCAGGGGAGCCACCAAGCGATGAGGGTGAACCCTAAAAGACTCAAAATCTGGCTTCCACGATCTTGATCTACACCTCGACTACCGGGCAAGAATCCCAACACAATTTAGCGACCTAAGCCTACATCTACTTCTACGAGGAGGAAACCGAGCTGCTCTCTCTACCCCTTCCCCAGCGGCGGCGCCGCCAGAGAAGGGTCGAGAGAGAGCTCGGGAAGAGAAGACGACTCTTAAGGGGAACTGCCTCTAGAATCGTGCGAAGGGGTCTGTTCGTGACATTCTTCGTTGTCGTCTGTCGCCCCAAGTTTGCGTACAACGCCTTGGTCCGATCCATATGGAACACAACCAGAAGTCTAATCGGGTACGGATTCGTAGAAAGGCCGCAACGGAAACTTTACATAAACTAGACGTCTCGCGCATCCAAGAAGTCCAGGTTATCCAGCGTGTTCAGCCGTGATTCTTATCCAGAGTTGCGTGCAGCACTGCTCCGGTCGACACCCATCTTGCTCCCATGCATGTGATCTACCACGACGCCCTTGGTCCCTGCTCTGGCTTCGACCGCCGCCAGCTGTTCTCCTCCTCCTGTGCGAGCCAGGACCTGATCCGTCGCCTCCTTCAAATCATTGCCGAATCTGACCTGTCTTGGCTAGGAATCGATGCAGACTGCGTAGGGGAGGATTTTTTTACAAATATACCCCCTGCAACGATGCATCGCTAAAAATGCCCTCCTGGCGGAACAATTACTGAAAATGCCCTGGCGGGAGGCTAAAAAGCCGACACGTGTCACCTCCCGCCAGGGCCGATGGCGGGATGAACCTCTAGCCATGGGGCGTGGCGGGATGTACGTACCGCCTCGAGCAGTGGCGGTATGAGGCGGGCCCCACGGGCGGGCTGGCGGGACGTGCACCTGCCGCTGGCGCGATGTTGACTCGTCCCTCTCGCCTCAGCCGGTGGCGGGATGCCTGCAGGCTGACGCCTCGGTACTTGGTGCGTGCCTCGGTACTCGGTGCGGCTCGGTAATTAGTGCGGATGGAATCGAATTTTCCCGCCCATGCTGAGCTGACCCCACAGTTTATAGACCACCGAAAGTTGAAAGTTGTACCTGCTTTTTTACTTTCTAGGGACTTGTTTGTTGGCTAGATTCCTTTCGCGAGACTCGTTTCTTGGCTGAGGCTTCAGCTTCAGTTCTATAAGTACAGCAGCTGCAGCTATTCTCAGTTCATTCCGTTCAGCTGCAGCTATTCTCAGTTCATTCCTTCTAGTTTCTCTCAGTCCATTTGCTTACACCACTGTAATCGCTCTCTCTGAGGCGAAAAGAAGACTGCACCAACGTTCTAGGGTCGGAAGATAGTCATTGATCAAGGTGAGTTGATTGATTGTATTTTAAGCTATGCATGTCGTATATTAGTCAGTTGCTGTAATTTGATGTGCAACGTTAGAACTATTAATTAGCCTTGCAACTTAGTTAGCTCGTCTAGAAATATTTTAGCTAACCAACGTAATTAGGTATTTAGGCCGAGTAGAAATATTTCTGCTCTTGTAGCAATATTTTAGGTATGCACCTTAATTGAACCATGTAGAAATATTTGAACTCATCTAGTAATATTTTAGCTATGCAACAATAATCAGGTCGTGTAAAAATATATTCGGTGGTGTAATATTATTTTAGCTTTGCAATGTAATTAGGTTGTGTAGAAATATTTGGGTTGTTGTAGCTATATTTTAGGTATACGACTTAATTGGAACCTGTAGAAATATTTGAACTCATGTAATAATTTAGACCATGTAATAATATTTTAGATAAGCAACCTAATTAGGTCGTGTGAAAATATTTTAGCTAACTAACGTAATTAGGTATTTAGGCCGGGTGGAAATATTTGTGCGGTTGTAGCAATATTTTAGGTATGCACCTTAATTGGACCCTGTAGAAATATTTGAACTCATCTAGTAATATTTTAGCTATGCAATCATAATTAGGTCGTGTAAAAATATATTTGGTGGTGTAGTATTATTTTAGCTTTGCAATTTAATTAGGTGGCGTAGGAATATTTGGGTTGTTGTAGCTATATTTGAGGTATACGACTTAATTGGAACCTGTAGAAATATTTGAACTCGTGTAATAATATTTCTTGCATGTACGGTTAGATAACTACATGTAGATGGTAATATAAATAATTGTATTAATGAACTATGGTTATGGTTATATATAATTAATATGGTTATATTAATGTGATGCGATTAGGTACGATGAACACTTTGTATGTTTTTATGGTGAGGACATTACTCGCGATGGGCCGTCGGGGCTTGATCTGTCGCGTTGTGAGACAAAGAATGTGATAGTGGAAGAATTAGTGAATGTTAGTTTCACGGATGTTAGAAGGCGCATCCGCGCAGAGTTTGGGCCAGAGATGGCCCGTAAAAAGATGACCATTGAAGCGGTCATTTGCAAGAGAGTGGGAGAAGATTACCGTTGGGCACTTCGCCAGGTTAAAGGCGAAAATTCGTGAGGTTCATACATGAAATTTGCAAGCACACCTAGTGCGGCCATGTATGGTCAACCGATGGTGTATGTGCACTTTATTGATGCTAGCGATGAACCTAGTAGCAGCACCTCCGCCGGTGAGCTCCAGTTATCCATCGCCGCAATGGATATAAATATGGAGATGACGGAGGAGAGGCATGTGGAAGATGCCCTTGTTCCCACCCAGAATAATGGACCTTATTCCATGGCGGTTGTCGACCTCAATGAGCGGATTGAGGGACAGTCAAATGAGCTTGATTCTGGTGACGACGATCGTGAATCATCGGATGATGATGAAGACGACGACGCCGGTCCGAGTCAAGTCAGAGCAGTGGCGCCAGCAATGGCACCTGGGGACATAGAGGCTCTTGTTATCAGTCACGATGATACCTCTGTCCGTGGAGTCGGAGCTACCATCCTGGAAGAAAACCAGCAGTTCCCGAGCAAGGAGGCTGTGGACATGGCGATCAGGAGATATGCCATCTCCATTTCCCGACAACACAAAGTGAAGAAATCTGACAAACATTTGTTGAAGTTTCTTTGTGTAGAGTCTGGTTGCAATGGAAGAGTCGTTGCCCGTCAACCTGCGGGCATATGCAAGCCTTGGACGATAACTCGCATGGTTCCTCACAGCTGTGAGTTACATGGTAGTCTGTCTGAGCACTGCAATGTCAGTGCCGCATATGTGGCACAGGTCATTGCATCCATGGTAAAAGATAAAATTAGTGTATCAGTGAAGGCATTACGAGATGGTCCAGCAGATACGATTGGATTCCCGGTAAGCTACGGCAAGGCTAGGCATGCCAAGGAGTTTGTTTTGGAGGGGATGTATGGGACATATACGGAGGCTTACAACATGGTTTCGAGAATGCTGCATCAGATTGCTGAAGCCAACCCGGGAACTATTGTATATAGGATGGAAAAGAACCACCTGAGTGGCACTCCGGATCATTTCATCCTGGACCGTATCTTCTGGGCATTCAGCCAAACTATTCAAGCATTCCACCACTGCCGACCTGTGATATCAATTGATGGTACCTTCCTCACCGGACAATATAGGGGTACTCTCTTGGTAGCTGTGGCGTCAGATGCCAATAACCAGCTTCTTCCTATTGCATATGCAATAGTTGAGAGTGAGACCATGTTAGCTTGGTTGTGGTTTCTCGAATGCTTGAAGGATGGTGTTGTGAGAGATAGGCCTGTTGTATGCATCATTTCTGATCGCAACCAGGGGCTTCTCAGTGCACTAGAAAAAATTAAGCATTAGGTACCGATGGAGTTCCGTTGGCCTGATCTTGAAACTAGGTGGTGCATGAGGCATCTAGCAGCAAACTTTTACTCTCGCTTCAGGAACAAGGAATGTTTTAAGGCATTCAAAGTGATGTGTATGCAGAACCAGCCGAGGAAATTCGATGCCCTCTGGATGACATTGAATGCCGCAACGACCACACCTTTAGGAGATGCACCGGCCGAGCCAGCAGGTGCAGGGAATCACAGGAGGGCCAGGAATATGGCTGAGTGGGTGAACGTTAATTGCCTGGATGTTCGGAAGTGGGCGCTGGCTCATGACAATGGTGCTCGCTATGGCATAATGACAACTAACATGTCAGAGGTGTACAATGTAGTGCTTAAAGGTGTCCGAGCCCTCCCTATTACTGCTCTAGTTGCGGAAACATGGTCCCGCACTGTGGCGTACTTTGCGGATAGAGTTCAACTAGCACATGCACGAGTGCAGATAAATAAACAATGGTCTGAAGCAGTGCAAAATCACTTGGCCATAAAAATTGAAAAATCAAAGACTCATGGTAGCAGAGTTGTGGACTCGCTAAGAAAGAGGTGGGAGATCAGAACAAGACAAAAATACGTATATGGTTACTTGAGAGGGGATAAAAGCAGGAGGTTACACTCAACCCAGCGACATGTGAATGCACGTGTAAGAAGCCTTTGCTTTATCACTACCCTTGCAGCCATGTCCTTAGGGCGGCTGCAGACCAGAAGATTTCCGTTTATTCATATGTCTCTTCATACTTCAGCATGCATAATCTTATGAAGACGTGGGATGGCGAGTTCTGGACATGGGGTGTTAAGGAGCATCAAAGAATTGTTTGGTATGGTGGACCAACGTGGTGGCCCAACCCTGCGCTCAAGCGAACCATTAAAGGACGTCGTCAGACTAAGCGTTTTAGAAACAACATGGACCATAGCCAGGCCGGAGAAGAACGTAGGTGTAAGACGTGTAAAATTCCTGGGCACACGGCGAGAAATTGCCCTCACAGGCTATAATGTTGTACTTTCGTATTGTATTGTTATAATGTTGTATTTCAATGTTGTAATAATGTTGTATTTCAATGTTGTAATATTTCGTATTTGCACGGTTGTAACATTTAGTGTTTGCTTGTACTATGTTATTTCTGTAACGTACAATGTTTTAAATTTTGATTTTGGTGATGTAATGTACTACTTTTAAATTTATATTTTTTGCATTCGTATAGACTATGGCGAATTTACCTCCTCTATTGGATGGGCAGTACGATACTACCCATCGGTGCCAATAGTGGATTAATCCGGAAGGTCCGCTAGAAGAGCCAAGTACTTTCAGATGTCGAGGCCCAGCGAACCGATGGATTCTTGATGAGCGATTCATGCCTTATCTTTCTCGCAGCGGACTACTTCCTTTCGCTAGACTGACATCCGCGCCTCATTTGTTCAAACTGGACCCCTGCCTTCTAACATCACTTGTTGACCGGTGGAGACCGGAGACACACACCTTCCATTTTCGTTGGGGAGAGATGACACCTACACTTCAGGATGTGTCCATGATCACTGGATTGCCTCTTCGTGGTATTCCTCTCGTGTTGCCGCCACCACTTTAATCATGGAAGGAAGAATTTGAACAACTGATGGGTACCGTTATCCCGAGAACTCGCACTGATAAGTTAGCTAGAGGTGTCCCCATAAGTTGGCAAGTAAATTTTATTGACTTTCCAGATTATGTTTCTGAGGAAGTAGTACGTAAGCACCTGGTTGCGTACTTACTCTACCTATTTGGCATGTTGTTCCCATCGGGAAATGGTGAGGTAGTCAACCCGATTTTTATTAGACTAGCAGAACACATAGCACTTCCTCTAGACAATTTAGAGATCACCTAGTACAGTATCGGTTCGGCGGTGCTATGTCAGACTTATAGGGGGTTGTGTGACGCCTCATATAGGAAAAAGAAGGTTGGTAGTGTAGCCCCAATTCTGTGTGTATGCTACATGTTCCTCCAGTTGTGGTCTTGGGAGCATATACCGGCCGGACGGCCGATGATAGAAGATCCAGTGCACCCATATAGTGGTCATGACGTCCAGTTTGAGTGCGCGACCATGGGTACCCGGTGGACATATGGTACATTACGTTGGGCCCGTGATTTGGCTTCAAAGTGCTATCCTCTTTACCATGAAGATTTTGAGACCATACATCATTCTTCTATCACATGGGGAGCGTGGCATGTACAATACATAGAGAGTGTGGTCGGGGATAGGGGTTTAGCACATGAGTGCTTCCAAAACCAGGAGCTTTGGTGGACACGTTGTCATATTCTGTGTCTCTATATGTTGGAACCACTGAACCCTGAGCGTGTGATGCGCCAACTTGATCAATACCAGGAAGTCCCTCCACCGCCTCCCAACTGTGTTGAGTCTACATTTCACGAGTATGTTTTCAATCTTAAATCCATTTAAATTGATGCAATGTTTTGTGGTCAAATATTATAACTATGGTTATGCGCATTTTAGGCAAAGCAATCAAGGGAGAAAGAATCATAATTGGCTGCGGACCCAGAAGCTATGGATAGATCAATGGAATTCGAATAAGCTTGTGAACATAGTTCAAAGAAAATAGGTAATATTGTTAGATTATTTTAATTTTCAATGGTATCCTCATGACACTGAATATGCAGGGTGTTTTCCGATAGTACGTGGGATGCTTATATGACATGGTACATTGCAAACACACGTTTCAATCTCACCCGCGCTCCAACAGATAGGCCAGCACATCGCACACGTCAAGAGCAGCTAGAGGGAGGGATAGAACGTACTACAGCAAACCGCCGCGATGACACGGTATATATATTTTTATACTGTCTTATTTATAATTCTACATTATGCTAATAACATTGGTTGTTATTTTCAGCTAAGTAGGCAACATACCATAATAGCGGATGTGCGTGAAATAGTTAGAGAGAACCCTCGTTCCATGACGAGTACCATCAAGAGCAGGTTGACACGCATTTTCCAAAATGCTTTACATACAGCTACTAATTGGATTTGTGGCCGAGCGGATGATGTTATGCTACGACAGTACAACATGCCTGAGTCTTTCTCGTCGCGGCCGAGTGAAGCAAGAGCAAGCCAGGGGCATCCAGCACGCAGCGCCTCTATGCGTGAGAATGTAGCACGCAACGCCTCTATGCGTGAGAATGTATGTATTTTCTATACTTAAAACCTGGTTTCAAGTACATTTATTTATAATATGCTTGTCCTAACAGACTAGAACACGCCAAGACACTACTCTTCTGCGTACATCATCGAGGATTACCGTATAACCCTCTAGACCTGAGTCTTCAAGACAGCCGCCACGCGCGAGTCCAATAATTTTATATCCACATATGCTGCACTAATTGAATTCTAACATGCAGACCTTTTTTAGATTGACCTTGGTGCAACGCATCAACCAGCACCTAGAGGAATATTTCCGGAAACTGCTAGAGAACTATTTCAGGAGACACCAGTACGCGTTTCTATAATTGTACTAACTTATTATTATATTTTAACCATTCTAATATTTAATGTTCCTATACAGACCACTCCTGACGATGTATGGGATGATGATGATACTGGATTTAATTCCAACATGCCACCTCCTCACCCAATTATAGGCCATGGCAGTTACTACGCATATGATCAGGCATACGAGCAACCTCAGTCTTCATACAATCCTGGACCATCGCAACCAACATATGATCCAATGATGGACTTCTTATATACTAATATTGGTACGAGCCAAATTTCGGACACTCATCAAGATTCAGAAATCAGGGATCATTTTATACCATCCCCGCAAATCTCCGCACGAATCCTAGACCAATGGACCCATTAAGTTATCCTTCAGATCACATATACAGAGGACGTGCAAGGAAACAACCGAGGCAGTGAGAGCGATTATTGTAACTCCGGCGGTGTAGCCATATTCTATATGAACATTAATGTATTATTCTACATATTACTATTATTTTGCATTCATCAATTTCAAATAAAAATTCATAGAGAATTAAGATATAACTAAAATGAAAATACTTCGTCATTTATTTTTCATTACCACACGATACAACCAAAATTAGGAGACATTCCAATGCAGAATTTAAAATACGAGTACTTTAATTAAGATACAATGGGAGGCGTGGATTTAGACACTAGGACAAAAGTCTAGTGGTCTTGGGTACAGCGTGGCCATTTTCCTGTCTTATCACCGCGTTCTTCGGCTGCCTTTGCCTCAGGAGCCATTTCTCTTAATCTTTGCCTATTCGCCTCCCTAGCCTGTCGTTCCCGCTCCTCCCTGAGGCGTCATTGTTCCTCTCTCTGCCTCCGTAGCTTCTCTAACTGACGTCGTTGCTCCTCTTGCGCCGCTCTACGCTCTTCCGCAGCTTTCTCACGACGCTCATCTTCGTAAAATCTTTCCCACGCACGGCGACTCCTTTCTTCTATCTCACGAAGCGCCCACTCCGGCTGCTCCGTGTCAATCCAGCGATACCACATGCACAAGGGCGGAGGAGACTACAACACAAATAATAACACAATAAATATTTTATAACACAAACGATATGTCATTTCGTTATGGACGAAACATACCGGAGGCCTGTTGTAACTCCAGGGAGTTGGATCATACTGATAATTGGGACACATAAAAAACTTCATGCCCATTTTATCAGAAAAATCGGTGGACTCTTTCACCTTGCAAAGATGCCCGCACCAACACCGAAGATGTTCTACACCTGGAGGCAAACTCGCATCCTTCATATTTTTCGGCCTATAGTCTTGGTCCGAGCAGAGCAGGGCAAACTCATAGTCACCAAATAAACTAGGAAACGAAGGAATGAATGGAGAAGAATGCTTAGATGAAGAGTCTGATACTACTCCTTTTATAAGCCAGCCTTAGCTATTAGCCGGACGAATCTGCATGCGAGTGGGCTACAACTTTCGGTGATCAATTTGCTGTACCGGTGCTTCTTTCGGTGGTTTATTTCCTGTAGAGCAGCAGCAGTCCGGTGCTCCTTTCGGTGATTTATTTCCTGTAGACCAGCAAAAATTGGTGCTCCTTTCGGTGCTAATATTTCATGTAGAGCAGCAGTCAATCAAGCATCAATTACCGAGGGGGCATATAGCAGCACCAAGTACCGAGGCGGTAGCTGCAGGCTTCCTGCAGGCATCCCGCCACCGGCTGAGGCGGGAGGGACGAGTCAACATCGCGGCAGCGGCAGGTGCACGTCCCGCCAGCCCGCCCGTGGGGCCCGCCTCATCCCGCCACTGCTCGAGGCGGTATGTACATCCCACCACGCCCCATGGCTAGAGGTTCATCCCGCCACCGGCCCTGGCGGGAGGTGACACGTGTCGGCTTTTTAGCCTCCCGCCAGGGCATTTTCAGCAATTGTTCCGCGGAGGGGCATTTTTGGCGATGCATCGTTACAGGGGGTATATTTGTAAAAAAATCGTAGGGGAGTGCCTTGACAGGAGGAATCAGTTGAATCAATTTCATGGCAACCTACCTCCCATGCTTCTGTCCGCCATGGGAGAAGCTGGCGGACGAAGACCTCCTGCTCTGTTCTTTTTTGTTTTTGAGGGTACACTGTCGTTTTTTCTTCAGAATCCTCTGTTCGTTTTCTGCTCTGGTCCCAACGGCATCTACCGCTGGCCTCCCTAGGTCCGGGCACCGGAGGCCTTAACCCGCCCGCCGCCCCGCATCAATTCCCCGACAGCTTTCCCCTGCCAGGAGCTCGGTGCGAGATCCACCTACGACATGAATAACGGAACTGATTTTCGGTTCATAAAAAATCTCTCAAAAATTCCCACTGGAGCTCCAAGAAATTAAGATGAAATAAATCAAATTGAAACGGAGACCAACAAAAGGCAGTGGAAATCAGCATATTCAAGCATCGGCCAACTCAAATCCAGCTCTTGGAGACCAATGGCGAGAGGCATGTGATGCATGAACATATTCTTGGTAGAAAAGGCACAGGATTATCTCTACGGGCTGCAGAATCTCACGGTGATTCCGTGCATCCAACCTTCATTCTTTAAAGGATTAATAGGAGGGAGGAGAGGCGGAACTCGTGGACATGGCGGCCTGTCTCGGGGAGGTCTGCAACAATGGCGCGGCGAGAGCGGCGGCTACCCGGACCTGAGCGGCCGCTGCAGCCGACGGCCTCCTGTAGTCATGCGGCAACGACAGGTCCTAAGCGGCGGAGGCAGCCGAGACTAAGTGCAGCAAGGTGTCGGGTTGTGTTGTTTTGTTTCTGGAGTGTGAGTTCAAGTCATGAGGCCTACCTGTAGAGATGCGCATGTTTTACAGCCACACACATTTCTTCCTCTTCCTCATGCCGTGGACTGACTGCAGCCTCACTCTGCGTGCTCGGATTTCAAGCCAATAGAGTTGAACCTATAAATTAAAAGAGGTCTAGATACACTTTTTTTTCAAAAAGTTTAAACATTTTATATTTTAAAACGGAGGGAGTACATTGGTATATAGGGTATTATTTTTCAGATTCTTGACCCAATTATTAGGGAAACCTTATTTATTCAAGTTGCTTTGGGAATCTCTGTCTGCAGCTCAAAGTTCCCTGTAATGAGCTAGATCATCCATTTGTGTAGCTGGCATGATATCATCCATGTGCTTGTTTTTTCCGTCCATCGTTTGTCACGTTTTTGAATGACCCTCGGTCCTTGATTTTCATCCCGCAAAAAAAGAATCCACTGAAGGAATCATCATTGGTGAGAACCAGAACTGGATCCCTTTAACTAGCATGTTGAATCACAATATATATGTTTTGTTTAATGAGAGTTTCAAAGGTTTCTTAGCGCATACTTCATTTTGGTCTTATTAAGTGGTCGACGGTAGACAGTATGGCGTTCTTCTCAAAAGGCTTGTTACTAAATTGATTTCAAGTGCACAAGTGAAACCTAAGATGTTTGAGTCATAAAAATTAGAGTGTCCTTCAAGACTGAACACTATTGTTTAATAGGAAGGGATTGTACCTGATGGTACTATATGCCGATCATTAGCAGCCAAGGAGAAGTACCAGGCTACGAGTACTTCACAGTAATTTCTGTAATTCTCGAAAAGAAAGATGGTTTAATCTCAACTCCTATGGCAACACGTTCATACGAACTCATCGGCCCTCTCTCGGTGTAGCTAGATATAAAGCAATAAAGTGACGAAAGTTGAAATTTGCATAGTTAGATCTGGAGAGGCCATTGGAGTCCAACAAAAAAATTATTGCTTGCTATGCATATGATTTCGAATTATGTAAACTTTTAAACGATTTTATAATATTTTATTTCTATACAGGGATATGTGGGATATGTGTATATGTAACAATAAAAATACCAATAAACCGTGCCAATGCACGAGCACTCAGCTAGTAAAGATAGTTGTCGGTTCGTTTTGAGTTCCATTGTACGATTCCCTGTTGGTGAATCTATCTTCTCTTCGTTTTAAAATATAAGATGTTTTAGCTTTGTGAAAAAAGTGTATCGGCCCATATAAGATGTTTTAGAGTCGATATATTTCTTTCACAAAGCTAAAAGTCTTATATTTTAAAAAGAAAGTAGTACCATCGATCGATCTTAATGAAGGGCTGTGTGCATCTATTGATGCAGAGGCCGGGAATATTCTCATTTCGAAAAAAAAAACCATTGATCGATCTTAAGCTGAGGTGACTTCTTCTATGATGCATGTGTTCGTGGCCTCATCCAAGGAGCCATGGTTTTGGTTTTCTCGCATGAACGTGCTCTTTGAATCGTACATGGTTTTGGTTTTGATCTGTAATGTTGAGCTTGATATCTACTGCCACGTTTTCATGGACTAACTACTTGATTAGCTCGACGCTAGTAGAAGTAGCAGTCGACAGCATCGTACCCATACTCGTGCTCGGTCCGTCCTTTACCATCTCCTTGACGGCCAGGAGCGCCCATTTTGTTGTGTCCACTTGGTTGTGTGTGTAAGCCGGATGGCGTCTTGGAGCCGGAGGGCTTTGACGTCGTGTCGTTGTACATAATAATTGTACCAATTACTATCTCTTCCCTGGTTTTTTTTAGGATGGATCAATGTAACGTCCTAAAACATTAATCCAAGGTTCTTAAGATTTAAATCATCAAAATTAGAATTAACAAAAACTTTTTCAATTAAAATTATTAAAACATTTATATGTGTGTGCATTTAAATAGGAGTTGTTTTGAGTTGCCTTGATTAAGTGACCCATTTCATATAATATGATTCTTAGATGAAATAAACATCATCTAAATCATTCTCAAACAAATCCCAAAGAAAAACAAATCAAAATGAATAAAAGAAAGAAAGGGTCATTTGTGCCATTTTAACTACCATGCCTACTTTGGATATTCCTAGGACTCAATTCTTAACAGAAACAAATATGGATCTTTGCACCCCTTGCTAGTACATGTAATGATGTACCAAGGTCCACTTTGTGATCTGCCAAAAACTTTCAAACACTAATTTTAAATGACATTTAAAAATTGAATCTAGTGTAGGTATCAAGATCACCCTATTTCAAAAACCACTCAAATGAGCTCTATTTTCAAATTCCAAGCAACCACAGAGGTTTAAGCATGTGTCTAGCAACTCCACCAAAAATCATCCAAAAATTCAAAACTTGATTTCTTTCGGCAATTTTCACAAACACTTGGTGGACAGAATTCAAACAAAACAAAAAACACTATTTGGAGCGGTGTTTGAACCAAATTGGTCTCCCATTTTGCAACCACAGCCACCCATTGCACTCCCCTACCCCTCTCTAGCCCAGCCACCCACTGTGCCACGATCAAATAGTCATGGCCATTAAGGCCGAGCCCCATTTGGGCACCTTACCGGCGACAGTGCGCCACAGCCGCCGCCAGCGTCATCCACCATGTCCAGGAGGCCACATATGTTCCACCTCCACCGCCCAACCAGCCCCAGCCCGAGGACAGCGACCAGAGCAGCCAGGAGCACCGCGCCCGAAAACTGTCCACCATGCCGACACCGCCCACAGAGCGCGCCCGGTCCCCGCTCAGCCAGACCTCGCCTCGCTCCAGCCGCCCGCCTACACAATCCCCACCGGCCTAGGAAGCTAACGGACACGCCCATTCCCCCGACCGTGCCCCGTAGTCGCCGGCCGCCGTGAAACTCACCGTCAGCAGAGACTTAGTGTGCGCCACGCCATTCACTTCCCCCGACCGTAAACCACTGCACCCTCACTGCCGTGACACTCGCTAGGGCACCGCCCACCATCCTAGCACACCGCCCATGCCTCTAGCTCGTTGTGCCGTCGTCACCGGTGAGCATCGCCCATGCTCCTCTGCCGCTTAGCCACGACTATAAAAGGAGCCCTACCCAGCACAACCTACTCACACCATTCCACTCCCCTCTCCTCACTGATCCTTCCCCACCTCTCGCCGGAGCCGCTCGAGCCTTGGTTTGCCGGAATTTAGCCGGAGGAGCCCGCTGTAGAGGAGGAGAAGGCGCCGTCGATTTCGTCCACCTAAGGAGCTGCCGCGACCACCCCTGAGTCCGCTGTCGACACACGTTCGATCGCCCCCATCGCCGCAGTAGCTGGAGCCCGGGTATGCCCCCTGAGCACCCCCACCGAGCCGCTAGGGTTAGTTCCCACCGACAAACTGTTCGCCGGAGACGACACTCCTTAGCCGTAGATCTCACTTCTAATCTAACGGCCCACATCGCCCTGTACTGCTTCGCGTGTAAAGAGCCGCTGACCGGTGGACCCCCCTTGTCAACTATTCTCTGTGCCGCGGAAAGCCACTCGGTCGGCCCGTTTTCCTTCCCGCGCGACACATTTAATTCAAACTTAGATTTTTCTATTTAGGTTTGAACTTAGTTCTGTCCTCTAGTTTGAAAATCAATTCAGAGAGATTTACAAACCCAAATGGAGTGATTCCAATTTTGCTAGAAAGCTACTAAAAAGATCTACCCAAGCCCGTTGGATTTAATTCAATTAGAGTTAAAGATCTCTCCTAGTAAAAATAACAAGACATAAGCTTTTGCACATTCAAACATTTTTATAACATCAACCAAATTAGCTTTTGAGTTGATTCCAACTCTCAAAAATTACATTTCACCATACCTATCTGAATATGTAATAATATTAAGGTTTACATGCAATGACTTTGGACTAGTACCAAAATAATTCTATATATGCATTTCTAGTCACTTTAAATCATTAAATAATAAACTTAAACTTAAGTAAATATGATCCAACCCTTAAATCACATTCCCACAGGTTAGAATATGTGGTGATGACATGTGTCCACATGATCCCATATTTTAAGTGGTCAATATTAAATCTTAATTATTTCCAATGAGTAGAAATTACTTTTCTCAAATAAAAAGAATGAAGCTAGTTAAAAAAACTTGTGATGCTTGTGATGATAATAGATCATCAAATGTATGCCCTAGAGTGCTAATTAGACTAGTTAAGTATTGTTTGGTGGTTGTGTACTCCGTACGGTAGTACCGACCAAGCATTCGAGGAGGAGTTCTATCAAGAGGAGGAAGAAAACTTCAACCACTGCACTGCACAAGGTAAGCCATCATTAACAATGCAAGATAAAACTTGCAAGTATAATGCTTAACAAACTAGAATTAAGCTAGATGAGTTGAGCAAAGATGCTTTAGGCATGCTTTGGTTATACCACTTTGACTATTACTTACCCCAAGTATTATTTCCAAGCTTTACTTCCTTTCCTTTACCCAAAGTCCTTTACTTGTTTTGAAGGTAGAATAAAGAGTATAAAACTTGAACTATTTAGATAACTTTAGATGTCATTCTATGGCATGAGATTGATCCATACTTCCACCTTAGTGAACACTCTTAACTTAGTAGTTTAGAGTAGATAAAAACTTGAGTCACTTTAGATGGGAACACTTGATGAAAATGAATTGTGAAAACCTTGGAATGATGAGTCATTCTATTGAGATGTTTTGACATGTGTTGAGACACACAAATGATTTATGATGATGATAATGTTGAGGCATGAGCCTTAACCTTTTTACAAAACTGATGGTTGGATTCGGATGCGATACCATTCCAAATTTACCGTACAACCACAATACCTGCATTGGGTAAGGCTTAGCCGGAAGTTTATATGCATTAGTATTAGTTCCCTCACAGGAGAGGTTTGAGCTGAGGCTACCTCTCAATGTTGTCCACCTATGCAGTGCCCAAGATGACAGATGGTCATGGTTGGAAGGCCATGCTCATAGGAGAGGTGCTTATACTAGGGTGTGTAAAGGAAATGTTACGTTTGATTATCTGCATACTAAGTATGATGATTCAGGGTTATCCCTGACAGATGTATCGAATCTTGTGGGGAAAGTGTACCACCTCTGCAGAGTGTCAAACTATTCGAATAGCCACGTCCGCGGTTATGGATAGTTGGAGTGGCCATACTGTTTCGTTGTCAGATGTTTTCCAAATAACTTATGAAATGAATGATGAACCTTGACTTGACCACAACAGGGTTGTGACTATGACACTAGCTTCCCAAGTTAAGTGATTCTAGAACTTTATGTTATCTTTCTTAGCTTCTGAACTCAGATTAGGTTTCAAACTTAATTTTATAGTTAAACTTAGAGTTAGCACTTTACTATAGAACTATACTACTTGTTAGTGGTAGTTTGCGAGTACTTAAAGAGTACTCATGGCTTTTGTCCCTGGCTATTATCATGGCCAGACTATGAAGGAGACTACCAAGATGATGGCCAGCAGGATGGCTATGATAACTAGGACTATCTGCCTTCGTCAGCATTGCCCGTGCCCCTGAAGATGGACCCCACCGCTATGCTTATTATTTATTCCGCTGCTTGTTGTATTAAGACTGGATCATGAGATCCTTATTTGTGTAAGTCCTTATTTATGGTTTGTAATGGATGATGTACTGTGATATCCAATCTGTTATGTCGCAAAAATGGTAATCCTGGGATTGCGATGAATGACATAACAGGCATCTGGGATTAAAAATCCGGGTTTGACAAGTTGGTATCAGAGCCATCCTGACCATAGGAGACCCTAGTTAGAATGGGCGTCCGAACAAAAACTTAATTTCCAAACCAAAGTGAGTATTTATGAAACACTATTTCCTCTCTTATCCTTGGGAATTCATTCTTTCTCAAAAATTCATGTTCCTCAAAATTCTTACATTACTACTTAAAATTTGACACACTTGATCATTTCACTAATTTCCTCATCCTTAATTCTTGTAGATGGAGACTCAGTTCTGCAAGTTCTACCAGTTGGAAAATGGAGGTCAGCTGATCTTCGAGAGGGATCTGGATTCACTGTCGGAGTTACTGGGACACCCACATCCGGAGTTTCTTGGAGCTGAACTTCCAGGACCCCGGGAGGAGATTTACAGTGGCTAGTCACCGCTGATCTTAGAGGAAGCATAGAAGCACCAACGTCAGGGAGAATCCAGTTCTCCATGAGAGAGAACAACTGGCTAGATGGATTAGCCAGGGTAATGCATGAAGCTCTCGCATGTCTATGTGCCCTTAGCGTCAACCAAATCAAAGGAACCCATTTTGCTCACTACGCAAGACGTGACTTCATGGGAATGCCGATGGAGATGCCAAGTCACCTAGAGATGAAGCATCAAGTGGAGAACCTTGACTTCCTGCTGCACGATCTTCAGAAGGAGTTGGACAATGCTAGGGAGTTTGCCAACCACAACCGTGCCATTCCCGCCCAGAAGGTCCAAACCTTCTCACTGCTTGTCAAGAACCGTCAGTCTCTTCGCCTCCAGCGCGAGAAGAAGGATCGCACCATCGCCTGTCTTCGCAAGAAGGTGGCCGACCTCGAGAAGACCATCATGGATTCTTACCTCAGCAATGATGATGACTTTCTAGAGGAGGATGCTGTGGACTTCTACACTGACGATGAGGACTCCGACTTCATCGACGATGAGTAGATGCACTAGAGCACTGTTGTAGCATGAGATGTATCGGTCCCACTGTATCGTAGCTTGCATAATGGTTCTTAAAACCATCTGTTTTCCTTGTTGTGGTGTGTGTGTGTGTTTGTATCATGTGCTTTGCTTGAATGAATGAAATGGAGTTAGTTGCAAAACCTGAGTCAAACTCGAAGTTTTAGCTTTGAAACCAAAACCATGAACCTTAGAACTTTCCCTCTTACCCCTTTATCTACCTCAATCTTCAGATGACTCCTGGAAATCAAAGAGGGAGCAGCTCATCGCAAGACCCAATGCTGCAAATTATGCAGATGTTAGTTGCAACTTAGCAACATTACAGCAGATAGCTCAGATGGCCCAAAACAACCAAGGGCATGGAAATCAGGATCACCATGGATCCAAACTCAAAAACTTTCAGAATACAAATCCCCCAATCTTTAACCAGGCTGAAAACCCACTAGATGCTGATGACTGGTTACAGGCAATGGAAAACAACTTAGAAGTAGCAGGAGTTGATGACAACAAGAAAGTTCTCTTTGCCAACCACTATCTAGCAGGAGATGCAAGAGCTTGGTGGACTAGTATTCGTAATATGAACCATGGTCAAGTGATGACATGGGAAGCCTTCAAAACCAAGTTCAGCCGCACCCACGTGCCGCAAGGTCTAGTCACCAGACTGAGGGATGAGTTACGCGATTTGAAGCAAGGAAGAATGACTGTGGTTGAATACCATGACAGATTCCTGTCGCTTGCAACGTACGCCCCTGATGACATCAACACAGAGGTCAAGAAGAAGGAGAGATTCCTAAACGGACTGCATGAAGAGATGCATACTGTCCTCATCAACATCCGCTTCGAGGATCTCGAAGAGCTAGTCGACTCTTCCATTCAGATGGAAGGGAAGATTAATCAGGCAAACGACAACCGCAAATGTTGTATGATGCAGCAATCTGGATACAACAGTCACCAGAAGTACTGTCCCAACCCCTCACCAGGATACGCACCAAGGAACAATCGACCTCCAATGTCTCGCCCCATCTACCCCAACCGTAGCGGAAGCAATGTGAAGTCCAGAGGAAACAATCACAACTCCGGCAACACCAACAATTTCAACCGTGCCCCTCCCAAGAGCAACAACAACAACAACAACACTGCACCCAGAACTGGCAGCAATGCTATGCCCGTCGCAGCAAAGGACAAGTCCCAGATCACCTATTTCGAGTGTGGAGTGAAGGGTCACTATTCCAATGAGTGTCCCAAGAAGACTGCCGCCACTGCCAATGTGAATGCCCCAGCTCAACAGCAGCGTCATGTTCAAACAGGGAGAAGGTTTGCCCCAGGGAACCCTCACAACCGCAACGGTCGTCTCTTCCACATGAACACCGAAGAAGCCGCAGAAGTGCCAGATGTAGTGTTGGGTATGTTTTCTGTCAACTCAGTTTTAGCGAGGGTATTGTTTGATTCAGGAGCATCGCATTCATTTGTAACCAAAGAATTTGCATGCACTAGTAAGATTCACCCAACCAACTTGAAGCATGTCATGATAGTTCAAATCCCTGGATCAACTACAAAAGCTAGAAAAATTTGCAAAGCTGTACCTATCAGAATACATGGGATAGATTTTTATGCCAACCTAATTGTACTCGGAACCAAAGGATTGGAAGTAGTACTAGGTATGGACTGGATGTCAAGGCATAAAGGACTGATAGACTGTGCTAAGAAATCCATCACCATGACAAGTAGCTCTGGAGTCACAGTAGAGCATATATCTAAAACCTTACCTCGTCAATTCAAGTGCAACAAGAGTCTAGCCCTACCCACCATAGACCAAGTAAGAGTAGTTTGTGAATACCCCGATGTATTCCCATATGAATTGCCAGGTATGCCCCCGGATAGGGATATTGAGTTCATTATGAAACTAATCCCCGGAACCGGACCCATAGCCTAGAGACCCTATAGCATGAACCCCTCAGAGTTAGTGGAACTGAAGAAGCAGTTGGATGCCATGTTAGCAACATGCTTGATTCAACCAAGCGCATCGCCATGGAGATCACTAGTGTTATTCGTCGACAAGAAAGATGGAGGCAACCGTTTATGCATAGATTACAGAAAGTTGAATGACGTCACCATCAAGAACAAGTACCCCTTGCCAAAGATTGAGGATCTATTTGATCAGTTGATTGGAGCCCAGGTATTCTCAAAGACTGATCTTAGGACTGGTTATCGCCAACTTAAGATTCGTGCAATGGATATTCCAAAGACCGCCTTTACTACTCGCTATGGTTTATACGAGTATACGGTTATGTCTTTTGGATTAACCAATGCCCCTGCTTATTTCATGAATCTCATGAATAAGATATTTATGAATTTCCTAGATAAGTTTGTAGTTGTGTTCATCGAAGATATCCTTATCTACTCCAAGTCAGAAGAAGAACATGAGCAACATCTAAGAATCATCCTAGAAACCTTGAGAGAGCATCGATTATATGCCAAGTTCAGCAAGTGTGAGTTTTGGCTGAAAGAAGTAGCATTCCTAGGACATATTGTGTCTGCTGGAGGAGTCTCTGTTGATCCCACCAAGATCAAAGATGTTGAAGAATGGGAAGCCGCAACCACTCAAACCCAAGTCCGTGCATTTCTTGGATTAGCGGGATATTACCGCAAGTTCGTAGAAGGATTCTCGAGCATCACCAGACCCATGACCCAATTGTTGAAGAAGGACAAGAAGTTTGAATGGACTTACAAATGTGAAGCCAGTTTGAAAGAACTGAAGAAGAGATTGATATCAGCCCCAATATTGATCATGCCAGACATTAACAAGCCGTTTGATGTATACTGTGATGCATCCAAGATTGGTCTCGGATGTGTGTTGATGCAAGAAGGCAAAGTCATCTCTTATCTGTCTCAACAACTGAAGCAACATGAGCAGAACTATCCGACCCATGATCTTAATCTAGCAGCCGTAGTTTTGGCATTGAGGACATGGCGTCATTATCTGATGGGTAATCGCTGTGAGATTTACTCAGATCACAAGAGCTTGAAGTATATTTTCACTCAGAAGGAGCTGAATACGAGGCAAAGGAGATGGATAGAGTTAATGAAGGATTATGACCTTGACATTCACTATCACCCCGGCAAAGCCAATGTGGTAGCGGATCCTCTTCACAGATTGCCTTGCAGGCTAAACACCATGATCAAAGAGAAGCAGCCAAGTTTGTATGAGAAGTTGGAGTAGTTTAGAACTGAGCTAGTGAGCGAAGGATTCTTAGCTAGCATTGAACTTCAACCCACGTTGATCAGCCAAATCAAGGAAGCCTAGAAGGTAAATGAAAGTATTGACGGAATCAAACGTCGTATTGGTATAGGAAAGGTACCTGGATTCACTGAAGACGAAGAAGGAGTTCTGTGGTACAAAGGATGTATATGTGTGCTAGCAGATTCGGAGCTGAAGCAAGTTATCATGCAGGAAGCTCATGATACTCTTTATTCTATCCACCCCGGAGGAACGAAGATGTATCAAGATGAAGAGAGAAATCGGAAGCTACATCACCAAGTGTGACATCTGTCAAAGAGTCAAAGAAGAGCATCAGATACCCGCAGGACTGTTGCAACCATTGCAGATTCCGGAATGTAAATGGGATTCCATTGGTATGGACTTTATCACCGGTTTGCCTACTTCCAGTAGGGGAAATGACTCAATCTGAATCATAGTTGATATACTGTCCAAGGTAGCTCACTTCATACCTGTCAAGACTACCTACCAGAGTTCGAAGCTAGCAGAACTGTATATTGCTAGGATTGTTAGTCTGCATGGAACCCCCAAGACATTAGTATCAGATCGAGGAACCCAGTTTACCTTGAGATTTTGGCAGAAAGTCCAGGAAGGATTAGGCACCAAGTTGAACTTCAGCACCGCTTATCACCTGCTAACTGATGGAAAGACTAAGAGAGTCAACTAGATCCTTGAGGATATGTTGAGAGCTTGTGTGTTAGAGTATGGATCAAAATGGGAAGACTGCCCGCCTTTCGCAGAATTCTCATATAACAACAGTTATCAAGCCAGTTTGCAGATGGCACCATTTGAGTTCCTATACGGAAGGAAGTGCCGTACTCCTTTAAATTGGTCACAAGTAGGAGAGAGTTAGATTTTTGGACCCGGCATTCTCCGAGAAGCCGAAGAGAAGGTTCACAAAGTCTGTGAGCACCTCAAGACCGCCCAATCTAGACAGAATAGTTATGCTGACAAGAGAAGGAGAGACCTGACTTTCAATGTCGGAGATTTTGTATATCTCAAAGTTTCACCATTGAAGGAAACCCAACACTTTAGTCTGAAAGGAAAGTTAGCCCCCAGGTATATCGGACCATTCAAGATTCTGTACCGTCGAGGAGAAGTATCGTATCAACTAGAACTACCTGAAGAGATGTCAGCCATCCACAATGTGTTCCATATCTCGTTACTTCGCAAATGTCTGGAAGTGCCCGAGAAGACCGAAGTTTTCAAGAACATCAATCACCGAGCTGTTGAGATCAACAATGACCTGACTTATTGCGAAGTGCGCATCCGTATCTTGGAAGAAGCTTATAGAACCACCAGAACCAAAAGTATCAAATTTCTCAAGATTCAATGGAGCAACCATACCGAAGAGGAAGCCACTTGGGAGCGAGAAGATTACATTAGGACGGAGTTCCCAGATCTCTTTAGTTCCTAGTTTTCTTTTGTAAATCTCGGGACGAGATTTTGTTTAAGGCGGAATGGTTTATAACATCCCAAAACTTTAATCGAAGGTTATTAAGATCCAAATCATCAAAATTAGGATTAACAAAAACTTTTCCAATTAAAATTATTAAAGCATTCATATGTGTGTGCATTTAAATAGGAGTTGTTTTGAATTGCCTTGATTAAGTGATCCATTGATTGTAAATGATTCTTAGGTGAAATAAAAATCATCTAAATCATTCCCAAACAAATCCCAAAGAAAAACAAATCAAAATGAATAAAAGAAAGAAATGGTCATTTGTGCCATTTTAACTACCATGCCTACTTTGGCTATTCCTAGGACTCAATTCTTAACAGAAACAAATGTGGATCTTTGCACCCCTTGCTAGGACATGTAATGGTGTACCAAGGCCGACTTTGTGATCTGCCAAAAACTTTCAAACACTAATTTGAAATGACATTTGAAAATTGAATCTAGTGTAGGTATCAAGATCACCCTATTTCAAAAACCACTCAAATGAGCTCCATTTTTAAATCCCAAGCAACCACAAAGGTTTAAGCATGTGTCTAGCAACTCCACCAAAAATCATCCAAAAACTCAAAACTTTATTTCTTTTGGCCATTTTCACAAACACTTGCTGGACAGAATTCAAACAAAACACAAAACACTATTTGAAGCAGTGTTTGAACCAAATTGGTCTCCCATTTTGCAACCACAGCCACCCAGTGCACTCCCCTACCCCTCTCTAGCCCAGCCACCCACTATGCCACGACCAAATGGTCATGGCCATTAAGGTCGAGCCCCATTTGGGCACCTCACCGGGGACAATTCGCCACAGCCGTCGCCAGCATCATCCACCATGTCCAGGAGGCCGCCTGTGGTCCACCTCCACCGCCCAACCAGCCCCAGCTCGAGGACAGCGACCAAAGCAGCCAGGAGCCGCCACGCCCGGAGACTTTCAGCCATGCTGATGCCTCCTGCAGCGCGTGCCCGGTCCCCACTCAGCCAGACCTCGCCTCGCTCTAGCCGCCCGCCTACACGATCCCCACCGGCCTAGGAAGCTAACGGACACGCCCATTCCCCCGAGCGTGCCCCGTAGTCGCCGACCGCCATGAAACTCGCTGTCGGTAGAGACTTAGTGCGCGCCGCGGCATTCACTTCCCCCGACCGCAAACCACTGCACCCTCACCGCTGTGACGCTCGCGAGGGCACCGCCCACCGTCCTAGCGCACCGCCCATGCCTCTAGCTCGATGTGCCGTCGTCACCGGTGAGCACTGCCCATGCTCCTCTGCCGCTTAGCCGCGCCTATAAAAGGAACCCTCCCCAGCACCAACTACTCACACCATTCCACTCCCCTCTCCTCACTGATCCTTCCCCACCTCTCGCCAGAGCCGCTCGAGCCTTGGTTTGCCGGAATTTAGACGGAGGAGCCCGGTATAGAGGAGGAGAAGGCGCCGTCGATTTCGTCCACCCCAGGAGCTGCCGTGAACACCCCTGAGTCTGCCGTCGACAACACGTTCGATCGCCCCCATCGCCGCAGTAGCTGGAGCCCTGGTATGCCCCCTGAGCACCCCCACCGAGCTGCTAGGGTTAGTTCCCGCCGGCAAATTGTTCGCCGGAGACGACACTCCTGGACGTAGATCTCACTTCTAATCTAACGACCCACATCACCCTGTACCGCTTCACGTGTAAAGAGCCGCTGACCGGTGGACCCCCCTTGTCAGCTGTTCTCTGTGCTGCGGAACACCACTGGGCCGGCCTGTTTTCCTTCCCGCGCGACCCATTTAATTCAAACTTAGATTTTTCTATTTAGGTTTGAACTTAGTTCTGTACCCTAGTTTGAAAATCAATTCAGAGAGATTTACAAACCCAAATAGAGTGATTCCAATTTTGTTAGAAAGCTACTGAAAAGATCTGCCCAAGCCCGTTGGATTTAATTCAATTAGAGTTAAAGATCTCTCCTAGTAAAAATAACAAGACAGAAGCTTTTGCACATTTAAACATTTTTATAAAATCAACGAAATTAGATTTTGAGTTGATTCCATCTTTCAGAAATCACATTTCACCATACCTATCTGAATATGTAATAATATTAAGGTTTACATGCAGTGACTTTGGACTAGTACCAAAATAATGCTATATAGGCATTTCTAGTCACTTTAAATCATTAAATAATAAACTTAAACTTAAGTAAATATGATCCAACCCTTAAATCACATTCCCGTAGGTTAGAATATGTGGTGATGACATGTGTCCACATGATCCCATATTTTAAGTGGTGAATATTAAATCTTAATTATTTTTAACAAGTAGAAATTACTTTTCTTAAATAAAAAGAATGAAGCTAGTTAAAGAAAACTTGTGATGCTTGTGATGATAATAGATCATCAAATGTATGCCTTAGAGTGCTAATTAGACTAGTTAAGTATTGTTTGGTGATTGTGTACTCCGTATGTATTTATAGACGATAGTACCGACCAACCTTTCGAGGAGGAGGAGTTCTATCAAGAGGAGGAAGAAAACTTCAAACACTGCACTACACAAGGCAAGCCATCATTAACAATGCAAGCTAACACTTGCAAGTATAATGCTTAACAAACTAGAATTAAGCTAGATGAGTTGAGCAAAGATGCTTTAGGCATTCTTTGGTTATACCACTTTGACTATTACTTACCCCAAGTATTATTTCCAAGCTTTACTTCCTTTAATTTACCCAAAGTCCTTTACTTGTTTTGAAGGTAGCATAAAGAGTATAAAACTTGACCTATTTAGATAACTTTAGATGTCATTCTATGGCATGAGATTGATCCATCCTTCCACCTTAGTGAACACTCTTAACTTAGTAGTTTAGAGTAGATAAAAACTTGAGCCACTTTAGATGGGAACACTTTATGAAAACCTTGGAATGATGAGTCATTCTATTGAGATGTTTTGACATGTGTTGAGACACAAAAATGATTTATGATGATGAAAATGTTGAGGCATGAGCCTGAACCCTTTTACAAAACTGATGGTTGGATTCGGATGTGATACCATTCCAAATTTACCATACAACCACAATACCTGAATTGGGTAAGGCTTAGCCGGAAGTTTATATGCATTAGTATTAGTTCCCTCACAGGAGAGGTTTGAGCTGAGGCTACGTCTCAATGTTGTCCACCTATGCAGTGCCCAAGATGATAGATGGTCATGGTTTGGAGGCAATGCTCATAGGAGAGGTGCTTATACTAGGGTGTGTAAAGGAAAGGTTACGTTTGATTATCTGCATACTAAGTATGATGATTCTGGGTTATCCCTGCCAGAAGTATCGAATCTTGTGGTGAAAGTTTACCACCTATGTAGAGTTTCAAACTATTCGAATAGCCGCGTCTGCGGTTATGGACAGTTGGAGTGGCCATACTGTTTCGTTGTCAGATGTTTTCCAAATAACTTATGAAATGAATGATGAACCTTGACTTGATCACAACAGGGTTGTGACTATGACACTAGCTTCCCAACTTAAGTGATTCTAGAACTTTATGTTATATTTCTTTGCTTCTAAACTCAGCTTAGGTTTCAAACTTAACTTTAGAGTTAAACTTAGAGTTAGCACTTTACTTTAGAACTGTACTACTTGTTAGTGGTAGTTTGCGAGTACTTAAAGAGTACTCATGACTTTTGTCCCTGGCTATTCTCATGGCCAGACTACGAAGGAGACTACCAAGATGATGGCCAGCAGGACGACTATGATAACTAGGACTATCTGCGTTCGTCAGCATTGTCTGTGCCCCTGAAGATGGACCCCACCGCTACACTAATTATGTATTCTGCTACTTATTGTATTAAGACTGGATCGTGAGATCCTTATTTGTGTAAGACCTTATTTATGGTTTGTAATGGATGATGTACTGTGATATCCAATCTATTATGTCTCGCAAAAATGGTAATACTGGGATTGGGATGAATGACATAACAGGCATCTGGGATTAAAAATCCGTGTGTTGACAATCAATCAATTCCTATCATCCCAAAAACAGAACGATCACGCCCATCCCTATCATCTCCTGTTATATGAGTAGTACTATTTCATGATCTGACACGAAAAGGGACAGGCTTGATTTTGGACTATATATCACCACAAACCTCCCTCATATACTCCTAGCCGCTCTTGGCCAAGCTACAACACCGACCGATCCCCAAACCAATGGCGCAGGGATACAACATCATCATGATCCTGCTCCTCCTCTTGGACTCTCTATCCATGATTACGAGTAAGCAAGCAGCAAAATCCAGTCATGTATATATGTCCTTGTATTGAATTGTTGATGCATGTTAATTTTAGTTGTGGTTTTGCATTGGTAAGTAGAGTCGTCATGGGTGGGAGACTACGCGTCTAACCACGGTTGCGGATAGACGTTCGTGCTGGAATTTGGCTTTGGACCTTATCCCATAGTCCAATACAATTGTGAAATTCTCTTGGCCCATGTGAATATGGCAAGGGGTGGGACTAAAGTTTAGTCTCACATTTATAGTTAAGAGAGAGTCGGAGTTGTTTATAAGGGGGCTATTCTAGTCCTTGTAAGAGAGTGAGAAGAGAGAGATCCATGCGCACTCATTCACCACCCGCATCGCCTCATCACGCCCGTCATGATGAGCCACGGGTTGCGGGAATCTCGATGAGATTACTTTTTGCTGTATGAGAAATTAATTGTCTTATTAATTACAAGTCATTAACAAACGCATTAATGCAGTCATGGGCTACACCCACAATCTTCCTGACCGCACTATATAAACTCAGACACAAACCCTAGCCACCTGTACGAGATACATATGCAACTGTTGATGGCTCTAAAATATAGCCATCTATGCCCACATTTAAACTTGATATTATTCATATTTTTGATGAAATATCTCTCTAAACCCTATCACTAATGCCTAATATTCAAAGGGGTATGCAATGCTTTCTTTTTATATTTTTTCTACGCAGATAATGTCGTTTGAAGATGAGAATCATAATATTAAACTCAAAGGTACGAGATTTCCAACAATAAGAAGAAACCAGGAGCCATAAAGCGGAGGCAGATGCTTTAACAACCAACTATACGACCAGAGCAAAATTCCGGCCGTATAGATCCGGTCGTATAGTTGGCGCCGCCACTATTAGGTCAAAAAGAACAACTTTCGTAAGGGACCCCTATATAAAGAAGCCTCGAGCAACGAGAAAACAAGCCAGACCCTCGTCAAAAGTCTCTGCCACAGATCTCCAGCCGCCTCCATATCTCAAAACCCTTCTCCATCTCCATTGCCATATTCCAATACTTGTAATAGTAGTTCTCTTCTTTGATTGGCAACATTGTAAGACTATTGCTATCAATCTTATGATTTTCAATACAATGTTTGTGATTGTTGATCTCATCACTATGTCTGAGTAATTCTCCTTGGGCTAAGGGCTTTGGCCTAGCCATGTAGCGTTTGTGCATGTTATTTATCATAGATGGGATGATGTATTAGTTTGTATGACATGATGATTATTGTATCCTCGCTGGCCTGAATCTAAGGACTCGTCAGGTACCCAAGACCCCGAGGGTTGAGCCAAGTATAGGGAGTATGAGTAATGATTGATATGCAGGTTGGGAACCCAAGTGACAGAAGGGGTAGTACGGCTGTATGTGAGGGATTTACTTGGGATTAACGGTGACATCACTATGTATATCATTAGTTCTCTTTCTTCTATGGATGAGACTAGTATGTTATTGCTGTAAGCTGTTGTGGATGCAATAGAAATTATGGATGCACTGTCCACATATAATTTATCTTGCTCTAATAAGTACATGCATACTTTATTTCTATCTTTTAATCCCATCAGATGTTTTGCACAGCTACAGGTGAAACCAAACACCCTAGGCCCTCTCTCTCTCCATCATCGACAAAAACAAAAAGATGCAAGCTATTGGTCTGGTAAAAACACAAAAGAAATTCTAAAACTCCCAAAGGTCTGTTAAAGTACCTTCACTACGCATTCGCTTCCCGAGGATTCGATAACCAAGATCTACTAGGGAAAAAGAAGCTACACTACATCCGTAATCCGGATTGAAGGTATCAATCGCCTCTTTCCCGAACCTTGTGCCACCGCCTTCGTCTTCCTCATCCTGTCCTTCTGCATGCACTGGCCGATAGGACAGTAGTGATGCAAATATGCCCAAGAGGCAATAATAAAGTGGTTATTATCTTATTCCATGTTTATGATAAATATTTATTTCTCATACTATAATTGTATTTATAGGAAACATTAATACATGTGTGTTTAATAAACAAATGAGAATCTCTAGTTATGCTTCTCATTCAAACTAGCTCGTTGATTAACAAGATGATCAAGGTTTCCTGGTCATGACATTGGATGTTGTTAATAACAAGGTCACAATATTGGTGGAATGATGTGATGAACATTCACCCAAAGTATATTAATATGATCAAATTCATTATGTTTACATTGCTATAACATCATGCGAAGTAACCCTAATCCTTAGACCATGAGATCATGTTAATCACTAACACTGTAAGAGGACGTTGATTCCATCAAACGTCACACCATAACAGGGTGATTATAAATATGTTGTTGGGTACTTAGAAAGTATTATTTGAGTCTCGTGGATCAAGAGTGGGATTTGTCCATCCCAATGGTAGATACATATACTTTGGGCCCTCTCGGTGATATCACATTGTCATCGCCTGCAAGCACAGGACTGGCTCACGAGAATGTTATATCATGAAACGAGTAAAATAGTACTTGTCGGTAATGAGATCGAACTAGGTATGGATGATACCAAATGATTCGATCTCGAACAAATAAAATATCGCGAGAGAAAAGCAATTGGTTAATACAAAAAAAGCTCACACGATCACTAGTTCATCCTTGAGTAAGTGGGAGTCGTTATGGATCTCTAGATCCCACTAATGATTCTTTATCGGAAAGAGTCTCGATCATGTCCACTTAGTTCACGCATAGAGTGCCACACTTAAATCTCGTTGACACATTTGATTGGATACGAAACGCGGGGACAAAATAATGGACAACGCGGAAAATGAAGTGAAGTACTGCCGAAATAGTTTTTGTGTGTGGAAATAGTACAAGGGAATAAATTTTTAGTGTGTTTATTAAATGAAGTGAAGTACTCATAAAATGAAGTGTTCATTAAATTGAGTGCTATTAAACCAAGTGAATTAAAAGTTTTTTAATAGAAAGACCTATGGTTTTTGTGTGGAGATTTAATAGGAGAAAGTGGCCCTTGATTATTTGTGAGTGGAGACTCGACTAGCAATCAAGAGGGGAGAGGTGGGGGCACCACATGGGGCGCTTCTGACTCGTGTATTAACAAGCTCGTTGGGGAACCCAAGAGGAAGGTATGATGAGCACAGCAGTAAGTTTCTCTCAGTTATGAAACCAAGGTTATCAATCCAGTAGGAGCAAGGAAACACCCCAAAGATGTAGCTAGTTGAACGTTGGCAGGGCGTACTACCGGTGCCAGCAGCAACGTGGAGACCTGCACAACACAACCACATAACTCTGTCCCCAACTTGAGATGATGTTGTCAATCTCACCAGTTTTGCTTAAAAAAGGATTAAACGTATCGAATGGAAGGAAGTAATAGTTTGCAGAAAGTAAACACAAAGTAGTAAAAAGTTTGTAGATTGTATGTAAAAGAAAGGACCGGGGTCCATAGTTCACTAGAGGTGGCTCTCCTTAAGATAGATAACATGCTGGGTGAACAAATTACAGTGGGGCAATTGACAAACATCGAGAAAGCATACAAGCATTTACTAATCATCTTGACTCCTTTGAGACTTGATTGGGCATTACAACATTAAAAATAGACCGCCATCCAACTGCATCTATGACTAATAATCCACCTTCAGGTTATCATCCGAACCTCCTCCAGTATTAAGTTGCAAGCAACAGATTATTGCTTTACGAATTGCGTGTAATGTAAATAATATGATTGTTATATGAACAAAGAATTGTTGTTTTCTCCCTAGTAGCAACAACACATCTAGTACCTTAGAGATTTCTGTCACTTCCCCAGATTACCAGAGGCATGAGCCCACTATCGAGCATAAATACTAACTCTTGGAGTTGCTAGCATCTACTTGGCCAAGATAGGTACTAACAACGGAAAGCATGCAAGATCACAAATAACAAAGACATGATAGAATCAATAATGAATCTGAAATAGGATCTCAATATCCATCGGATCCCTGCAAACACAACATGCAGAATTACAAATAGATGATCTTGATCATAAAGGGAGCTCACAAGATCTAAACATGAAAGCACAAAGGAGGAGAGCCAGCCATCTAGCTACTACATGGACCCGTAGTCCAGAGATGAACTACTCACGAATCACACCGGAGGCTTGCATGGTGATGAATAACGCCTCGAGGGTGAATTCCCCTCTCCGACAGGGTGCCGGGAAGAGCTTCAGATCCCTCCTGATCTAGGGATGGAGATGACGGCGGCTACAGACTCTTTCATGGATTTTTGATCACGTACTTACGGTTTTGGTCCCGAGGGCGAGGGGGTGGAAGGAGAGGACGAGGGGGTGGCTGGGCTGGCCACACCACCCCCTGGCACGGGCCAAGCCTGGCCGCGCAGCCAGGTGGTGTGTCTGCCCTCTGGCCCTTCGTCGTCTCGTATTCTGGCTCCAGATGCCTTCTGTTAAAATAGCGACTTTGGCTTTTGTCCCGCCCAATTCCGAGAATATTCATTTTCTGACTTTCCTGGAACCAAAAATCATAGAAAACGGGCAGCTAGAACTATGGCTCTTGTTAATAGGTTAGTCCAAGAAATCATATGAAAAGTACTCCAAATTTTGGACAAAACACAAGAAAGTAGATAAAACCAATCATGGAACATCAAAAATTATAGATACATTTGCAATGTATCAACATCCCCAAGCTTAACTCCTGCTCGTCCTTGAGTAGGCAAGTGATAAAAAGAAAGAATAATTTTTGAGCTGACATGCACCATCATAAACTTGATCAAAGTATTTGTAAAACATTCAAAGTTGGGACATAGTACTTCAATCATAACATGAAAGACAAAGTTCTAGCAATAAGACAAAGAAACTATGATGCAACATGAAAATGCACAAACAAAAGATTCATGAATAACAATGCTTTGCAAGACGTTTGTTTGTTTCACATAAAGAAAACATAGCATAATAGTATTTAGCTTGTCCCTCATAGAGTAGCAAATATAAATGCATAGGACACCTTCAAAGTTCATAAGAGTGACTAGATACAAATAATTTAAAACAAGCAATATCAAGTTATGCATCAATCAACTAGTCTTGGGACAATGCACATAGAACTAAGAATGGCCACTATGCTCTCAAATTAAGTGCATAAAGATAGAAGGTGGAGACTCAATATAATGGTAGAAGAAAGGCCTTCATAGAAGGAAGTAGGGATTCAAGTCTCATAAAGAGCTTCCAAAAATTATGGTACTTAATAGCTTTCAGCTGTCATTGCCCCTATCATAAGCATCTTGAAGGTGATTAAGGTTAAAGTGAACAAACTATGGTGTACATGCTTGACGAAGTATAAGTTATAAATCTCACATCCCTTGAATACAAGGGCCGCTCCTCATGCTACTCAAGTTTAGTCACCGGTAAGTTCTTGTCATTGTAAGTACATGTGTATCATAGAGAACCGCCAACGGGGTACCCCTTGCCCGATGATACAGAAGAATCCCGATATCAAAATGACAAGGCAAGCAGACAACGAGCATCTCAACAATCTTCTTATTTACCATGGGAATTTTGTGCTTTTTTCTCTCTTTCCTCTTTTCATAATCTCTTTTTTTTCTTTTTTTCTTTTTTCTCAATATAGGACTCTTTTTTTATAAGAAGAATGCTTCATAGACAGCTCATTATGGTTATGCTGCAGGTTTCCACCATGTTAGCATGGATTAGACCAGCGACCCAGGCGTTTCTCTAACACATATACATAACTCCATGGATTACAAGCTACCCTTTCATTTCACACCGACGACATCCATAGACAAAATAGCATGATATCAACTAGGTACAAAGTACCAAGTGCAATGTTAAAAGCATTCCCCATGACAGCATGGTTCTGCTAATCCCCAACAAATAAGTGCAAGCATATACAACATAGACGACACAATGGTTCAAGTTTATTAAGGGCAAGAAAAGTAAAGTGTGCCATCAAGTTCGTGAGAGCTTTAATCACTAATTTTCTCATAACAAGTTTAATTTGGAAGGTAGACAAAAGCATGAATATACTTGGAATAGCATAAGCTAGTTGGTAGGTATGGTGGACTCTTTGGAATAACTTGGTTTAGGGAGTTGGATGCATGAGTGTAACTCATACTTGGTTGTGGAGGCTAGCAAAAGACTAGGAGCGACAAACTAAGAGAGCAATAATGGACATAATCATGCAGAGCGACAAAACATCATTGATCAAAGCATAAAGTGATACTACAGGTTGAAAACTAAAGGATCATGAAGGCTCATGGTGACTTGAGATAGTCATAACATGGTGTGAGCATGCTCCAAGTCAACCCAAATAAAGCATCCAAGGAGAATACCAAAATACTATGCTTTAATATGCTAAAACAACACATGATTCATCCAAGGAAAATTAAGCAATCTCAATTGTTTATAACAATTCATGATACAACAAAGAATACTAAGCATAAAGCCAAAACAATATCAATCATGGCATGACAAAGCATAAGCCACGGTAAAAAACAAGCTCTCTTTACCACATAAGCATGAGCTTCCCTACTCTTTTCCAAACCAAACCAAACTATTTGAAAACCAATGTATGAAAGAGGGTGCCCAACAAATTTATTCAGCAAACTAAGAAAACAAAAGAAAACGAAAAACAAAAACAAAAACGAAAAGAAGACGCTCCAAGAACAACACAACTATGCATGAAACAATAAAAATGAAGCGTTTGGAAGAAACCTGGGATTTTTTTTGATGAAGAAGGGTATGCCTTGGGCATCCCCAAGCTTTGACGCTTGTACTTCTTTGATATTTCTTGGGGTGACACGCGTGGCATCCCCAAGATTGATCTTTAGTTCATCCTTCATCTTATTACTCATTCCTTCCATACAATTGAAATTTTCCCTTCATACAAAACTTCACACAATCTTTATTAGCAACATTAGTGCACTCAAAATAATAAGTCATTTTGGTTCAGTTCCAACGCCAATAAACTTCCAATAAAACACAAGATACTGTGGCACTTCCCTCAAAAAGCTCAATTCCCCAAAAGAACTCAAAAAGGAACCAACAAGAAGCAAATACAGAAAATGGCAGAAATCTGTCAAAACAGACAAGCAGGTAAAGACGAATTTTTTCAAAGACCTTCTGTTGCTCAAATAAAAAAGTGTTGAACTAACGAAAGTTAGATAACAAGCTGGGGAAGAAGCAAAAAAAATCACGCCTCAAAAGGACGTTCAGAGATTTTACACGAATTTTTACAGTGAAGCACATAAATCTGTTTCGGGGCAGCAACTTTCCCAATCATTACTTCTCTCTCATTAGAGGTTACTCTTGGCACAAAAAGCAAATAAAAAGGATAAAGAGCGGTTATTACTGTAGTAATAACTTCCAACACTCATCTAGGTTATCTCCCAATAAGTACTTTTCTTTAAAGCCTTTAAGTTAGGCATAAGAAGTAAGAAAAAGAATCAAGTGTTCTCAAATGAAGAAGCATTAAAACCAAATTTTGTTTTCATAGGAGAGGCAAAAGAAATCTTGTATCTCTTCTTAGGAAAGTGTTCTATACCTTTCTTGAGTGGGAGTTGATATTTAATGGTGCCTTCTTTCATATCAATAATGGCTCCAATAGTTCTAAGAAAAGGTCTTCTCAAAGTAATAGGATAAGAAGCATTGTATTCAACATCCAAAACATAGAAATCAATGGGGACATAGGCACTGTTAACCATAATAAGAACATCATTAATACTCCCCATGAGTTTCTTTTTAGCATTATCATCTAGTGGGACATTCAAATAACAATCTTCAAGCGGAGGCAAATCAAGCATATCATAAATCCTTATAGGAATAATAGAAACACTACTATCAAGATCACATAAAGCTTTGAAATCAAAGTCATTCACTTTCATATTAATGATGGGTTCCCAACCATCTTCTTGTTTTATAGGAATAGAAGCTTTATGTTTCATCTTTTCTTCTTTAATCTTTATGAGAGCATCAGTAATGTGTTTTGTAAAGGCCATATTCATAGCACTAGCATTAGGACTTTTAGCAAGCTTTTGTAGGAACTTAATAACTTCAGAGATATTGCAACCATCAAGATCAAAATCAAAATTATCATCTAAAGTAGTAGAACTTCTACTAGCCTCAACACTAGTGGTGGTGATAGTAGAAACACTAATGTTCCTAGAAATTTCATCTTCTCTTTCCCACTTAGCATCTAATTCAACTAATAGTCCAACAATTTCATCAATTCTTACTTGTATAGCATTAGTAGCTGCAAAGGGGTTATCATTAGTTTCAGGTTTAGTAGCCATTTTATTCAAAGAAGATTGAGCTTCTGCCAAAGATGCTATATTTCTTTCAGCATTAGAGAGTTTTCCTCAATAGTTTTATTGAAAGCAGTTTGTTTACTAATAAAGTCCTTAAGCATAACTTCAAGTTCAGAGGGAGCACTCCTATTGTTGTTGTAAGAATTTCCATAAGCATTACCATTGTTGGGAGGATATGGCTTATAATTGTTGTTACCAAAATTATTCCTATAAGAATTATTGCCAAAATTGTTATTTCTTGTGAAGTTCACATCAACCTGCTCTTCTTGAGCAACCAACGAGGCTAAAGGAACATTATTGCCAAAATTGTTATTTCTTGTGAAGTTCGCATCAATATGGGCTTTCCCATTCACAAGCATAGACATAATAATATCAATCTTATCACTCAAGGAGGAGGTTTCCTCAACATAATTTACCTTCTTACCTTGTGGAGCTCTTTCAGTATGCCATTCAAAATAGTTAACCATCATATTATCCAGAAGCTTTGTTGCAGCACCCAAAGTAATGGTCATAAAGGTACCTCCCGCAGCAGAATCCAATAGGTTCCTTGAAGAGTAGTTCAATCCTGCATAAAAAGTTTGGATGATCATCCAAGCAGTCAGTCCACGAGTGGGACAATTCTTAACCAAAGATTTCATTCTTTCCCAAGCTTGAGCAACATGTTCATTATCAAATTGTTTAAATTTCATTATTTCACTTCTCATAGATATAATCTTAGCAGGAGGATAGTATTTCCAATGAAAGCATCTTCACTGTTCATTATCAATACTATTCCTAGTTAAGGAATTCAACCATTCTCTAGTTTTTCCTCTCAAAGAGAAAGGAAACAATTTCAGCTTAATAATATCACCATCTATATCCCTACGCTTTTGCATCTCACAAAGTTCAACAAAGTTATTTAGATGGGCAACAACATCTTGAATCCTTTGAGCCTTGATTGGGCATTGCAACATTATACATAGACCGCCATCCAACTGCATTTATGACTAATAATCCACCTTCAGGTTATCATCCGAACCCCCCCCAGTATTAAGTTGCAAGCAACAGATTATTGCTTTATGAATTGCGTGTAATGTAAACAATATGATTGTTCTATGAGCAAAGGATTGTTGTTTTCTCCCTAGTAGCAACAACACATCTAGTATCTTAGAGATTTCTGACACTTCCCCAGATTACCAGAGGCGTGAACCCACTATCGAGCATAAATACTAACTCTTGGAGTTGCTAGCATCTACTTGGCCAAGATAGCTACTAACAACAGAAAGCATGCAAGATCACAAATAACAAAGACATGATAAAATCAATAATGAATCTGAAATAGGATCTCAATATCCATCGGATCCCCGCAAACACAACATGCAGAATTACGAATAGATGATCTTGATCATGAACGTAGCTCACAAGATCTAAACATGAAAAAACAAAGGAGGAGAACCAGCCATCTAGCTACTACATGGACCCATAGTCTAGAGATGAACTACTCATGCCTCACACCAGAGGCTTGCATGGTGATGAAGAAGGCCTCCAGGGTGAATTCCCCTCTCTGCCAGGGTGCCGGGAAGAGCTTCAGATCCCTCCCGATCTAGGGATGGAGATGACGGCAGCTACAGACTCTTTCGTGGATTTTTGATCAGGTACTTAGGGTTTTGGTCCCAATGGCAATATATAGGCAGAAGGAGAGGCCGAGGGGGTGCCTGGGCTGGCCACACCACCCCTGGTGCGGGCCAAGCCTGGCCACGCGGCCAGATGGTGTGTGAACTGGATCATATGGGCACCTAGAGGGGGGGTGAATAGGTGCTACTTCAAATTTTAATGCTTTTTCAATTTTAGGATTAGCACAAAGGGTAAATTCTCTAGATAAACTATTAGGTGGAATTTCCCTATATGCAAACCTATCTACTAGAGAGTAAAGAGAAAGTGGAAGAGGAACGGGTTAACCGTAGTGAAGCACGCGGAGACACAAGATTTGTTTGACCGCAGTTCCTTCCTTGTTAAGGGAAGTATGTCTGCGTTGGAGGGGTGGGTGGTACTAACACCACCACGCCACAATAGGCCTCACCTTGTTCTCCGATGGATCCCGCCACCAAAGGCCTGATCCACCTTTCCACTATAGGGACCCTTCGAGGCGGGTACTGGTGCCTTTACACAACTAGCAGGGCACAACTCCACAATCAACTTGGAGGCTCCTGTAATGACAACAAGCTGCCACAAGAACAAGTTATCAATAGCAAAGAACAAGATCTAGATATTGACAAGAATACTAGATCAGGGATTTCTCCAAATGAATGGAGAGGAGTTGATGCGCTTGATTCGTGATGACAATGATGATTCTCTCCTCCTTCAATTCCCCCAAAGATCGAAGCCTTTGGGTGGTTGAAGTGGGAGATCTAGAATGGGAGCTCTTGCACAGTGTCTGACCCATTTCGAGTGAATCAAGAGTTCTGAACATTGGGGAAGAAGGGGTATTTATACCCCCTTCCAAAACCAAGCCATTGGTGACTTTGGGGGCCGGATTATCCGGCCCAAGTGAGGGCCGGATTATCCGGCCTAGGGAAAACTCTGCCCGAGACTCGGAATATCCGACAGATAGTCCGCCCCCCTATCGGAGCGTCATGCCGAGCTTGCTCTTGATCATCTTCTGGGGGCCGGATTATCCGGTCCTATGTGAAGGCCGGATTTCCGGATCATCTTCTGGGGGCCGGATTATCCGGTCCTATGTGAAGGCCGGATTATCCGACTAGACTCCGAGCGACGCGCCTTGGCACGCTTTGCTCAAATTCTGGGGAGCGGATTATCCGGCCCATGCGACAGCCGAATTATCTGGCCTGGGGAAGAAAACCGCCCCCGTTCGGATTTTCCGGGAGAAAATCCGACCGGACTCCGAGCGACGCGCCTTGGCAACCTTTGAACAATGAGGTAGGCCAGATTATCTGGCCCTTGGTGGGGCGGATAATCCGCCCCCCAAAGCTTCCTGCACACTTAGCGCACATGAATAATCTCCATAGTATTGTTATCTAACACACAAAACACAGGAAAACATGAAATGTTCTTTCAATCTCCCCCTTTTTGGTGTTAGATGACAATACTAGGATTTGCAGGAAGGATCACAAGACTACCAGCAATAACCATGGAAGAGACTCCCCCTCAATGTGTGCATATTAAAATTTTGCATTTGAATACAAATGCACACAAATAGGTCAATCTATTCCATAGACAAATGAACAACATAATCATACCACCGAGATAGAGGAGAGGCCTCCTTGTAATAGCCACAATTATCAACGTGATAACCAATATAAGTGCCTTCCTTGATAAAGAATCCCATCATAATAGGATATGAATAGATAAATCCATAAGCATAATCCATGAGATAAAGCTAGATAACCACCGTCATAGAGTCTCAAACAAACCAAAAATCACAAATTTAAAGTTCAACGCTAAATGGGCATAAGCGAGAAAACGACGAATAGGAAAAATGCAAATGCTTATGCCCGACCCATGCAAATCCTCGAAGACCTAATAGAACTACTTCGCCCCCTTTGGCATCGAGACGCCAAAAAGTAAGAAGAGCGATGCTAGCGCCCCAAGGATCACTCGTATTCCTCATCCTCATCCTCGTCCTCGTTTCCATCCTCGTCCTCATCTTCAAGCTCCTCGGTGTCATCATCCTCATCATCAGCAGTGTCCACAGAAGGGAACACGTGACGCTCTAGCTCTCCATAGTTCAACCCAGAAGAAGAGTTCCACCGAGCATATGGTGTGGGGGGTGTAGGAGCCGTTGGTGACCAGAAGCACCTAACACTTGGTGAAGGATGAGCTGTTGAGAGTGAGCCAACTCATGGCGCTGCTTGTATGCCTCGTACTGACCCTTGCGTTGTCCATGGCCATGCAAAGGATGTGTCGCTGGAACCAGTTCAGCTGCTTGATCTCACGAGCAACGGGAGGCACTAGAGGCCTGTGAGCATCCCTCATGAGACCCTCGGGAGCAGAGGATGGGTGAGAGGTCTTCCAAACCTTGGTGTAGATCTTCTTGGCCTTATGCATAGTATCAATGTTTAACTCTTCAGAGGGAAGCAGGTGCCTGATGATCATCATAATGTAGGGTGCATAGGGGATGGACAGACGGTTGAACATAGCATCAGTCAATTCATGGTAGATGAAGTCCATGACATCCAGCCCGTACTGCACAGACTCGTCCTCGCACGAGGCAACCTCATGAGAGAATTGAAGGAGCTGGACAAGGTGACCACGGATGCTGTCATTGTTGCCTCCACTCGGAGTGATGGAGTCACGGAAGAGGCCCACTAAGGCAGCATAGATAGGAGCAAGACCAGCAAGAGTTCCCACAATGCCATTGTCTACTGTGCAAGGAGAGAGAGCTGCATCTTTGTTGGGCTTCAGCTAGGTGATGATGCGGTGGCCACTGGCTCTATCCCTTCTACGGAAAGAGTATCCAAGAACCTCAACAAACACATGGAAATCAGCAGACATAGGCCTATCATGAGTCATCCACTTCATAGTGCGACGCTCATCTCCACAAATAACCAATGTGGGAAAGAACTGCTTCACCACCTCACAATCATAAGAGCACTGGAGAGACATGAGATGGTGAAGCCCCATCCGCTCAGCCACATACATTGCATCCACAAGGTGGGCCTTCTCCAAAGACTCAACAAGAACCAGTGGGTGCATAGGCCTAATGTTCAGCCTGGCATACACATCTTCATAAATACCTTTCTGTTCAGCACACCAAAAACAAGCATCCCCCAACTCATCATCACGAGGCAACTCTGCAAACAAATCACAGTGGCGGATGGAGGAATAGGTGACTTGGTCCAAAGCCTTGTAGTTGATCTTGGGCTCCTTGCCCTTCCTTTTGGAAACCCCCTTTCTAGTCATCTTTGCTTGTTCAGCCATGTGCTTCTCTTTGTTCTTTCTTCTCCTCAACTCAACCTCGTCCACTAAGTTACCTTGTTCGTCGTCCCGAAAGTATTTCCCGCGAGGATGGCGCTTGTAGATCTTGGGAACACTAGAACCACCTATGAGGAGAACAAGGGTGATAGCATGGGGATAAGTATACACACAAGTCCAGGAGAGAGCATGGAAAAAGTAGTCAAAAAGTTCATAAGACAAATCTACATAATGCACACAATATGGTGAAACTGAACTAGGGTTGAATCTGTCAGGCCGGATTTCCCGGCCTGTCCAGGGGCGGATAATCCGGCCCTGGCAGAAATTTTCGATCTCACCTAGATTGAATGCAAAAAAGTAGATCGGGCCTAGAAACTGCAAGACGACGATTTCTATGCGAAACAACATCCTTCTAGACAACATTCCACACAACAAATAACACATCTAGCCAAAGATGGGGAGAGAGGGAGTTACCCTCACTCATTGGAGGAAGAACGCAGAGGAGAAGTTACCCTGAGGCATGGAGAAGAAGATCCGGGGAGGCCCGGAAAATCCGGTGGTCGGAGAGGCTCCGGGGAGGGTGGGGGACGGCAGGTGGCGGCTGAGGAGGAGGAGAGGGTTGGGGGAGAAGTGCTGCTCATTATGAGCCCTTCCCCCCGATCCCTGCCCTTTAAGACGAAATCCGCTAGGGCCATATTATCTGGCCTACACTTGGGCCGGATTATCCGGCCTCAACTCTGAATTTCTATTGAACACAGATTTAGGACTGCACGTCCCCAAACAACACCCCCACAAGGTGTACAAGGGACTTGTGTGTAAGAATAGATGGCTTAGGGGTAGGGAAAGGCTTAGGATTAAGAGAGCCAAACTGAGATGGTACTAGACACTCAAAATTGCAAGAACCAAATCAAATGAGAGCCAAAATTGAGTGTGACTCCCATAAGAACATGAGATGAGCAAAAACAACCACCAAGACCCATAAAAATCCAATTCTCCTCAAGGGAGAGGGCGGTGGCTGAAGCCACCTTTTTGGAGAGTGTGGTGTGACACCGCGAAGATATATCTTGGGTTCACGACCAATACTCATCAATAAGCTCACATATCACAAAATGATATTAAGAGAAATGATTTATCTTGCTTTTGCCATTACGGGGGAGGGTTAGCCCAATTAATTAGGACCACACTCCCCCTATATCCATGCCCACATCTAGACCAAGTAAGACTGAGATGTATGAGTGAGCGCATGGGTAATCAAGACAAACTCCTGGAATCAATGATATTTAGCTCATTCCTCAAGTAGCAGAATCTTGCTTTATCGAGTGGCTTTGTAAAAATGTCAGCAAGTTGGTTCTTCGTGCTCACAAAAGATAGATCAATATCGCCTCGAGCAACATGGTCTCGAATGAAATGATTCTTAATCTCAATATGCTTTGTCCTTGTGTGATGTACCGGATTGTACGCAATTTTGATTGCACTTTCATTATCACATAAAAGAGGCACTTTGTCACAATTGACACCGTATTCCTTTAAAGTTTGCCTCATCCACAATAACTGAGTGCAAGCGCTAGCAGCAGCAACATATTCAGCTTCGGCGGTGGAGAGAGATATACAATTCTCCTTTTTAGATGACCAACACACTAGAGATCTTCCCAAGAATTGACAAGCTCCAGAAGTGGATTTCTGATCATCCTTATCACAAGCCCAATTTGAATCAGTATAACACATAGAGAGAAATTGGATCCCTTGGGATACCATAGACCAAAGTTAGGGGAATGAATCAAATATCGAAAGATTCTCTTGACCGCCAATTAGTGGCTTTCTTTAGGAGCTGCTTGATACCTTGCACACACCCCCACACTCAACACAATATCGGGTCTAGATGCGCAGAGGTAAAGAAGAGAGCTGATCATGGACCGGTATACCTTTTAGTCCACATCTTTACCATGTGGGTTAAGTTCAAGATGACATTTTGTTTGCATCGAAGTGGCGACACCATTAAGATCCATCATCTTGAATCTCTTGAGCTTGTCTTGGATGTATTTTGCTTGATTGATGAAGGTTCCTTCTCTAAGTTGCTTGATCTCGAATCCAAGAAAGAACCGTAATTCCCCCATCATAGACATATCAAACCTATCATTCATAAGCTTTGAAAATTCATCATTAAAAGCTTTATTAGTAGAACCAAAGATGATATCGTCTACATATAGTTGGCATACGAAGAGATCCCCCTTAACCTTCTTAGTAAAAAGAGTGGGATCGATTTTCCCAACTTTGAAGCCACGGTCTAGCAAAAGCTCTTTAAGGTGCTCAGACCACGGATGTGGGGCTTGTTTAAGGCCATAGAGTGCCTTATCGAGTTTGTAGACATGGTTCGGGAAGTTAGGATCCTCAAATCCCATGGGTTGCTTTACATATACCAACTCATGTAGAGGACCATTAAGAAAGCGCTCTTAACATCCATTTGCTGCAATTTAAAGTTATTATGAGCAGCATAAGCAAGAAGGATACGGATGGACTCAAGACGAGCCACAGGAGCGTAGGTTTCGCCGAAGTCAATGCCCTCAACTTGGGAATAGCCTTGTGCCACTAGTCTCGCCTTATTCCTCACAACAATGCCATGTTCATCTTGCTTGTTTTTAAATATCCATTTAGTGCCGATAACATTGCGGCACTCTTGGGCTTCTCCACTAGTTTCCAGACCTTGTTTCGCTCAAAGTTATTCAATTCTTCATGCATAGCAACAACCCAGTCCAGATCTTCAAGGGCTTCGAAGACTTTCTTAGGTTCCACCATTGAGATGTGAGCTTGATGCTCACCAAAACTAGCAAATTCCCTTCTTGTAGAAACCCTTCGTTGAAGGTCACCTACAACCTTGTCGAGGGTGTGACCCCTTAACTCAAGGTTCCGATTAGCACGAGCCTTGCGACGAAGTTCAATAAGCTTGTTGTCTCTTGGTGGAATAGTCTCATCACTTGAATCTTCATTGGAATCATTTGCTCGACCTTGATTAGAATCTGGGATAGCAGTAGTGGGCGGTGATGGAGTGTGCCCTTGAGATGAGTCAGCAGTCATAACAGGAGACTGTTGAGCAATAGGTGAGTCAGGGCCGGATAATCTGGCTGATGGAGTGGCCGGAAAATCCGGCCTGGGAGAACTTATGGCAGTTTCATCAGGTTGCCTGGGACATGCTTGAACATGCGAGGGGCCGAATAATCCGGTGTCAACCGGATAATCCGGCATGGAGCTTTCTGGAACATCATGACCTTCAGTAGTTGATGGGGATGGTGTAGAAGTTGCTCCTGTGGTTGGAACATGTTGAGAATGTGTAGATGAGGGGTCTACATGAGTAGATCATTGTCCTTCCCGATCTGCCACAAGGGGTTCCTCAATGGGGCGGAAAAATCCCGCGCCCATTCTTCTTATGGAATCTTGGGGTATTTCAACATCTGCATCACAAACACCAACTTGCTCCGTACGGGAACCGTCATTTTCTTCGAACACCACACTACAAGGTTCTACAACAGTTCCAGAGAGCTTATTGTAGACGCTATAAGTGTGGGATTCGGCACCATAACCAACAAAATACCTTCTAGAGCCTTAGGTTCAAACTTAGATAAACGAACTCCATTGATAAGAAAGAAACACTTACACTCGAATACCCGAAAGTATGAAATGTTTGGCTTGTTATCGGTAAGTATTTCATACGGAGTCTTGTCCAAGATCTTGCGAAGGTATAACCGGTTAGATGAATGACAAGTGGTAGAGATTGCTTCAGCCCAAAAGTTATATGGAGACTTGAATTCGGCTAGCATTGACCTTTCCATGTCCATTAGAGTCCGATTCTTCCTCTCGGCTACACCATTTTGTTGAGGGGTGTACGCAGCGGAATATTGATGTCTAATCCCCTCTTCACTTAGGAACTCATTTAAGGTGTACTTCTTGAACTCAGATCCGTTATCACTTCTTATAGCCAGAATGGGGATGTTGTGTTGATGTTGAACCTCGTTGGTGAACTCGATGACCGTCTGTTGAGTTTCACTCTTCAACTTGAAGAAATAAACCCAAGTGTATCTTGAGTAATCATCAACGATCACAAGACAATAATTCTTCCCACCGAGGCTTGCATGAGATGGAGGTCCGAAGAGGTCCACATGTAGGAGCTCTAAGATCCTTTTTGACGAGATAATAGTCTTCCTACGATGAATAGTGTCATGCATTTTCCCTTCAACACAAGCCCTACAAACACGATCTTTGGCAAAGGAGATATTTTCTTTTAGTCCGAGGATGTGGCCACCCTTGTGGAGACTTTGCAAAGTTCTCATATTGACGTGGGCTAGTCAGCGATGCCATAGCCAACCCGTGTCAGCCTTTCCGAAGAGACACATCGGGCCTCTAGTGGTTTTCCCCGAAATGTCCACCACGTACAGGTCATTTTCGACATATCCCACGAAAGCGACTTTTAGAGACTTGCTCCACAAGAGTACCACCAAATCAACGTCAATATAAATTGCAAAGCCCATCTTACGAAGGGCGCGAACTAAAAGTAAGTTGTACCCGAGGGTCTCAACAAGCATGACGTCCAAGAGAGATATCGTGAGCCACCACAACTTTGCTGAGACCCAATACCTCAGATTTTGACTTGTCACCATAAGAGACAGTTATATGATCATGATTTGGCCGCATCTCCATGATGATCTCCTTGCTTCCGGTCATATGAATCGTGTAACCGCTATCAAGTACCCATTTAGAACCACCGGAAGCATAGCCCTGCAAGAAAGTTACTTCTTGGTTTTAGGTACCCATTTTTCAATGGGTCCGCTCATGTTAGTGACAAGGGTCTTGGGGACCCAAATAGACCAAGGAATGTAAGAATCATAAGAGCCTACATAACTAGCATAAACATCACCATAATCATCACAATATAATTCAAAGTTAGGATTGTTAGCCCCTGCAAAACCATCATAATTAGACTTGTCATTGGTAATGTTGCTAGTCTTTGGTTGAGCAGTCTTGATCTTCTTCTTGTTTTTCTTGCTCTTTGAGACCTTCTTTTCTATTGTTTGTCCTTTTCTTGCTCAGTATCTCATCAAGAACCTCTTTACCTTTGTGTTGAGAACCTCTTGCAAGATCTTCTTTTCCATAAGATGATGTGGAGGTACTTGGCACATCATACATCTTCAATTGAGTTTGGAGGTGGTCATGAGACTCATCTAAAGTAGAATGATCACTCTTCAATGCCTTGTGAGCATTTTCAATATTATCAAACTTCTCCGAGAGTCTAGCATGAACAGCCCCAAAATCAATCTTGTCTTTCTTTAGTTTCTTTACCTTGGCAAGAGCATTGTCACGTTCTTTGATAAGCTGAGCCACAACTTCTTCATGTGACTCCTCAATGGATTCGAGTCTCCCTTCCAAAGATACTCGAGCTTCCTCTTCTTCTTCCAAGGCATTCTTCAAAGAAGCTATCTCCAAGGCATCTTGTCTTTCGATTTTGCCCTTTTCTTCAAGAAGATCTTCGACTTGACAAAGTTGACTCATAAGAGCATCAAAATGGAGTTTGTGCTCACCTTGCAGGTTAGTGAAAAAGTTTTCCAAAGCAATACCTTCTTCTTTCATTTTAAGACTGTCATGATCATCCATATCCAAAATTATGTTAGTCTTAGAAAATGAAGAGCTAGAACTTGATACCTCAGACCCTCTTGCCATTAATTAAGTGGCATTGTTGTTGATGACGTTCTCGTTTGGCGAGTCGAACAGAAATGATGGAGTCGATGTCATGGCTATAGTAGCCACCTCGCGAGAACTATCTTCATCCACTTCATCTTCACTTGTAGAGGAGTATTCTTCTTGTTCCACTAAGACGATCTTGGGTTGCTTCTTGTAGGGGCCATTCTTCTTAATAAATGGCTTCTTCTTAGGTGCTTTGGATTTCTCATTAAGAATGAGCCTGCCACCATTGTCTTCTCTATTTTGATAAGGACACTCAGCTACAAAGTGCAGCCTATCTCCATAGTTGTAGCATGTTCTCAATTTTGGCTCGCTTTATCTTCTTCCACTCGACCAATTGTTGCGCTCGAGTTCCGACTTGGCCTTGGCAGGATCCTTCCAAAAGTTCCTTGCATAAAATGCCATGTACTCACCATGAGCACGTTTGACTTCATCAGGGCAGTCCATGGAGGCCCCAACAAACGCTCTTTCATCCCCCTCTTGCTCAACAACATTAGCTTTTAGAGCTACATTGACACCCTTTTGCATTCCAATGGCCCGAGAACGGGCATCTTCAACATTCTTTGCAGCCAATTTGAATGATGCCATTTCTTGCATGACCTCATTGGATGTCATTTGATGGTAGTTGTGTCTACCTTGCAGGCTCTTCAAGTCCGTTGGCTCCAAAGGTATTAAGGCACTCACATATTTCCTTTTTATCCATGCATCATCAATGTGAGTGGCTCCATGCTTTCTAAATGTTGTTGCGATGCCCTTGAGTCTTCTATACATGTCTTCATGGTTTTCACCATCCAACATGTAGAATCCCTCAGCTTCATTACTAAGGTCATCATACCTATTCCTTCTCATGCTTTCATTCCCAACAAAGATATCAGTGAGGGCATCCCAAGCTTCTTTAGCTGTGTTGAGATGTTCAATGTGGGGCATGTCCTTGGGACCCACACCGAGCTGTATCATGTGGAGAGCCGTGGCATTCAATTGGCTGTCCACAACTTCTCTTCTTGTCAGGTTGGTTTGATCTCCAATATGAAGTCCCTCTTCAATAATCCTCCAAAGTTTAATAGAGGAGCTGCAAAAAAGAGACTTCATTAAGAATTGCCATTGATTGAAAGAGGATGTAGTAAGCTTGGGTGGATCACCCCTATTGATTATATGAGGATGAGGGATAGGTGGGTCGGGGGAATATACGTGACGAACCTCACTATATTCCTCCTTACCACTTTCCTTCTTGGAGGTGGAACCATTAAGTTTTTCACCTTCTGCATCATCATCCTTGGATCCGGTGTTAGCCTTTTCCTTAGACGATGGTGTGTCTTCCTCAGAGGAGGATGGAGATGGGGTTATGGATGATGTGAGATGAGCAATCATTTGATTCATCTCCTCCATCTTGGCCTCAAAGGATTTCAACAAGGTTGTTTCCAACGTCTTGAGGTCATCCATTGTGACCTTATCCACAGCCTCATTCCCATCTACCTTGGTACCCATACTACTCTTAGGCGGTTAAGCCCGAATGTAGAGTCGGGGCTCTGATACCAATTGAAATGGATCGTATGGGCACCTAGAGGGGGGGGGGGTGAATAGGTGCTACTTCAAATTTTAATGCTTTTTCAATTTTAGGCTTAGCACAAAGGGTAAATTCTCTAGATAAACTATTAGGTGGAATTTCCCTATATGCAAACCTATCTACTAGCGAATAAAGAGCAAGTGGAAGAGGAACGAGTTAATCGTAGTGAAGCACACAGCGACACAAGATTTGTTTGAGCACAGTTCCTTCCTTGTTAAGGGAAGTACGTCTGCGTTGGAGCGGTGGACGGTACTAAGTCCACCACGCCACAATAGGCCTCACCCTGTTCTCCGATGGATCCCGCTACCAAAGGCCTGATCCACCTTTCCACTATAGGGACCCTTCGAGGCGGGTACCGATGCCTTTACACAACTAGCGGGGCACAACTCCACAATCAACTTGGAGGCTCCCGTAATGACAACCTACCACAAGAACAAGTTATCAATAACAAAGAACAAGATCTAGATATTTACATGAGTACTAGATCAGGGATATCTACAAATGAATGGAGAGGACTTGATGTGCTTGATTCGTGATGACGATGACGATTCTCTCCTCCTTCAATTCCCCCAAAGATTGAAGCCTTCGGGTGGTTGAAGTGGGAGATCTAGAATGGGAGCTCTTGCACAGTGTCTGACCAATTTCGAGTGAATCAAGAGTTCTGAACATTGGGGAAGAAGGGGTATTTATACCCCTTCCAAAACCAAGCCGTTGGTGACTTTGGGGGCAGGATTATCCGGCCTATGGAAAAATCTGCACCAGACTCGGAATATCTGGCAGATAGTCTGCCCCCTATCAGAGCGTCCTGCCGAGCTTGCCCTTGGTCATCTTCTGGGGGGCGGGTTATCTGGTCCTATGTGAAGGCTGGATTATCTGGCCAGGGGAGGAAAAACTGCCCCAGTTTGGATTTTCAGGGAGAAAATCCGACCAGACTCTGAGTGACGCGCCCTGGCACGCTTTGCTCAAATTCTGGGGGCCGGATTATCCGGCCCATGCGATAGCTGGATTATCCGGCCCGGGGAAGAAAAACCGCCCCAGCTCGGATTTTCCGGGAGAAAATCTGACCGGACTCCGAGCGACGCGACTTGGAATCCTTTGAACAATGAGGTAGGCCAGATTATCCGGCCCTTGGTAGGGTGGATAATCCGGCCCCCCAAAGCTTCCTGCACACTTAGCGCACATGAATAATCTCCACAGTATTGTTATCTAACACACAAAACACAGGAAAACATGAAATGTTCTTTCAGTGTGGCCACCCTCTGGCCCTTCTCCATCTTGTATTCTGGCTCCAGATGCCTTCCGGTAAAATATCGACTTTGGCTTTTGTCCCGTCCAATTCCGAGAATATTCATTTTCTGACTTTCCTAGAACCAAAAACAGCAGAAAACATGAGCTGGCACTGTGCCTCTTGTTAATAGGTTAGTCCAAGAAATCATATGAAAAGTACTCCAAAGTGTGGACAAAACACAAGAAAGTAGATAAAACCAAGCATGGAACATCAAAAATTATAGATACATTTGCAATATATCAGGCGCCAGCAACCCCTTGGGTGCTGCCCCCTCTCCTATATAAGGAGGGGTGGATACCTTCTCCTCTCACTCCATTGCATCTCTCTCATATGCCATTTGGTTGGCATATTCCCTCCTTTGCTACTAATCCAATATCACGAGTACGGTGCCTAGGTGGAGCCCTTATCAAGACCTTCTTCACAACTACCACCACCATGTCATAGTGCTGCTGAACTTCGCGAGGATCCGCTACTTCCGCTGCCCAACTGGAGCAAGGGAAGGAGGTCACCGTCGTGATAGACGTGTGACCGATTACAGAGGCGCTACCCAAATATAGTGTTAATCGTCTTCACGAACTTTGAGGACAAACGATTACATTCTACCATGTTTTTTTGGGAATGTTATCCCGCTTTTGGTCTTCGAGGGTGAGTTCTTCTGAAAACATTACAATTTTCACCTAGATTTGATCTCGACAGTTGCAACCGTAGGATTTTTTTGTTTTCTATGCAACAAACCCATCAAGTAGGCCTCCAGAACCCTGCCTCTCGTAGACCTGTACGGGTGAGGGGAAATTAGGTTTTTGGAGAGCACTTACGCGCGACTACTGGCGGCATGACATCGTCTAATGATGAATTCCCAAGCGACAACTTCTTCCTGGACATCCACAACCTCTTTGGTAGCCTCAACATGGGCGAGAACAGTAACATTGATGCTGCCTCTACAAACGTTGTTACTGCTGCTACTGCGTCCAACGCTGGACTGTATGTATTATTGTCTTTTCTATTTCAGTCTCTACTAGAATTTCTAGTTTATGTGGTAGATGCAATCGGTTCGTCTTGTCTAGATACGATTTATTCATCTACTGTGATTCTTTGCATGTTTAGTTTACATGTTGTTTCTGTAGTCATGATTTTTCAATTGCTTATACAAATTAAATCATATGGTAATTTTCTTATATATTCAACAATCCAAAAACCTGATTATAGGAAACGAAATTCCACTGGAGTAGCCGCGGATACCAGGCCGCCTCTTTTTGATGGTATGCACTATAAGAGAAGGCACACGATAGTAGTTCTTTAGTGTGGAAACCTAAACTTCTATAGCGCCACTCTTGGCAAACCTGAAGGAGACCTTTCTGATACTGAGGAAGCGGCCCTTAAGAAAGCGATACCATGTTTATGGTGGCTCTTTTCAGTGTTCTTGGGGATAAAATTGTTGACCCGTACATGACATTTGATAATGGCAAGGACGCGTGAGATGTGCTCGAGGCCAAGTTTAGGGTCTCGGATGCTGGCACTAAGTTGTATGTCATGGAGCAATTATTTGACTACAAGATGGTTGATGAGCACTCTGTCGTTGAGCAAGCTCATGAGATGCAATCACTTGCCAAAAAACTTGAGCTATTCAAGTGTGCCTTACCAGACAAGTTTCTGGTCGGCTTCCTCCCTCATGGAGGAACTTTGCTACTTCTCTGAAACATAAGAGACAAGAGTTTTATGTTATGGATCTCATTGGATCTCTTGATGTGGAATAGAAGGCAAGAGAAAAGGACAAAACTGCTCGAGAATTTGAGGGAGCTTAAAGTGCCAATTTGGTATAGAAGAAAAACTCCCAACCCCACAAGTTCAAGAATAAGAACAAATATGAATACAAGGGGATGTTTGATGGAGGAACAAGGTCACGCATTCAACCAACTTCAAAAGGAAAATGATAAGAAGAAAGGCTCTTGCCACATCTATGGTGATCCTGATCATTGGGTTCCTAGCTGCCCTAATCGCTTTGACAAGCGTCAACATGGGAACAGCTAGCGGCAAGACCGCTAATATTGTTATTAGTGATACTAATATCAAGGATGCTAGGTATGCTATTTTACCTACTATCCTTTCAGTATGTAAGTCCCCTGATTGGTGGATAAATACGGGTGCCAATACACATGTATGTTCTAATGTTTCCATCTTTTCTTCAAATCAGGTCACAAGGACTTGCTCCATGCGGGAAACGTATTACGTGCTTCTGTTCATGGTGTTGGCACAGTAAATCTAAAGTTCACTTCGAGGAAGACCGTCCAGCTGAAGAATGTGCAGCATGTTCCATCCATGAATAAGAATCTCATCAGTGGATCGCTTTTATGTCAAGATGGTTTTAAGTTGGTTCTTGAGTCCAATAAAATTACAATTTCTAAATATGGACAATTTTTTTGGAAAGGGTTATGAGTACAGATTCTTGTTCTTCTTATCTTTGTCTGACTTATGTACTCAAACTATTAATCATGTTTGCAATGATAGTGAGTCCAATAATTGGCATTCACGAAGTTGTCATATTAATTTTGGGTGAAAGACATAGCTAGCTAATATGAATTTAATTCTTAAATTTAATACTATCAAGAGTTCCAAGTATAAAGTGTGTGTGCAAGCTAAGCAACCTCGCAAGTCTCACAAGACTACTGAGGTACGAGATTTGTCACCACTTGAACTCATACATTTAGATCTTTGTGAAATGAATGGCATGTTGACAAAAGGTGGAAAGAGATACTTCATGACTTTAAATGATGACTCCACTTGATATTGCTATGTGTAAATTTTTAAATCTAAATATTAAGCTTTTAATCAAATCAAAATCTATAAAGCTGAATCAGAAAACCAACTTGATCGAAAGATTAAGCATATTAGGTCTGATCATGGTGGAGATTATTTTTCCAACGAATTTGATTCTTTTTATGCTTAGCATGGTATTATCGATGAGAGGATGCCTCCCTACTCACCTCAATCAAATGGGGCAGCCGAAAGAAAGAACCGTACTCTAACTGATCTGGTTAACGCCATGTTAGATGTCATGTCCTAAATTGTGTTCTCACAAAGAACAAAACCATTACTCCATTTGAGGAATGGGAAAGGAAAAGGTTTAAAATCTCCTACTTACGAACTTGGGGTTGTTTAGCGAAAGTGAATGTGTCGATGCCAAAGAAGCGCAAGCTTGGACCAAAACTGTTGATTGTGTTTTTCTGGTAGATGCATTTCGTAGCATTGGCTATAGCTTTTTAATAGTGAAATCTGAGGTATCTGACATGCATGTTGGTACAATTATGGAGTCAAATGATGCAACTTTTTGCATGTCTAGATCATCAAATTAGGAGATTCCTAGTTCATCGAGTCAGGAGTTGGTTATAATTCCTAATCCGACCATTGCGATAGAACTATTGGAAATATGACCTAAAGGAAAATAATAATATCGATTATTGATATATTTCAATAAGTTCATAATAGTTTTTATATCACGCTATAACTTTATTGATACGAACGTCAATACACGTGTGATATGTAAACCACCAGAGTCCCTAGTGATCCTCTAGACACTAGTTCATTGGCAATCGATCATAGAAGTTTCTCGATCATGTACATTTATGTCAATTGACAATGGGATCCATTCATTAGGTGAATGAAGGTGATGGACATATCCAACATAGGACATGACATGAACATGTTGTTGATCAGGTCTCGGACAAGTAATGTATCAAAGAAACAAAGGGAATATGACTCTATGTTTAATGGTTCAGCGACGAATATTCTCGTGGAATGCACAGGGGTCATCATGGGCATCTAAGTCCCACTGATGATCATTGGTTTCAGAGGGATCTCGACCATGTCTTGAGTGCTCCCAAACCGTAGGGTAATGATACATTGCAAATGTATCTATAATTTTTGATGTTCCATGCTTAGTTTTATCCACTTTCTTGTGTTTTGTCCACACTTTGGAGTACTTTTCATTTGATTTCTTAGACTAACCTATTAACGAGCGCCACAGTGCCAGCTGCCTGTTTTCTACTATTTTTGGTTCTAGGAAAGTCAGAAAATGAATATTCTCGGAATTGGACGGGACAAAAGCCAAAGTGCCTATTTTTCCGGAAGTCATCAAGTGCTAGAATACGAGACGGAGAGGGGCCAGGGGGCACCACACCACCTGGCCGCACGGCCCAGCCTGGCCTACGCCAGGGGTGGTGAGGCCAGCCCTGGCACCCCCTCGGCCTCCCCTTCCGACTATAAGATGCCCTCGGGACGAAAACCCTAAGGGCCCGATCAAAAATCCACGAAAGAGTCTGTAGCCGCCGTCATCTCCATCCCTAGATCGGGAGAGATCTGAAGCTCTTCTCGGCACCCTGCCGGAGAGGGGAATTCACCCTGGAGGCCTTCTTCATCACCATGCAAGCCTCCGGTGTGATGCGTGAGTAGTTCATCCTTGGACTATGGATCCATGTAGTAGATAGATGGCTGGTTCTCCTCCTTTGTGCTTTCATGTTTATATCTTGTGAGCTCCGTTCATGATCAAGATCATCTATTTGTAATTCTGCATGTTGTGTTTGCGGGATCCTATGGATATTGAGATGCTATTTAATATTTATTATTGATTCTATCATGTCTTTGTCATTTGTGATCTTGCATGCTTTCCGTTGTTAGTAGCTATCTTGGCCAAGTAGATGCTAGCAACTCCAAGAGTTAGTATTTATGCTCGATAGTGGGTTCATGCCTCTGGTAATCTGGGGAAGTGACAGAAATCTCTAAGGTACTAGATGTGTTGTTGCTACTAGGGAGAAAACAACAATTCTTTGTTCATATAACAATCATATTATTTACATTACACGCAATTCGTAAAGCAATAATCTGTTGCTTGCAACTTAATACTGGAGGGGGTTCGGATGATAACCTGAAGGTGGATTATTAGTCATAGATGTAGTTGGATGGCGGTCTATGTATAATCTTGTAATGCCCAATCAAGTCTCAAAGGAGTCAAGATGATTAGTATATGCATGTATTGCTTTCTCGATGTTTGTCAATTGCCCCACTGTAATTTGTTCACCCAGCATGTTATCTATCTTAAGGAGAGCCACCTCTACTAAACTATGGATCTCGGTCCTTGTCTTTTACATACAATCTACAATCTCTTACTGTTTTGTGTTTACTTTCTGCAAACTATTACTTCTTTCCATTTGATATGTTTAACCCTTTGTTTTCCGCAAAACACGGTGAGATTGACAACCTCATCGCAAGTTGGGGACAAAGTTCTATGGTTGTGTTGTCCATGTCTCCACGTTTCTACTAGCACCGGTAGTGCGCCCTGCCAAAGCTCAGCTAGTAACACCTTTGGGGTGTTTCCTTGCTCCTACTGGTTCGATTAAACCTTGGTTTCATAACTGAGGGAAACTTGCTGCTGTGCTCATCATACCTTCCTCTTGGGGTTCCCAACGAGCTCTACTTCAACCATGCACCAACACTTTTCTGGGCGCCGTGCATTGAGCCATCAAGCATTTTTCTGGCGCCGTTGCCGGGGAGTCAAGGACATCTTCACAAGAGGAGTCCCTCATAACCAATCTCTTTACTTTGTTATTTTTGTTTTGTTAGTTTTCTTTTTTGCTTTGTTTGCTTGTTTTGTTATTCAAAAAACACAAAAAATTAGTTTTACTAGTTTGCTTTCTTATTTAAAAAACACACAAAAAAATTAGTTCCTATCTTGAGTTTCCACTATATCTAGCCTTGCTCCAGTCACTATGTCATCCGAGGAAATGATTTTCACTTTTAAACAAGGAATTGAGGAAAGTTTTAAGGAAGCTTGGTCTAGAATCTCTGATCTACATGAAAAAACTGAGCCTAAAATGATTCAAAGCTTGTTCCTTAGTAGTTTTTACCTTGGAATTGCTCTTTGCTATAGATATGCTTTAGATGCTATTGTGGGAGGAGATTTCCTACAATGTAATGAGGATGATGCTATTAATGCTATAAAGAAATTGATCCTCACTTACCACTTGCCTAGCCAAACTGATATTTCTTTCGCAAAAATATTTGCTAGATTGAACACTCTTGACACTAGCACTACTAGCTTAAAAGATTGCTATAATACGCTTAGGGAGCATCACAATTATGTTCCAATAAATTCTGAACCATCAAAGTGGCTCCCTACAGTAAAGATTGAGATGAACACTGAAACTTTTCAAGCTAGCTGTGATATCATGTCTGAATTTTTCCTTATGTCCAAAGATATTTATAAATCTCTAAATACTTGGGGACTCACTGAAGGAGTAAAATAAATATCTCTTCCTAATAATACTACCATATTACCTCTTTGAATAGCTGAAGGAGTGTTTACAAAGATCCTTGGGAAAACGATTTCTATTGATTATCTTGTTATTGAATGTGCAGGAAAAGGACAAATTACACTTGGAAGGTCCCTATTAGAACTCCTTGGAGCAATAATAGATGTGGGAAAGGGGACCATGCACCTTTCTTCTCCACCAAACAATCATATTTTCCCCAAGGCTAAGAATAACAGTAAGAGAGGTAAGGGCAAGAAATTTTGTTTTAATGCTTCTTCATTTGAGAACACTTGATTCTTTCTTGCTTCTTATGCCTAACTTAAAGGCGTTAAAGAAAAGTACTTATTGGGAGATAACCCAAAAGTTTTAGATGAGTCTTGGAAGTTATTACCTCTGTAATAACCTCTCCTTCTCCTTTTTATTTGATTTTTGTGCCAAGAGTAACCTCTAATGAGAGAGAAGTAATGATTGGGAAAGTTGCTGTCCCGTAACAGATTTATGTGCTTCACCGTAAAAATTCGTGTAAAATCTTTGAACGTCTATGTGAGGCATGAATTTTTGTGCTTCTGCCCGGTTCTTATATAACTTTCGTTAGTTCAACACTTTTTGATTTGAGCAACAAAAGGTCTTCGAAAAAATTCTTCTTTACTTGCTGGTCTGTTTTGACAGATTTCTGTCATTTTCTGCATTTGCTTCTTGTTGGTTCCTTTTTGAGTTCTTTTGGGGAATTGAGATTTTTTAGGGAAGTGCTACAGTATCTAGTGTTCTAATGGAAGTTTATTTGGTGTTAGAACTGAACCTTAAGACTTATTTATCTTGAGTGCACTAATGTTGCTAATAAAGATTGTGTGAAGTTTTGTATGAAGGAAAAATTTCAGGTGTATGGAAGGAATGAGTAATGAGATGAAGGATGGACTAAAGCTCAAGCTTGGGGATGCCACACGTGTCACCCCAAGAAATAGCCAAGAAGTATAAGCGTCAAAGCTTTGGGATGCCCAAGGCATTCCCCTTCTTCATCAATAAAAATCCCAGGTTTCTTCCAAACGCTTCATTTTTATTGTTTCATGCATAGTTGTGTTGTTCTTGGAGCGTCTTCTTTTTCGTTTTCGTTTTGTTTTTTCGTTTGCTTGGTTTTCTTAGTTTGCTGAATAAATTGGTTGGACCCCTCTTTCATACATTGGTTTGCAAATAGTTTGGTTTGGTTTGGAAAAGAGTAGGAAAGTTCATGCTTATGTGGTAAAAAGAGCTTGTTTTTGACTGTGTCCTATGCTTTGTCATGCCATGCTTGATATTTTTTTGGCTTTATGCTTAGTATTATTTGCTATAGCATGACTTGTTATAAACAATTGAGATTGCTTAATGTGCCTTGGAGGAATCATGCGTTGTTTTAGCATATTAAAGCATATTATAGTGGTATTCTCCTTTGATGCTTTATTTGGGTTGACGTGGCGCATGCTCACACCATGTTATGACTATCTCAAGTCAACATAGCATTTATGATCCTTTAATTTTCAACTTGTAGTATCACTTTATGGTTTGATCAATGATGTTTTGTCGCTCTGCATGATTATGGCCATTATTGCTCTCTTAGTTTGTCGCTCCAAGTCTTTTCCTAGCCTCCATAACCAAGTATGAGTTCCACTCATGCATCCAACTCCCTAAACCAAGTTATTCCAAAGAGTCCACTATACCTACTTACTAGCTTATGCTATTCCAAGTATATTCATGCTTTTGTTTACCTTCCAAATTAAACTTGTTATGAGAAAACTAGTGATTAAAGCTCTCACGAACTTGATGGCACACTTTACTTTACTTGCATCTAATAAACTTGAACCATTGGGTCCTTCTTTGTTGCGTATATGCTTGCGCTTTATAAGTTTAAATTAACAGAACCATGTTTCATGGGGAACGCTTTCAACATTGCACTTGTACTTTGTATTCCGTTGATATCATGTTCTTTTGCTTACGGATCCCGGCAGTGTGAAATAAAAGTGGAACTTGTAAGATCATGGAGTTTGTATGTGTGTTAGAGAAATGCCTGGGCCGCTAGCCTAAGCCATGCCTAATCATGGTGGAAACTTGCAGCATCACCATAATGAGCACTCTATGAAGCATCCTCAATAAAAACCTATGCAAATAGCAAATAAAAAGATCGTTGAGATGCACATTGTCTGCTTGCCTTGTCATTTTGATTATGGCAAAGCTCCCGTATCATGTGCAAGGGGTACCCCGTTGGTGGTTCTCTATGATACACATGTACTTACAATGACAAGGGCTTACTTGTGACTAAAGTTGAGTAGCATGAGGATCAGTCTTCGTAAGTAAGGGGCATGAGATTTCGGTTTATAACTTGTCAAGCATATCCACTTAGTTGTGTCACTTTAACCTTAATCACCTTCAAGATGCTTATGATAGGGGCAATGAGAGATGAAAGCTATAAGTACCATAATTTTTGGAAGCTCTTTATGAGACTTGAACCCTACTTCCTTTTACAAAAGGCCTTTCTTCCACCATTATATTGAGTCTCCACCTTCTACCCTTATGCACCTACTTTGAGAGCATAGTGGCCATTCTTAGTTTTATGTGCATTGTCCCAAGACTAGTTGATTGATGCATATCTTGATATTGCTTGTTTTAAACTATTGTATCTAGTCACTCTTATGAACTTTTAAGGTGTCCTATGCATTTATATTTGCTATTCTATTGAGAGACACGCTGAATACTATTATGCTATGTTTTCTTTATGTGAAACAAACAAACATCTTGCAAAGCATTGTTATTCATGAATATTTTGTTTGTACCTTTTCATGTTGCATCATAGTTTCTTTGCTTATTGCTAGAACTTTGTCTTTCATGTTATGATTGAAGTACTATGATCCCAGATTTGAATGTTTTACAAATACTTTGATCAAGTCTTTGATGGTGCATGTCACCTCAAAAATTATTCTTTCTTTTTATCACATACCTACTCGAGGACGAGCAGGAGTTAAGCTTGGGGTTGTTGATACATTGCAAATGTATCTATAATTTTTGATGTTCCATTCTTAGTTTTATCCACTTTCTTGTGTTTTGTCCACACTTTGGAGTACTTTTCATTTGATTTCTTGGACTAACCTATTAACGAGAGCCACAGTGCCAGCTGCCTGTTTTCTGCTATTTTTTGTTCCAAGAAAGTCAGAAAATGAATATTCTCGGAATTGGACGGGACAAAAGCCAAAGTGCCTATTTTTCCGGAAGTCATCAAGTGCTAGAATACGAGACGGAGAGGGGCCAGGGGGCCACCACACAACTTGGCCGCGCGGCCCAGCCTGGCCCGCACCAGGGGGTGGTGAGGCCAGCCTTGACACCCCCTCGGCCTCCCCTTCCGACTATAAGATGCCCTCGGGACGAAAACCCTAAGTGCCCGATCAAAAATCCACGAAAGAGTCTATAGCGACCGTCATGTCCATCCCTAGATAGGGAGGGATCTGAAGCTCTTCCTGGCACCCTGCCGGAGAGGGGAATTCACCCTGGAGGCCTTCTTCATTACTAAGCCTCCGATGTGATGCGTGAGTAGTTCATCCTTGGACTACGGATCCATGTAGTAGCTAGATGGCTGGTTCTCCTCCTTTGTGCTTTCATGTTTAGATCGTGTGAGCTCCGTTCATGATCAAGATCATCTATTTGTAATTCTGCATGTTGTGTTTGCAGGGATACGATGGATATTGAGATGCTATTTCAGATTGATTATTTATTCTATCATGTCTTTGTTATTTGTGATCTTGCATGCTTTCCGTTGTTAGTTGCTATCTTGGCCAAGTAGATGCTAGCAACTCCAAGAGCTAGTATTTATGCTGGATAGTGGGTTCATGCCTCTGGTAATCTGGGGAAGTGACATAAATCTCTAAGGTACTAGATGTGTTGTTGCTACTAGGGAGAAAACAACAATCCTTTGTTCATAGAACAATCGTATTGTTTACTTTACACGCAGTTCGTAAAGCAATAATATGTTGCTTGCAACTTAATACTGGAGGGGGTTCGGATGATAACCTGAAGGTGGATTATTAGTCATAGATGCAGTTGGATGGCGATCTATTTTTAATGTTGTAATACCCAATCAAGTCTCAAAGGAGTCAAGATGATTAGTATATGCTTGTATTGCTTTCTCGATGTTTGTCAATTGCCCCGCTGTAATTTGTTCACTCAGCATGTTATCTATCTTAAGGAGAGCCACCTCTACTAAACTATGGATCTCGGTCCTTGTCTTTTACATACAATCTACAATCTCTTACTGTTTTGTGTTTACTTTCTGCAAACTATTACTTCTTTTCATTCGATACGTTTAAGCCTTTGTTTTCCGCAAAAGACGGTGAGATTGACAACCTCATCGCAAGTTGGGGACAAAGTTCTGTGGTTGTGTTGTGTATGTCTCCACGTTGCTACTAGCACCGGTAGTGCGCCCTGCCAAAGCTCAGCTAGTAACACCTTTGGGGTGTTTCCTTGCTCTTACTGGTTCGATTAAACCTTGGTTTCATAACTGAGGGAAACTTGCTATTTTGCTCATCATACCTTCCTCTTGGGGTTCCCAACGAGCTCTACATCAACCATGCACCAGCACTTTTCTGGGCGCCGTGGATTGAACCATCAGGTAACACACTTAAGGGTTTTACAATTGTTGGAGATTGTTTTGGTATCATAGGTATCACCGAAGAAAAGAAAAGGGAAAACCGGAAGGGTTCCAGGAAAGTCCAGCGGGTGTCCAGAGATACCCGGAAGGAGTTCCGGTGCAACGGGAATTAAATAAATATGTAAATATATGTTAATTATTGAATTATACATTTATTTATATTTATTTAATGATTTAATTATAATTCAATAGGCATCCCATGCCTAATGGGCTAAATCCCTAGGGGAAAGGGCCCATGAGGGAAAACCCCTCAAAGGGAAAAGGGAAGGAGTGGGCAGATGGGCCCTTGGTGGCCGGCTAGGCCACCAGATGGGGCTCTAGGCCCATATGGGCTGGCCGGCCAGCCTCCTCCTCTCCTTCCCCTTGGTTTAGTCCCACATGGCTAAGCCAACGGACTTTGGGGCTCCCCTCCCCCTATATAAAAGATGGCATATGGAGGGATTCAAACACACCAATTGAGCTTTGAGGCTTCCCCCTCCAAGTCCCCTTCTATCTCTCTCTCTCTCTCTCTCTCTCTCTCTCTCTCTCTCTTGAGTGTGGCCCCACTATAAGTATTGTGCGAACAAGGGTGTTCTTCACCGCGGAGCGCCGTCGCACTGCGAGGATTCCAGATCGAGGAGATCTACTTCCGAAACCACTGCTAGATGAGGGTCTGGGAGTCATTGTCAAACATCGTATGTGTGTGACTCCCCACGAGGCACTACACTAATGATGCTCGAATCGTTCGAGCCATCGGAGTAATTGGAGCCGATGGAGCCAAAGCGGGTAGAGCCATTCGAGTTCAGAACAACCTTGAGGTTGGTGTCAGTACGATTACATCAACCATGTTCTCCTAAACGTTTAAAAAGCTTTTCGGTCTTCAAGGGTAAGTTTTGCAAAGACCCTCCCGTTACTGCATTACTAATAGATAGATCCTTGTATTAGGGTTCTTTGCGTAGGAAAAATTATTGTTTTCAGGCGCTAAAGCCTTATAGTGGTATCAAAGCCAATCTATGAGTAGTTATGCTAGTATGAGTAGAACACATGTTTATTATGTGGATGTTGATCATATAATTGTTACCCTCTCATGTGTACTTGCATATACCGCAGCACTGCTTGATCGAAGCGGCCCCAACCGACATTATGCATTCATTGACGAGACTAGTCCATGCTTGACATACGACTTGCACCGTATACGTGGCTTAGGGCTGTCAGTTTCTCTCACAATAGTGTAGTAGCGACAATTATTTAATCAACGTTGTGGTTCATGTTCGTAGGTAAGAAACCATTCTTATGTGAAAGACCTAGCAGTCACATAAAATATGAAAAAGATAAAGTAGAGGCGTCTGACTTTATTTTGCAGGGGCTTGTGATATGATATGGTCAAAATAAAAGGTAAATTAGTTTATTTTCATGTTGCTAAGTTGTAGTAATAGGATGGTGGTATCAAGGGCTTGGTGCCACACACCGAAGCGCACGATGGAGATCATGGCGCGACAATCAACGACCATGTCATGTCACACTTGTTTACATTTGATGTTAATTGTGTGCATCATTTTTGTGCTAGTATTAGATACTAGATGGTAGCATTAATAGGATGATCCCTTAATATAATACCAATATTGTGTTCTCCCTTAGTGTACGTGCACCACCAAGAAAGTTCTCCGATATGAGGCACGTCGTCACGATCAGGTATCAGACATATCTGCATTCGCATATGGTGGGTGTAAGACATGTTGCACAAGGAATACACATAAGGTTGAATTGGCGAGCCTAGCATGTATATACATGGCCTCGTAACATGGATGATTGAAAGATCGCGATTGACATTGGAGAATGTCTACCTTTGCAGCTATGTTGCCGGTAGTGACGATCAGGGGTAACATAGTGAATTGGGATCATGTAATCATTAAAACTTCTTTAGAGATGTTTTTTAGTGGGAGCTCGTCTAATATAGTGTGCTTATAATTTGAACTCATATTATGAACTTAGTCTAAATGTCTTTGCAAATACTTTTATAGATCATGTAAAAACCGAAGCTCTGTTTAGTTTCGAGGGATTCATGGAGAGTGAGACACTCAAAGTAGATGGGTCCAACTTCATAGACTGGTACCAACGCCTGAGGAACCTCCTCAGCTTCCATGATCAGTTCTATGTGCTGCGCGAATCTCTAGTAGATTTTCCCATGGGCTTCACCGGATTGCCCGATAATCATGATTATCGTGCCCGACGTGACGCCTTCATGACAGTTAAATACACTATGGTTCATGTCATGGATCCTGCTCTAGGAGCACTATCCATGAGATTGAGGCCTTCGTCTTGGCCGAAGGACTTCATATGTTCTTTTCCATCTCAAGTCAGAATCATGGAGTTTGAGTACATGGGTGAATTCCTCTCAACCAAGGTGAGGGAAGACACCAGCCTGGAAGACCCGATGACCCACAAGTATAGGGGTGTATCGCAGTATTTTCGATAAGTAAGAGTGTCGTACCCAACGAGGAGCAGAAGGTGTGGACGAGTGGCTTGGAGCAGGAATTCTCTCTAAATACCTATTAAACGGATTTTGGGGTTTTTTGATAATGCAGGTAAATATAGTGTGAGTAAATAAAAGACAATAATAATAAATGCAGCAAGTGGCCCAATCCTTTCTTTAGCAAAGGATAAGTCGGTTGAATTACTTAAGATGACCAAACGTTTTCGAGGACACATGGGAATATTGTCAAGTGCTTTCGTTTCATATAGTTGATTAATCTTCTTTAGTTTGATAGGTGTTGTGTGGGTGAACCTGTGCTAATATACTGACCTTCCTAGGGCTAATACATACTTGTGATTATACCCCGTGCAAGCATCCGCAAGTACAAGAAAGTAATTAAGATAAAAACCTAACCACAACTTTTAACTCTGAGATCCTAACCTCCCTTGTGCAATGGTTTCCTAATGGGGGTTCATGTTTTTGTCACTCTGGCAACCCCTACGATTAGTAGCCAAATACACAATGCATTCCCCTAGGCCCATAAAGGTGAACTGTCATGTAGTCGACGTTCACATGACACCACTAGAAGAATAACACCACAACTTAAATAACAAACTATTGAATCTTTCTCAATACAATTCCACTACTAAGAACATGACTTCTCCCATGTCCTCAAGAACTAAATGAACTACTCACAAGACATCATATGGATCAAGATCAGAGATGATATAATGATAAGTAACAATCTGAACATAAATGATAATTCAATGGTTCCACTCAATAGCATCAACGATAGAAAGTAATCAACACCGGGAAAGTTTCCCCTAAGAACTATGCAAGATTCAACCCAATTGTTACAGCGGTATGGAGTGGTGATGATGGTGCTGGTGGAGATGATGATGGAGATGATGTTGATGATGATCCCGATGAAGTCCAGCTTGATGGTGGTGTTGATGGCAACGATCTCCCCTCTTCGGGAAGGAATTTCCCTGGCAGATTTCTGCCTGCCGGAGAGCTCTTTCTCTCTCTGTAGTTTTCCGCCCCGCAGAGGCGGCATAATCTTTTTGTGGTCCCTCTCCTAGGCTTAGGTTTTCGCGGGGATAATATACACCAAAGGGGAGAGTCAGGAGTGGACCAGGGTGGCCACACCACCTGGTGGCGCGGCTAGGGGTGGTCCGCGCTAGGGGGTGGTGTGGGCCCCCTGTGGCCCAACTCTGCTCCCCCTTCTGGCATCCTTCGTGTTCTGGAAAAATACGATTTTCCATGTATTTTCTGGAATTTTATGATCTTCACGAATTTAACCTCCAAACAATGCCTTTTCCATCAGAATCCTGATTGTAGTGGTCCATCCTCCAAAAGTCATCAACCATGCAAAAACAAATGAAATAACATAAGTATCATCTCTTAATATGAAATATATCAATTAATAACAGTAAATTATGATATAGAATAGTGATGCAAAATGGACGTATCAACTCCCCCCAAGCTTAGACTTCACTTGTCCCCAAGCAAAAACTGAGCTCAATAAACATGACCTTTGGTTTATGGAGTGAAGAGTCGATAAAAGAATACGGACAAGAAGCATCATATTCATCAATACATAAATCATAATAGAAGGAAACTCACTAGTATATAACTTAACTTGCAATAAGTAAAGGAAACACAATAGAGATACACAAAGTAAATCATAATTGGTAATGGCAAACTTTGCTCTTGTACAGAGAATAGTTAACAATTTGCAGGAGTTCAATCATAAAGGGGTTTTCAATGATAGCTTTCAAAGTAATATTCACTAAGATAAGAGCAATGTGCAAAACAAGGAACATAAGAAACATGATTGAATAAATCATCATATGAATGAATGAAACACAACAACTCAAAATACTTGCTTGAGATAGAAAGGAATAGGTTTACTGACTCAACTAAAAAGTAAAAGATAGGCCCTTCATAGAGTGAAGTAGGGATTTCAAGTTTCATAAAGAGGTTCCAAAAATTATCGTAATTATTAGCTTTCAGCTCTCATTGCCCTTATGATAAGCATCTTGAAGTGATTAAGGTTAAAGTGAACAAACTATGGAGTATATGCTTGACAAAGTATAAGTTGGCAATCTCATGTCCCCTGAATACGAGGGCCGCTCCTCATGCTACTCAAGTTTAGTTATCGGTAAGTTCTTGTCATAGTAAGTACATGTGTATCAAAGAGAACTGCCAACGGGGTACCCCTTTCCCGATGATACGGAAGAATACCCATATCAAAATGACAAGGCAAGCAGACAATGAGCATCTCAGCATCTTCTTATTTACCATGGGAAAATGGTGTTTTTTTCTCTCTTTCCTCTTTTCTCATCTCTTTTTTCTCGTTTTCTCAATCTTTATCTCTTTTTTAAAAGAAGAATGCTTCATAGATTACTCATTATGGTTACGCTGCAGGTTTCCACCATGATTAGGCATGGATTAGACCAGCTAATAGGTTGGGATGGTGGACACAAATGGCATAGGTTTTGGTTTAAGGATTGGATGCACGAGAAGCATTCCCTGTCAGTACATGTTTTAGGCTAGCAAGGCTGGGTGGCAAGCATAAGAGTTGAAGGAAACAAACAAACATACAAGAGATAAAAATAAACTTGCAATCTTCCTTGGAAGCACAAAAGATCTTAACTAAAGAATACTAAGATTATGAGCAAATCAAGAAAGAAGGATGATGAAATTATAATTCTTAAGAGTACTTATGTCTTTTTCATTCAATTCTCATAATAGTGTTGCTATTAACCGAGCCAGGTTTGCCAAAACCGACTAAATTTACTTCATGATCCCAAAGTGGTACCAATACTAATAACAAGATCAATCATATAACAAAAATTGAAAACAAATATAAGATATGCAAAAGAGTAAATGATAGAACTTCTCATTAATATTCCATAACAGTAACTCACACCAAGGGATACATAGATAACTAACGAGAGGAGAGACACCTCCATAATGCAAACCATCCTACATGATAACTTCTCTATTCATGATATGACTCTACTTGAAGGGTAAAAAGATAAAAGATAGTGATGTGATACCGTGGAACTCCCCAAGCTTGGAATAAACCAAGGGGATGCCAAAACCTGATGACGAATTACTCCTTCGGTGGTGGTGTTCTCTCAATTGGGGCAAGAAAATCTTCTAGCATCTTGCGAAGCCTGTTATTCTCCTCTTTAAGAATATCCACCTTCCTCCTCAGGACTCAGTACTTGTCGCAGAACTCATCGTTTACTCGTAGGGCTTCCACTGCTGTAGGGCAAGAACTGAGGTTTAGAGTTGGAGGTATCAGCCCCTTCATGCCTGCTGACATGTCCTTTACTTCCTCCCGGATGTTCCGATCCATGTCTTCGCACCTAGTTGCGATCATTTCTTGTTTCACCCATCCCACGAGAGTCTCTAGATTACGATAGAGCTCGCGACGGTGTCGCAGCTCGTAACCCTTTGAAGACGAATCCTAGAACGACATCTGGAACAGAATAGATCGAAGCAAAAACATGATGAGAACACGATATATGAACCTCGGGGATCCGGGGGATTATATATTACAAAGTTTGACAACAAAAGGAAGGTACTGGGAGAAAACGGGTCGGAGGCAGACTCCAAGGTGGCCACACCACCTGGTGGCGCGGCCAGGTGGGACCGCGCCACGGGGTGGTGTGAGCCACCCTGGCTCCGTTTCCGTCCCGCTTTTGCTTCGTTCCTTTCCCTGTTGGATAAAAATTGCAAAAATATAACTGGACAGATTTTTCGCGGACATTGTCTTACCAGAACTGTTACCTATTTGAAAACGGACTCTGCAGGTCTATGAACTTGGTGTTTAATAAATTCTTCTGCAGTCACCACTTGAATAACAATAATATCTTCATCTTTATACACATTTTGTTTGAGTCAATTGACCATTCACCATCTTATTACACCATTTTCTCCTATAACCTAGAAATTTCATTCACACAAAACTTCACAGAATTCTCATTAGCAACATTAGTGTAAGCGAGGTAATAAACCTTTTAAGTTCAATTTCAACTGAAATTTATCGAAACATAACCTACTATATCAACTCCTTCCAAGAGGCGAAAAATTAATTCAAAAAAGAAATCGATATAAGAAGCAAATGCAAGAGTAGCAAAAATCTGTCAAAACAGACCAGCAGGTAAAGATCATTTTTTTCGAAATTCTTCTGTTTCTCAAATGAAAAAGTGCAAAACTAACGAAAGTTAAATAATAACCTGGGGAATGCACACAGATCAGTACGACATTCTGGGATTCTTCATGATTTTTTATAGTGAAGCAGAAAAATCTGTTTCAGAATAGCAACTTCCCCAAATCTTACCTCTCTCTCATTAGAGGTTGATCTTGACACAAGAACAAAACAAAAATGATAAGGAGAGGTTATTGCACAAGAAATAACTTCCAAGACTCAAAGAAACAAAAACAAACTGAAAGTAAGAATATATTGGGCTGCCTCCCAAAAAGCTCTTTCTTTATAGCCATTAAGATGGGCATGATAATTTCAATGATGCTCACATAAGAATATGAATTGAAGTAAAATAGATCATCATGAAACAAATATACACATGTTTAAGTCTAACCCACTTCCTATGCAAGGGAATTTTGTAAGAAAATAAATTGTTAAAACCAGAGGCTGCTAGCATAGGAAGACAAAACAAATGTAACATAAAGACTTTCAGCATAAAGCGAGGAAACTTAATATTATTGAGATGCATAAGAACAATCTTCCCTCTCTCATAATAACTTTCAGTATCATGCATAAATTTAACGATATAACTATCACATGAACCATTGTAGCAATGATCACTTATCCTAATAGAAAACACAGGGACACTAGCTCTCATAACACTATTTTGTGAAATAATATTAGAAGCATCTTCACAGAAAACAATGTGTCCATCCTCTACTATTTTAGTGACAAGGTCTTTCACAATTTCTACTACAGGTTCAATGGTTATTTTTTCATCAGGCTTAACAACTCTTTTCGTACTTTTATTAATTACACTAGTTATCACAGAGTGCTCCTTCACTTTATCCGGGAAAGGCATTTTCTCGTTATAAGGTTCAGGCAAAATACGATCAATAGTGTAAACTTCAGTACTTCTAGCAGGAACATAATCAACAATATCCTTATATGGTGCATGGTACTTGTTCCATTATCTTTTTGGAATTTCAATATATGAAGCAAAAGCCTTAAAATAACTTGCAATAGCTTGAGAGTCTAGACCATAAGCATTACTAATATTCTGAAAGTCATCAGTTCCCATAAAATATTTAATGCATTCATAATCATAATTTATACCTAACTTTCTTCCTTTATCATTCTCCATGCTTCATCATTGTCTTGAATACGGTCTAGAAGATCCCATTTAGCTCCTTGTTCCATGCGTGTAAATGATCCAGCGCAAGAAGCATCCAATAGATCCTTATCATGAAGAGGAAGCCTTGCATAAAAGTTATTGATAATAATATTGTTGGGGATCTCATGAATAGGACATTTGAGCATTAATAACTTCAATCTCCCCTAGGCTTGAGTTGTAATTTCTCCATCAAGAGGCCAAAAGTTGTATATTTGATTCCGATCTTTATGAATCTCACTAGGAGGGTAAAATTTGGAATAAAAGAGAGACACTACTTCCTCCCATTCAAGAGATTGGCTATTCTTCAGCAGCTTGTACCATTCCTTAGCTCTTCCTTTCAGTGATAATGAGAATAACTTCTTCTTGACTTGATCGGTTGTAATACCTGCACACTTGAACAACCCACATAATTCGTGTATAAATAGCAAATGATCACTGGGATGGACAATTCCATCTCGAAAATAGTAGTTATCCATAACATGATCAATAATTCTTGTAGGTATTTTAAAAGTATCATTTTTAGCAGGTGGTGGTTCATCTACTACTTTAGCAGTGGTAGTAGAATTACGAAATAAGAAACTAAGTGAATTATCCATATTGAAATAAAGTAACTAACAGAAGTAAAAAATACTCACAGTAGAAGTTTCCTTTAGCTGTTCCACTCTCCAATAGCGCTTCACTCCCTGGCAACGATGCCAGAAAATAGTCTTGATGACCCACAACTATAGGGGGTGATCGCAGTATTTTCGATAAGTAAGAGTGTCAAACCCAACGAGGAGCATAAGGTGTTGACAAGTGGCTTGGCGCAGGAATTCTCTATAAATTCTTAGCAAACGGATTTTTAGGGGTTTTTGATATTGTAGGTAAATATGGTGCGAGTAAATAAAAGACAATAATAATAAATGTAGCAAGGGGCCCAATCATTTCTTTAGCAAAGGACAAGCCGGTTGTATTACTTTAGATGACCAAACGTTCTCGAGGACACACGGAAATACTGTCAAGTGCTTTCGTTTCATATAGCTGATTAATCTTCTTTAGTTTGATAGGTGTTGTGGGGGTGAACCTGTGCTAATGTACTAACCTTACTAGACTAATACATACTTGTGATTATACCCCTTGCAAGCATCCGCAAGTAAAATAAATTAATTAAGATAAAAACCTAACCACAGCTTTAAACTCTGAGATCCTAACCTCCCTTGTGCAAAGGTTTCCTAATGGGGGTTCAGGTTTCTGTCACTCCGGCAACCCCTACAATTAGTAGCCAAATACACAATGCATTCCCCTAGGCCCATAAAGGTGAAGTGTCATGTAGTCGACGGTCACATGCCACCACTAGAAGAATAACACCACAACTTAAATAACAAACTATTGAATCTTTCTCAACACAATTCCACTACTAACAACATGACTTCTCCCATGTCCTCAAGAACTAAACGAACTACTCACAAGACATCATATGGATCAAGATCAGAGATGATATAATGATAAGTAACAATCTGAGCATAAATGATAATTCAATGGTTCCACTCAACAGCATCAACTACAACAAGTAATCAACACCGGGAAAGTTTCCCCTAAGAACTATGCAAGATTCAACCCAATTGTTATAGCGGTATGGAGTGGTGATGATGGTGCTGGTGGAGATGATGATGGAGATGATGATGATTATGATGCTCCCGATGAAGTCCAGCTTGATGGTGGTGTTTATAGCGACGATCTCCCCTCTCTAGGAAGGAATTTGCCCGGTAGATTTCTGCCAGCCGGAGAGCTCTTTCTCTCTTTGTAGTTTTCCGCCCCACAAAGGCGGCGGAATCTTTCTGTGGTCCCTCTCCTAGGCTTAGGGTTTCGTAGGGATAATATACACCAAAGGGGAGAGTCAGGAGTGGGCCAGGGTGGGCACACCACCTGGTGGCGCATCCTTCGTCTTTTGGAAAAATAGGATTTTCCATGTATTTTCTGGAATTTTCTGATCTTCGCGAATTTCGCCTCCAAACATCGCCTTTTCCATCAGAATCCTGACCGCAGCGGTCCATCCTCCAAAAGTCATCAACCATGCAAAAATAGATGAAATAACATAAGTATCATCTCTTAATATGAAATATATCAATGAATAACAGTAAATTATGGTATAGAATAGTGATGCAAAATGGACGTATCAAGACCACTTGGACATCATAGAAAGAATTCATGAGCGCCTTATGGACATCATGGACTACTAGGTGACTGAAAAAATTAGCCATAGGTGTGGCGTTGCGTGATATGTCATAAACTTATCTTTAATTTTTGATGTTCCATGCTTATTTTATATCTACTTTCTTATGTTTTGTTAATACTTTGAGATACTTTTATGCATTTTCCAGGACTAACCTATTAACAAGATGCCACAGTGCTAGTTGCCTGTTTTCTTCTGTTTTTGGTTGCAGAAAAGCCAGAAAATGAATATTCTCAGAATTGGACGGGATAAAAGCCAAAGTCGATATTTTACCGGAAGACTCATGGACCCAGAAGACGAGACGGAGAGGGGCCAGGGGCTGGCCACACTATGTGGTGGCGCGGGTCCCCCTGGCCGCGCCACCAAGTGGTGTGGGCCCCTGGTCGGCCCTCTGACATCGCCTTTTTGCCTATAAGAAGCCTCCCGACGAGAAAACCCTAAATAATCTAGCCTCCAGCCATAAAAGTTTCTGCAGCGCCGCCGCCACCGAACGGGAGATTCGGGGGATAGAAAGTCTCTATTCCGGCACCCTCCCGGGACGGGGAATTGCCCCCGAATCCATCTCCATCGACTCCACCACCATCTCCATCGTCGTTGCTGATTCCCTTGATGATGAGGGAGTAGTTCTTCCTCGAGGCTATGTGTTCATCTCTGTCTCTCTCTATGCATGATCTTGTTGAGATCATGAGCTTTGTAATCTATAGATCTATTCTGCTATTCTAGTGCTTTAATGAATCTCTGCTTATCCCCACATGTGTGAAGTTTACAATGTGCATAGCATGTGGCACTTTGGCTAAGGTTACATAAATACTTGTTATGAGTTATATTTGGAGTTGGTTGTCTGTATGAAATTGTGGTGTTTGTTGGAACCATCTAGCGCTCAAGGTGATAGTGAGGGGTTATCTAGATGGGGAAAGCGAACTTTGAGGAGTGCTGTTATTGCCCTACCATGGATTAGAGTACCCAACCGGATAGTAGTTCAGAGTAGTATCATGAAGAGAATATATTTATATGAGAGTGTTCACTAGTGAAAGTATGATCCCTGGGCCTTGTTTCTAAGCATTGAAACACCGTTTGCATCTAGATCTGTTACATGTTTGCTTGCTTCCATCTTTTTGCCTTTAGTATTTTCATCCCGTCAAGCTCTTTTCTAGCACCGTTGTCTTATATCCATACAACTTGTATTTCACTATCTCTTCGCCGAACTAGTGCACCTATACACCTGACAAGTGTATTGGGTGTGTTGGGGACACAAGAGACTTCTTGTATCTAGATTGCAGGGTTGCTTGAGAGGGATACCTTTGAACACTTCCTCCCTAAGTTCGATAAACCTTGGGTAATCCACTTAAGGGAAAATTGCTGCTGTTCTACAAACCTTTGCACTTGGAGGCCCAACAACTATCTACAAGAATAGAAGTGCATAGACATCAAGCTATTTTCTGGCGCTGTTGCCGAGGAGGTAAGGTAAAAGGTACTCACATCCTCTGGCTACTAAGCTATCTTATAATACTGTTGCTGGTATGTGAGTGCTCGAAGTTATTTCCTCTAGATTATGCAATTATATCTTTTTGTTTCTTGTTTTTATTTTCACTTGTTAGGCTTAGTGGAAAACAACAACAAAAATTAGAGAGCTTTAAAATATTTATCTTGAGTTAGGACATGAAGTCTTTGAAGAGAAAATTAAAAAACACATGGAACTTTATTTGCATGCTAATAGCAATGTTATTAGTATGAATTCTTTGAACACCATTATTTCTAATACTATGGAAAAGTCTAAGCTTGGGGAAGCTGGTTCTGATGAGCATGATATTTTTAGTCCCCCAAGCCCGGAGGAGAAAATTTACTTTGATGATACTATGCCTCCAATATATGATGATTACAATGATGAATATGATATTTTCAGTCCACCAACTATTGAGGAGAAAATTAATTATGACTACAATATGCCTCCTATATTTGATGATTATGGTGATGAGAATAATAATGACAGCTATTTTGTTGAATTTTCTCCCACTACAATTAATAAGACTGAATATGCTTATGTGGAGAGTAATAATTATTATATGCATGTGGCTCATGATAAGAATGTTTTATGTGATAGTTATATTGTTAATTTTATTCATGATGCTACTAAAAGTTATTATGAGAGAGGGAAACATAGTTTTATGTATCTCAACAATATTAAGTTTCCCCTCTTTATGTTGAAAATTTTGAAGTTGCACTTGTTTTGCTTTCCTATGCTTGTTGCTTTGTGCTTTCATGACTTGTTTCTTTACAAGATTATTTTTCATAGGAAGTGGGTTAGACTTGAATTTGTTCCATATTTTCTTCTTGATGCTCTCTTTTACTTCCATTCATATTTCTTATGTGAGCATTATCGTAATTATCGTGCCTAGCTCAAAGGCGTTAAAGAAAAGTACTTCTTGGGAGATAACCCAATAGTTTTTGAGTCTTGGAAGTTATTACTTCTGTAATAACCTCTCCTTATCTTTTTTTATTTTGATTTTTGTGCCAAGGTTAACCTCTAATGAGAGAGAAGTAATGCTTGGGAAAGTTGTTGTCCCGAAACAGATGTTTGTGCTTCGCTTTAAAAATTCTAGAGAAATATCTGTATGTCGATTTGAGCTGTAATTGTTTTTGCTTCTTCCCCAGGTTGTTATCTAACTTTCGTTAGCTCAACACTTTTCGATTTGAGAAATACAAGGTCTTCTAAAAAATTGTTTTTCACCTGTTGGTCTGTTTTGACAGATTTCTGCCATTATTTGCATTTGCCTCATTATCGATTTCTTTTTGGGTTCTTTTTGGTGAATTGAGCTTATTGAGAGAATTGCTACAGTACCTTGTGTTTTTAATAAAAGTTTTTCTGTTTTAATACTAAACCCAAAGGTTTATTATCTTTTGAAAGCACTAATGTTGCTAATGAAGATTGTGTGAAGTTTTGTATGAAGGAAATTTTCAGGTGTAGGGAAAGAATGATGTAATGAGATGAAGAATGGACAAAAGCTCAAGCTTGGGGATGCCACCCCGTGTCACCCCAAGAAATATTCAAGAGGTACAAGCATCAAATCTTGGGGATGCCCAAGGCATCCCCTTCTTCATCAAGAAAAATCGCAGGTCTTTCTAGACACTTCGTTTTTATTGTTTCATGCACTATTGTGTTGTTCTTGGAGCGTATTTGTTTTTTTTTTAGTTTTCTTTTGTTTGGTTTGCTTAAATAAGTTGGTTGGATCCCAGCTAACTTCTTTTGGAGCGAGACACACCCCGTTATTCATTGCCTAGAACACTCTAGTTTTCATTCTTATTGTTTTGTGAGTGTTCTCTTTTGGTAGCACTGTGTTTAGCCTTAGTTTTCTTGTGCTTTCAGCTTAGAAATTTTTAGTTCTTCTTTGCGGATTTGTGATAAAAGCTCACTAATCTTTATTTATTATTATCTTTGTGAGTTGTTTCAAATAAGTTGATTTGGTGTTGGAAGAGAATAGAAAGCTTCATGCTTAAGTGGTAAAAAAGGAGCTTGTTTTTGACCGTGGCCTAGACTTTATCATGCCATGCTTGACATTGTTTTTGCTTTATGCTTAGTGATTATTGTTGTAGCATGACATGTTATAAACAATTGAGATTTCTTAATCCGCCTTGAAAGAATCATGTGTTGTGCTAACATATTAAAGCAAAATATTGTGGTATTCTCCTTTAATGCTTTATTTGGGTTGACTTGGCGCATGCTCACACCATGTTATGACTATGAACCTGTCACCTTAGTGTGGGGCCCGAGGATTAATCCTCCGAGAATCCCTGTTATGCATACAACCACGATCCCATGATCAGTTAGTCGTGGCACATAACCAGCAACAGGGCCTCAATAAAATTTAATCACATGGATTTTGCTAGACCTTAGTGTACGACATCACAGAGAGTTGGAATTGGGTCAATACCTCTGTTGGTTTGACCTAGATAAATCACCTAAGGCAGAAACTAATAGTTTTTTCTATTTTTACTACAGACAAATTATTATTCACCTTGGCATGAGGCTTATGCTAATTGATGGGTATAGAAATTACCTTCCAAGAGAACTTGGATTCATCCCAAATGGATATGTACAATTCCCATAGGAATTTATGTAGTGTAAGATATACTCTTTAGAAGATTAAATGAGATAAAATAATAAAGATTATTTTTGGCAAGGGGCTGGTTCTGCATGTTAGCCAAAACATACAGGAACATGTCAAAAATTGTACCTGGGAAAATGGAGGCATTTTTCATTTTTAAAACGATTTAATCCAAAGGGGACTTTTGCAGATCTAGTGGAAATTGATAAAAAGGAAAGGGGGTGGGCTGGTTTTCCCTGGGGAAATGGGCCGCCGGGGAGGAATCGGCCCACCTGGCACTAGCTCGCACGGGAGTGGCGCCTTTGAACCCGATAGGTGGGGCCCAGTCATTAGCATTAGCAGGAGCGCGAAGAGGTATCTGCGAACGAGGGCCGTTGGATCTAGTCGCGATGGATGGTGGTGGTTTGTCTCCCAGCTCGCGACGGCAAGGTGGCGGCGGAATAGAGGGGAAACCGGGGAGGGGCAAAGGTGAAGCGGCTCTCCAGGGCGTTCTCGTCGAGGGGCGGCACAAGGTAGTTCTCCGTCAGTGAGGGGCTTGCACGAGAATGACCAGAAGAGTAGCTTCGGGAACTCGCCAGCGAGGTGGTTTTGGTCGTTCCCGAGAAGAGAGGGAGGCACAATTAGAAACAGGGGATCGAGGGGAGCTCGGTATGGCCACATGCAAAGAGAGAGGGGCAAGGAGGAGAGGTCCCTGCTAGAATCCATGGGGGAGGCCGAAGCTTCTTGTCCCTCTCTCTCACGGGTAGGAGAGGGCAGGGGAGAGGGAGTGTTACTCGGGGGAGGTGAGTGGGAGTGGGAGGGGGAGAAATGAGGGAGCCGGAGGGAGTGGGGTGGCCTCTGGCCTTTTTATACCGAGAGGGAGTAGTCCATGGGGGACTAGGTCCATTTGAGGGGAAGGGAGGGAGGTGTGAAACCAGGGGGAAGATGTTGTGGGCATGGAGAGTGGTATCTGGTCAGGTCAGAGAGGAGCAGAGATAGCTGTTGCAAAGCTTTGAGGGCAAGGAAAAGGAGGGGGTTGGCTTTTGTCTCCTTCTTGGACAAGCACTAAAGACAAGAGGTATAAGTTGCTACAGTGATGCTACAGTGTGGGCACGACCAGAGGCGGTGGAGTTGCTGTGGACAAGTGTTGGGAAGGCTTTGATGGGGTTTGGAGGTAATTTGCTTAGTTTGCTCGATTTTAATACAAAGGGTGCTTGTGAAGGAAGTTCAAGAGTTTCCATTGGACAAGGTGGTAAGATGGTACTGGTAGATAGATGAGGTCAAGGTAGATATCCAGGAATTGTTTGGGATTTTTCTGAAGATTTTTAGTTCCCTTAGAATCCCATATTCAAAAAGTGCAGAAGTGAAATCTTGGAGTTCATTTGATATTTTTACATAGGACAAGGCTGGTTTTTGGTGTGATAAGGTCCCAAATGTGAATACACACTTGGGGGAATTTTCCCAAGATTTATTTGAAGATAAAAGTATTTAAAACAATTATTATTCTAATTCAACCATTTAAGAAAATGGGCAAAAAGAAATAATAAATCTCTTCAAAAATATTTATTTTTGAAGTTAGAAGTTAGGATATGATATATGGGCAATTGAGCCAAAAGTTGAGGAAGTGTTTTGGAAAAAAAACTAAACTTTCCATTGTGGATGAAGTTTTGAGGATTTGGTCTATTAAAGGAATTAAATAGATTTGGGGCCATAATAATTATGGATAATATTTGATAAATTTTGATGATCAAGGTGGATGATCTAAACAAGGTTTATCAAGCATTTTCAAACTTTGGAATTGGAAATCCAACTTGAATTAGATGGAAAACAAGGAGTTGCGGATCTAGGGTGATGTTATTTTTATACCACTAAAACCATGTTGGATCTTGGAGCTCAGAAGTCCCCTTGGGGCATGGGATATATGGATGGATAGACCAAGTGATGTATATTGCATTGTTGTAGGGTTTTGAGTTCGATCCTGCTTGAGCTCACCAAGACAGGCTTTCAAACTTTGAATAAAATAAGCCTGCCAAAGCAGATTATCAACTAGGCTTCCAAACCTTGTGGGTTTAAGAAGCACAAGGATCCACTTGGAACAAGTGAAGTAGATGTTGATAGACCTATATGTGTAGACAACAACCATGAAAATAGTTTGTCCATATAAGGTGGATGGTGGTGTGAGCTTCTACCAAAGTAGGCATGCTGACTAGATTTGCAGGAAAAGTTATTTTCTTGCCTGCAAAACCATCAAGAAAATGTGGGTTGGAGGATGATCTAACCAAGGGTAAGGGTGGGCCTTGGTAGTAATTAGGATGGTTAACAATATGGTTCAAGTTCATTACCAAAAGTGCACAAGGGTTGAGAAAGGGAGGCATTCAAAAAGGCGATGCTGGAAATAGTTTTCCAGACTTTGCCAAATTTGGCAGATTTAGGGTTTTTGACTAGAGCATGAGAGGGGGGTTTCTGATGGGTTGCAAGGTACCCAAGCATCATCAAGTGGATGATGTTGAAGTGTAGATTCAGTAGTAAGGATCCATGCTTGATATTGGTCTTCATTGCCTTGGAAGCTTCTAGAAGGGATCACTTCAGAATTGATCTGGTGAAGGGTTTTAGATGATCACCTAGTATCTAGAGATTAGATCATGCTTTGTTCTCTTGCTTAGGGCGTGGTGATTTGGAAACTTCTTGATCCTAGTGATGAGCTCCAAGAGTAGCTCATACTATCTCCTAAGCAGACAAATCAAGCAGCAGATCATGGCAATTCATTAGACAATAGATCAAGCCAATTCATCTTATAAACTAAGCAAACCTACTACTAGGGTTACCATCAAGTCTGACTTGAGGTAAGGTTGGGAAATTTGAAAAGGTTTGGAGTTTGAATAAGATGAGTGTCTTTGGTATCTCTACCAAGAGTAGAGTTCAAATGCTTCATAAAAAGGTTTGGTTAAATCTAGAGATAAGAATAGTAGAAGTTTCTGTCTTGAAAACATAAGGAGATTAGGTTATATAGCTCTCCATAGTTTGATCAATAGAAGGTACTAAAATAGTTGGTTTACAAAGGTTTCTTGGCTCAGGTTTTGAAGTGCCAGAACATTTGAGAAGATGTAAAATGAGCCCGGATAGTTCTGTTAGATAGCTTTTGTCAACTGATGTTGAGGTAAGGAGTATATCATAAGCTACACAATCATAAGCATAAACATAGACAACAACAAGCAAGCACTGCACAATTTAAATAAGAAAAAGTTTTTGTTCCCCCTGATTTTTGCATTCTGGACAACTAATCAGGGCTACAGAAATTGGGATGTTACAGACCTTTCCCCCTTAAAAGAATCTCGTCCCGAGATTCAGGAGAATAGGGTTAGGGGATTTTTGAGTTAGGTTGATACTAGGTGTCTTACGCGTTCTTTCTTACAGACTTCGTCGTTTAAAGTGACTACTATGTTAATGAAGTTGAACTTCAGTCCTTCGGGATACACGGAGAGTTGGGCGGAGTCTAGTCCTGATTGCGAGGGATGAACTTCCTTTCTTTCCGGACTCTATATCTCGAGGGCTTAGACTGGGAAGACTATCTCGATGCTGAACTTCACGGGGTACTCGTCGGCAGATAGAATCTATAGCTGGGAGTACCTCTCTCTAGGGATTCACAGCTTCTCCTTAGGGTCGTAGCGTACCCTATTAATGGCGTTGGGGTCCAGGCTTCTGGGTTTGCTCCTGGCGAGGGTTTACTCTATTTATGTGGGAAAGACACAGTCTTTCCCCCTTAGGATTTGACTGGGTTAGCTCGGAGATAACGCATTCCTTCCTTCTTGACTTCATCGGTGGCGGTTCGGAAGATTGTCGTCCATCTTTCTCCTATAGTCGAGGTCTTCATAAGGTGTCCGTGAAGCTATGACTTACAGGGCTTATATACTACTATTATTCGTACTTAGCCTAGTGGAGCTGTTGGAGTCTCACGTCCTCTGAGCATTATGGAACCTAGGGTTTAGCGGTTTACGGATCTCTTTGCTAGTAGTTAGTCCGGGTTGAAGCAGTCAACATCGGATAAGCTGTCTTCATTGGCATTTCTTCCGTTGCTTCTGCTTGATGGAGGAGTGGACTTGTTGTCTTCACACTTCCTAATCATCTGACTTTAGGGGGTAGTTCTGACCTTCTAGGGAGGATCGTTTCGTTAGTTTGGGTAGGGTCGGCTAGATTAGTTAGTCTCCTAAGGCGGTCAGAAGCTCGAATACACTAAAGGTTAGTGTGGTTAGATCTCCACTTCTTGTCTTGGTTGACTTATTGGGTGGTTTCTTGTGGATATTTAGGATCCTTCGGGGATTGACTTTCGGCTTCGACGGGATTTTTGTTGTAGTAGACTGATGAACAAGGGAGTGGGGTGCTATTGACAAGTCTGGCGGGATGAGTTTGACGAGGTATGCCACCCTGCTAAGGTGAAATCTTCAAGTTGATTCTACCTTGACGATGTCAAACTCCTAGTTCTTGCGATGCTTTTCCTCTCATCTACTCTCGAGGTTAGTCGGGGTCTCAAAATCGACAGCTAACATAGGGGTTTCCTGAGTTACTAGGTGGGTTATCGCTCCTCGAGTCCCATTTTTAGGGAGGTCAAGGCAAACTAGAGCATACAAACAAGGCGAACAGAGCGAGGGAATCGCAATGTCCTCGGCAGGCAACACACATCAAACAACACATGATGCACTTAGGCAAGCAAACATGGTCAACGCTAGGGACCAAGGAGTTAACTACTCGCGATATAGGGGAATCCTATCTTAGGACTATTGACCCTAGATATTGTCTTTCTTCAGGTCGGAGTCACTATCTTGCAGATGAAGCCTTTGTCGTATCTTGGATGCTTCTTGATAGTGCAGCACCCGATGTCTTCTGATTTTGAGGATTCCCCTGGTAGAGCGATCTTGTAGTCTCCTTGTGTTTGCTGGTAGTTGCTTGTCTTCATCTTGTTCTCATTGTCTTTACCGGGTTCTAGATCCTAGTTAATCAAAATCCGTAGGTTTGAAGTTTGGACGAGAGTTAGAAGAAGCCATTTTCGAAAGCATTTACTTAGAGTAAGAGAAGAAGTAAACCCTTTTGAAACTCATTGGAAACTAGTTTTTGAAAGCCGGGTTTTCAAAATAAGGTTCCTGTCTAGCTACCATGCTAACTAAGGTTCTCCTAAAGTCAGGATGGATGTGATACCAAGTCTGTGGGGCCCCTGGATGAATCCTCCGAGAATCCCTGTTATGCATACAACCACGATCCCATGATCAGTTAGTCATGGCACATAACCGACAAGTATCATTACAGCATCCGAAAATATACCGAATTACAAGACTTACATAACTGCCGTTATGGCTACATCAATAATCATTAGCGGAACATAATCAAGCATAGAGACCGAGCCATGCCTTAACCGACAGGCACCTGACTGGGAGAATGACCTAGCTCGCATCATCGCCAACATCATCTTCTTCTTGATATCTGACCAATTTAATAACTAGGGACAATGCAGTGAGTACTTTGAATGTACTCGCAAACCACCTTAAATTAACAATAACACAAGAGGATATGCATTATGGCGGCGGTAGAAGGAGGGCTCCAAGAGAGGTTCCTTTCTCAAATAGTTTCTCTTGTAGATATAGCATCTACATATCTTTGTTGAAAACTTTTGTAAAGCATTTTGGAAACCTTTTTGAAAAGTTTTGGAAAACATTAGGACTGGGTCACCCATGTGTTCTTCCTTCTGGTCATCCCATGACCAAACTCCTTTCTCCTCCTTCTGACCATCCCATGGTCAAAACATTTCCAGAGCCATTTCTTTTCCGAAGTCCTTTTTCAAAACAAAACCGGCACCGCTCTACAGAAGTTTGTCCAACCTGTCCATGACCGCGGACACGGCTATTCGAATAGATTTTTACACTCTACAGAGGTTGTGCACTTTACCCACACCATCCGGGTACACTACCCTGATCTACACCGATCGTGGGTCGAGTAACCGATCAAGACTCTCCGGATGCCCACTCCAACATAAGTGCCTACCCTATGAGTGTTACTCCCCTCAAAACCGGGACGTCGGGTACCGAGGACCAACCGGAGCGCTTTTTCCACTTGTCGAGTGTGCGCTTTCAGTGAGGGGCTCATAGTAACGCGTGGAGGCCAGCAAACCCTTCGTTCCTTCTCTAGGTCGATGTCCCACATGGACCTTTATCGGAGAAGGCCCACCCTCCAGGGATCCCCGATCCCCTGTAGTAGTCGTGAGGCAACTTATATCAGAAGAGACAAACATCAAATCCAGCCCTGTCCCATTCCAGAGTAATGTGGTTGCACATGGTTAAGTTGTTATAGCTAAACTGCAAAGAATCGGGTGCATTTTTGTAAACCTTTTTCCTCCAGCTTTCCTTCAACATTTTGTACATCAAAACCCTTTTTATTTCTCAACATCTCTTGGGAGGTCCCACCTAACCAATGTTTTCTCATAAAACATTTGGTAAAACCTTTTTCCGGGGTCTTCCCATCCTCTAGCTTTTCTTTGGCTAAAACAGGGTCTCCAAAGGGGGTTATGGTGGTATGCACCATCTATTCTACTAGGGGCCAGTAGGTGTCACCAAGGGAGTTGTACTTAATAGTACAAAAATGTAATAGTTAGGAGGGGCCAAACCACTACCATATATACATCAACATATTGTAAAATAGTGCAGTTTTAATAAATAGTAGATAAGACATGCATAATCAATTGAATACAACAACCAATACCACTTAGAAAAAAATCAATACCCCTCAGTAAAAAATCAATTGAATAATCTCCAATTAAGATTTAGTAGTTTTAGAGAGGATTGGATTTAGGAGGTTGAGATGGTCGTGGGGAAGGGGATGAACACCCCTTGGGGTTTAATGTCGAGGAACTACCTAAGAGGGGGTTTGGGACCAAGGACATATTATGTATGATACAATTGTAAAACATGATACCAACAGATAGGTATTGATAAAATGAAATCAACAAAAGTGGTTTTACTATTTTATCACTTTTCTTGAAATACTTATGAATTTACTAGTGATAAAAGCTCTAGTTTTAGGAAATAATTCACCAGAAATGTTCTGTATGACAAAACATTATTTCCTTGGGTGTTTAGGTAGGGATTGATGTACTTGTTCACTAATAGTTGGAATCATGCCAAAATATTTAATTGAATGCCCTCAGGAAAATCCCAAAGGCAGTTATGTAGACAACTTGTCTTTTTCACCAGATTTAAGCTATAGAGGCTTTTGATATGACGTAAAGGGCAATGGATAGGTATTGCAAATACCTTACAGTACCAACTACAGTCACTATTTTTTGGAGTTGCTGAGCTACTGTAGTGATTTATCTAGTGATAATACTATATATACAGAGATAACTAATTCACAAAAATTTAACAGGGCCTCAATAAAATTTAATCTCCTGGGTTTTGGTAGACCTTGGTGTACCACATGACAGAGTTGGAATTGGGTCAATACTTCTATTGGTTTGACCTAGAGAAATCACCTAATGTAGAAACTAATAGTTTTTGCTATTTTTACTAAAGGCAAACTACTATTCACCTTGGCATGAGGCTTATGCTAATTGATGGGTATATAAATAACTTTCCAAGAGAACTTGGATTCATTCCAAATGGATATGAACAATTCCCAGAGGAATTTATTTAGTGTAAGATATACTCTTTAGAAGATTAAATGCTAGAAAATAATAAAATTATTTTTCGCAAGAGGCTGGTTCTGCATGTTAGCCAAAACATACAGGAACATGTCAAGAATTGAACCTGGGTAAATTGAGGTATTTTTCATTTTTAAAACGATTTTATCCAAAGGGGACTTTTGCAGATCTGGTGGAAATTGATAAAAAGGAAAGGGGGTGGGCTGGTTTTCCTAGCGGTAATGGGCCACCGAGGAGGAATCGGCCTACCCGGCACTGGCTCGCACAGGCGTGGCGCCTTTGAACCCAAAAGGTGGGGCCCGACGTCAGCGTCAGCGGGAGCGCGAAGGGGTATCTGCGAATGAGGGCCGTTGGATCTAGTCACGATGGACGGTGGTGGTTTGTCTCCCATCTCGCGACGGCCAGGTGGCGGCGAAACAAAGGGGAAACCCTAGGTGGAGCAGGGCGGCGGCGGGGGCTTACCAGTGGGGCTGAGAGGAGCCGGGGAGGGGCGGAGGTGAAGCAGCTTGATGTCTACGCACTTCTATTCTTGTAGACAGTTGTTGGGCCTCCAAGTGCAGAGGTTTGTAGAACATCAGCAAGTTTTCCCTTAAGTGGATCACCCAAGGTTTATCGAACTTAGGGAGGAAGTGGTCAAAGGTATTCCCTCTCAAGCAACCCAGCAATCAAGATACAAGAAGTCTCTTGTGTCCCCAACACACCCAATACACTTGTCAGGTGTATAGGTGCACTAGTTCGGTGAAGAGATAGTGAAATACAAGTGGTATGGATAAAATATAATGGTGCTAGAAAATACTTTGATGGCGTGGAAGAGACTAAAGGCAAACTGAAATAAAGATGGAAGCAAGCAAACATGTAACAGATCTAGTAGCAAACGGTGTATCAAAGCTAAGAAACAAGGCCTAGGGATCATACTTTCACTAGTGAACACTATCATATAAATATCTTCTCTTCATGATACTACTCTTAACTACTCTCCGGTTGGACACTCTAATAGATGGTAGGGCTATAACATCACTCCTCAAAGTAAGTCTTTCAAATCTAGAAAACCCCACACTGTTGAAATGGATCGTATGGGCACCTAGAGGGGGGTGAATAGGTGCTACACCAATTTTTAATTCTTTTTCAATTTTAGGCTTAGCACAAAGGGTAAATTCTCTAGATAAACTATTATGTGGGATTTCCCTATATGCAAACCTATCTACTAGCAAGTAAAGAGCGAGTGGAAGAGGAACGAGTAAACCGAAGTGAAGCACGCGGAGACACAGGATTTGTTTGACCGCAGTTCCTTCCTTGTTAAGGGAAGTACGTCTCCGTTGGAAGGGTGGGCGGTACTAAGACCACCACGCCACAAAAGGCCTCACCCTGTTCTCCGATGGATCTCGCCACAACAAGCCTCATCCACCTTCCACTATAGGTACCCTTCGAGGCGGGCACCGGAGCCTTTACACAACTAGCGGGGCAACAACTCCACAACAACTTGGAGCCTCCCCAAATGACAACAAGCTGCCACAAAAACAAACTTATCAAATACAATAAAAAAGATCTAGGTATTGACAAGAATACTAGATCAGGGATTTCTCCAAGTGAATGGAGAGGAGTTGAAACGCTTGATTCTTGATGATGATGATGAACTTCTCCTCCTTCAATTCCACCAAAGATCAAGACCTTAGGGTGGTTGAAGTGGGAGATGGAGAATGAGAGCTGTTGCACAATGTCTGGTCAATTTCGAAAGAATCAAGAGTTCTGAACATTGGGGAAGAAGGGGTATTTATACCCCCCTTTCGAAACCAGCCGTTGCAACCTTTGGGGGCCGGATTATCCGGCCCAAGTGAGGGACGGATTATCCGGTCTGGGGAAACACCGCCCTAGACTCTGAATATCCGGCAGATAATCGGCCCCCTCTCAGAGCATCGCGCCGTGCTTGCCCTTGATCAACTTCTGGGGGCCAGATTATCCGGTCCTATGCGAGGGTCGGATTATCCGGTCCTATGCGAGGGTCGGATTATCCGGTCCTATGCGAGGGCCGGATTAGCCGGCCTGGGGAAGAAAAACCGCCCCAGTTCGTATTTTCCGGGAGAAAATCCGACCGGGTACTGAGCGACGCGCCTTGGCTTCTTTTGAGCGACGAGGTAGGCCAGATTATCCGGCCCTTAGTGGGGCGGATTATCCGGCCCCCCTCAAAACTTCCTGCACACTTAGCACACATGAAAAGTCTCCATAGTATCGTTATCTAACACGCAAAACATCGGAAAACATGAAATGTTCTGTCAATCTCCCCCTTTTTGGTGTTAGATGACAATACCAGGATTTGCAGGAGAAAGACACAAGACAGACAGAGATAACTATGAAGAGACTCCCCCTCAATGTGTGCATAATAGAGTTTTGCATTGGAATACAAATGCACACAAATAGGTGAATCTATTCCATAGACATAAGAGCAAAAACACATACCACCGAAGTAGAGAATAGGCATCCTTGACATAAATCACAATTATTACCGGATAACCATTATGAGCGCGCGCCTTCCGTGATAAACCTCCGGCAATAGGATATGAATAGATAGATCCATAAGCATAATCCATGATATGAAGTACATAGGCATAATACAGACAACCACATAAAGTCTCAAACAACCACAAATCATGAATTTAAAGTTCAACGCTAAATGGGAATAAGCAAGAAATAACGAATAGAAAAGTGCAAGTGCTTATGCCCGACCCATGCAAATCCACGGACAACCTAATAGAACTACTTCTCCCCCTTTGGCAGCGAGACACCAAAAAGGGAGAAGAGCGATGCTAGCGCCCCATGTGATCACTCATCGAAGTCCTCGTCCTCGTCCTCTTCTTCATTCTCTTCCTCATACTCATCTTCAAGTTCCTCAGTGTCACCTTCCTCATCTTCATCATCAGCAGCGAGCGCAGAAGGGAACAAGTGACGCTCCAGCTCACCATAGTTCAGCCCGGAGGAAGAGTTCCACCGAGCATACGGAGTGGGAGGTGTAGGAGCTGGAGGAGCACCCGAAGCGCCGGACACGTGCTGGAGAATGAGCTGCTGGGAGTGAGCCAACTCATGGCGCTGCTTGTATGCCTCGTACTGACCCTTGCGCGTGTCCAAGCCCATGCAGAGAATGTGACGCTGGAACCAGTTCAGCTGCTTGATCTCACGGGCCACGGGAGGCAGAGGGGGCCTGCGAGCATCCCTCATGAGGCCCTCAGGAGCAGAGGAGGGGTGAGAGGTCTTCCAAACCTTGTTGTATATCTTCTTGGCCTTGTGCACCGAGTCAATGTGGAACTCCTCAGCAGGAAGCAGGTGATAGATGAGCATCATAATGTAGGGCGCATAGGGAATGGACAGACGGTTGAAAATAACATCAGACAACTCATGGTAAATGAAGTCCATGACATCCAGCCTGTACTGCACTGACTCGTCCTTGCAGGAGGCAACCTCGTGAGAAAATTGAAGTAGCTGAACAAGGTGACCACGGATGCTGTCATTGTTTCCCCCACTCGTTGTAATAGAGTCACGGAAGAGACCCACTAATGCAGCATAGATGGGAGCAAGACCAGCCACTATACCGACAATGCCATTGTCCACAGTGCACAGGGAGAGAGCTGCATCCTTGTTGGGCTTCAGCTGAGTGATGATGCGGTGTCCACTGGCTCTATCCCTGCTGCGGAAGGAGTACCCCAGAACCTCAGCAAACACGTGAAAATCAGCAGTCATAGGCATGTCATGAGTCATCCACTTCATAGTGCGACGCTCATCCCCACAAATCACCAAAGTGGAGAAGAACTGCTTCACCACCTTAGAGTCAAAGGAGCACTGGAGAGACATGAGATAGTGCAGCCCCATCCTCTCAGCCACATACATCGCATCCACAAGATGCGCCTTCTCCAAAGCATCAGCCAGTACCAGTGGGTGCATAGGCCTAATGTTCAGCCTGGCATAGATGTCTTCATAAATCCCCTTCTGTTCTGCACACCAGAAACGAGTATCCCCCAGCTCATCATCACGAGGCATCTCAGCAAACAAGTCACCGTGACGGATGGCGGAATAGGAGACCGCATCCAAAGTCCTGTAGTTGATCTTGGGCTCCTTGCCCTTCCTCTTGGACACCCCCTTCCTTGTCCTCTTTGCTTGTTCAGCCATGCGCTTCTCTCTGTTCTTCCTTCTCCTCAACTCAACCTCGTCCACTAAGTTACCTTGTCCATCGTCTCAAAATTATTTGGCGCGAGGACGGCGCTTGTAGGTCTTGGAAACACCGGAACCACCTGTGAGGAGAATAAGGGCGATAACAAGGGGATAAGGATACACAAGTCCAGGAGAGAGCATGGAAAAAGTAGTCAAAAAGTTCATAGGAAAAAACTACTCAATGCATACTCCATAGTGAAACTGAAGCAGAATCGAATCTGTCAGGCCGGATTATCCGGCCTGTCTAGGGGCGGATAATCCGGCCTTGGCAGAAATTTTTGATTTCACCTAGATTGTATGCAAAAAAGTAGATCGGGCCTAGAAACTGCAAGACTACGATTTCTATGTGAAAACACATCCTTCTAGACAACGTTCCACCCAACAAGTTACACATCTAGCCAAAGATGGGGAGAGAGGGAGTTACCCTCACTCATTGGAGGAAGAACGCGGAGGAGAAGGTACCCGGAGGCGCAGAGAAGAAGATCCGGGGGGGCCTTGAAAATCCGCTGGCCGTAGAGGCTCCGGGGAGGGTGAGGGGTGGCAGGCGGTGGCTAGGGAGGAGGAGAGGGCTGGGGGAGAAGTGCTGCTCGTTATGAGCCCTTCCCCCCGAGCCCTGCCCTTTAAGATTAAATCCGCCAGGGCCGGATTATCCAGCCTACACTTGGGCCGGATTATCCGGCCTCAAATCTAGTATTCTGTTACACAAAGAACCAGGCCCACACGTCCCCAAACAACACCCCCACAAGGTGTACAAGGGACTTGTGTGCAAGAATAGATGGCTTAGGGGTAGGGAAAGGCTTAGGATTAAGAGAGCCAAACTAAGATGGTAGTAGACACTCAAACTTGCAAAAACCAAATCAAATAAAATCCAAGAGTGAGTGTGATTCCCATAAGAACATGAGAGAGAAAATAACATCCAAAAAGATCCAATTCTCCTCAAAGGAGAGGACGGTGGCCGAAGCCACCTTGTTGGAGTGTATGGTGTGACACCGCGAAGATATATCTTCGGTTCACGACCAATACTCATCAATAAGCTCACATATCACAACATGATATTAAGAGAAATGATATATCTTGCTTTTGGGGGGAGGGTTAGCCCAGTGAGTTAGGACCACACTCCCCCTATATCCATGCCCACACCTAGACCAAAGAAGGATTGAGATGTACGAGTGAGTGCATTGGTAATCAAGACAAGCTCCCGGAATCAATGATATTTAGCTCATTCCTCAAATAGCAGAATCTTGCTTCATCAAGTGGCTTTGTAAAAATATCCGCCAGTTGGTTCTTCGTGCTCACAAAGGATAGATCAATATCGCCACGAGCAACATGGTCACGAATAAAATGATTCTGAATCTCAATATGCTTCGTCCTTGTGTGCTGAACAGGATTGTATGCAATTTTGATTGCACTTTCATTATCACATAAAAGAGGCACTTTGTCACAATTGACACCATATTCCTTTAAAGTTTGCCTCATCCACAATAATTGAGTAGAAGCGCTGGCAGCAGCAACATATTCAGCTTCGGCGGTGGAGAGAGATGTACAATCCTGCTTTTTGGAGGACCAACAAACAAGAGATCTTCCCAAGAATTGACAATCTCCAGAAATGGATTTGCAATCATCCTTATCACCAGCCCAATCTGAGTCAGTATAACCACAAAGAGAAATTGGAGCCCTTGGGATACCAGAGACCAAAGTTGGGGGAATGAACCAAATATCGAAAGATCCTCTTGACCGCCACTAAGTGGATTTATTTAGGAGATGCTTGATACCTTGCACACACTCCCACACTCAACACAATATCGGGTCTAGATGCGCAAAGGTAAAGAAGAGAGCCGATCATGGACCGGTATACCTTTTGGTCCACATCTTTACCATGAGGGTTGAGTTCAAGATGAAAATTTGTTTGCATCGGAGTGGCAACACCATTTAGATCCGTCATCTTGAATCTCTTGAGCATGTCTTGGATGTACTTTGCTTGATTAATAAAGGTTCCTTCTCTAAGTTGCTTGATCTCGAATCCAAGAAATAATCGTAATTCCCCTATCATAGACATCTCAAACCTGTCAGTCATAAGCTTTGAAAATTCATCGTTAAAAGCTTTGTTAGTAGAACCAAAGATGGTATCGTCTACATATAGTTGGCATACGAAGAGATCCCCCTTAACATTCTTAGTAAAAAGAGTGGGGTCGATTTGCCCAACTTCGAAGCCACGATCTAACAAAATCTCTTTAAGGTGCTCATACCACGCACGTGGGGCTTGTTTAAGGACATAGAGTGCCTTATCGAGTTTGTAGACATGGTTCGGAAAGTTAGGATCCTCAAACCTCGGGGGTTGCTATACGTATACCAACTCATGTAGAGGACCGTTAAGGAAGGCACTCTTGTCGTCCATTTGCTGCAACTTAAAATTGTTATGTGCAGCATAAGCAAGTAGGATACAGATGGACTCAAGGCGAGCCACTAGAGCATAGGTCTCGCCGAAGTTGATGCCCTCAACTTGGGAGTAACCTTGTGCCACAAGTCTTGCCTTGTTCCTCACAACAATGCCATTCTCATCTTGCTTGTTCTTGAAAATCCACTTGGTGCCGATAACATTGCGGCACTCTTTGGGTTTCTCCACGAGTTTCTAGACTTTGTTGCGCTCGAAATTATTCAATTCTTCATGCATAGAAACAACCCAGTCTGGGTCTTCAAGAGCTTCAAAGACCTTCTTAGGTTACACCATGGAGATATGACCTTGATGCACACCAAAACTGGCCAATTCTCTTCTTGTAGAAACCCTTCGTCGAAGGTCACCAACAACCTTGTCGAGAGTGTGACCCCTCAACTCAAGGTTATGATCAGCCCGAGCCTTGCGACGAAGATCAGTAAGTTTGTTGTCTCTTGGAGGAGTAGATTCATCACTTGAGTCTTCATTGGAAGCATTTTCTCCGCCTTGATCAGTAACTGGAACATCAGTAGCAGGTGGTGGAGACGCATGCCCTTGAGGTGAATCCGTAGCCATAACAGGAGGCTGCAGAGCTGGAGTGTCAGGGCCGGATATTCCGACCGATGGAGAGGCCGGATAATCCGTCCTGGGAGTACTTGCAGCAGCTTCATCAGGAGGCTTGGGACTTGCTTGAACTGGTGAGGGGCCGGATAATGGTGTAGAAGTTGCCCCGTGGTTGTAGCATGTTGAGTATGTGTAGATGAGGGCTCTATATGAGTAGAGCATTGTCCTTCCCGGTTCGCCACAAGGGGTTCCTCAATGGGGCGGAAGAATCCCACGCCCATTCTTCTTATGGCATCTTGGGTTATTTCAACATCTGCATCACAAACACCAACTTGCTCTGCACGGGAACCGTCATTTTCCTCGAACACCACACTTCAAGATTCTACAACAGTTCCGGAGAGCTTATTGTAGACTCTATAAGTGTGGGATTTGGCACCATAACCAACAAAAATACCTTGTAAAGCCTTAGATTCAAACTTAGATAAACGAACTCCTTTAATAAGAAAGAAACACTTACACCCGAATACCCGAAAGTATGAGATGTTTCGCTTGTTACCGGTAAGTATTTCATACGGAGTCTTGTCCAAGATCTTGCGGAGGTATAAACGGTTGGATGAATGAAAAGCAATAGAGATTTCTTCAGCCCAGAAGTTATATGGAGATTTAAATTCGGCTAACATTGATCTTTCCATGTCCATTATAGTTCTATTCTTCCTCTCGGCTACACCATTTTGTGGAGGGGTGTACGCAGCGGAATATTGATGTTTTATCCCCTCTTCACTTAGAAACTCATTTAAGGTGTAGTTCTTGAACTCCGAGCCATTATCACTCCTTATAGCCAGAATGGGGATGTTGTGTTGACGTTGAACCTCGTTGGCAAATTCGATGACAGTTTGTTGAGTTTCACTCTTTAACTTGAAGAAATAAACCCAAGTGTATCTTGAGTAATCATCAACAATCACTAGACAATATTTCTTCCCACCGAGGCTTGCATGAGATGGAGGTCCGAAGTGGTCCACATGAAGGAGCTCCAAAATCCTTTGTGAAGAGATAATGATTTTTCTTCGATGAGGTGAATCATGCATTTTCCCTTCAACACACGCCGTGCAAACACGATCTTTGGCAAAAGAGACATTTTGTTTTAGTCCAAGAATGTGGCCACCCTTGTGGAGACTTTGCAAAGTTCTCATATTGACGTGGGCTAGTCGGCGATGCCATAGCCAACCCGCGTCAGCCTTTCCGAAAAGACACATCGGGCCTGTAGTGGTTTTCCCCAAAAACTCCACCATGTACAGGTCATTTTCGACATATCCCACGAAAGCGACTTTTAGAGACTTGCTCCACAAGAGTACCACCAAATCAGCATCAATGTAATCTGCAAAGCCCATCTTACCAAGGGCACGAACTGAAAGTAAATTGTACCCGAGGGTCTCAACAAGCATGACGTCCACGAGAGAGATATTGTGAGCCACCACAACTTTGCCAAGACCCATATCTCAGATTTTGACTTATCACCATAGGAGACGGTTATGTGATCAAGGTTTGGCCACATCTCCGTGATGATCTCCTTGCTTCCGGTCATATGACTCGTGCAACCGCTATCGAGTACCCATTAAGAACCACCCGAAGCATAGCCCTACAAGAAAATTACTTCTTGGTTTTAGGTACCCATTTTTCAATGGGTCCTCTCATGTTAGTAACAAGGGTCTTGGGAACCCAAATAGACCAAGGAATGTAACAATCATAAGGCCCTACATAACTAGCATAAACATCACCATAACAATCACAATATAGTTCAAAGTTAGGATTGTTGATCCCTACAAAGTTAGGATTGTTGATTCTTCTTCTTGTTGTTGTTTTTATTGCTCTTTATCTTTGGTATGTGATGGTTCAATGCACGACGCCCAGAAAAATTCTTGATGGCGGTGTTGATGTAGAGCTCGTTGGGAACCCCAAGAGGAAGGTTTGATAAGCACAGCAGCAAGTTTCCCTCAGTTATGAAACCAAGGTTTAATCGAACCAGTAGGAGCAAGGAAACACTCCAAAGGTGTTACTAGCTGAGCTTTGGCAGGGCGCACTACCAGTGCTAGTAGCAACGTGGAGACCTGCACAACACAACCACAGAACTTTGTCCCCAACTTGCGATGAGGTTGTCAATCTCACCGTGTTTTGCGGAAAGCAAAGGATTAAACGTATCCAATGGAAAGAAGTAAAAGTTTGCAGAAAGTAAACACAAAGAAGTAAACAGTTGTAGATTGTACGTAAAGTAAAAGGACTGGGATCCATAGTTCACTAGAGGTGGCTCTCCTTAGATAGATAACATATTGGGTGAACAAATTACAGCGGGGCAATTGACAAACACCGAGAAAGCAATACATGCATATACTAATCATCTTGACTCCTCTGAGACTTGATTGGGCATTACAACATAATACATAGACCGCCATCCAACTGCATCTATGACTAATAATCCACCTTCAGGTTATCATCTGAACCCCCTCCAGTATTAAGTTGCAAGCAACAGATTATTGCTTTACGAACTACATGTAAAGTAAACAATAGAATTGTTCTATGAACAAAGGATCGTTGTTTTCTCCCTAGTAGAAACAACACATCTAGTACCTTAGAGATTTCTGTCACTTCCCCAGATTACCAGAGGCATGAACCCACTGTCGAGCATAAATTCTAACTCTTGGAGTTGCTAGCATCTACTTGGCCAAGATAGCTACTAACAACACTAACAACGGAAAGCATGCAAGATCTCAAATAACAAAGACATGATAGAATCAATAATCAATCTGAAATAGCATCTCAATATCCATCGGATCCCCGCAAACACAAGATGTATGAATTACAAATAGATGATCTTGATCATGAATGGAGCTCACAAGATCTAAACATGAAAGCACAAAGGACGAGAAACCAGCCATCTAGCTAATACATGGATCCGTAGTCCAAGGATGAACTACTCACGCATCACACCGGAGGCTTGCATGGTGATGAAGAAGGCCTCCAGGGTGAATTCCCCTCTCCGACAGGGTGCCAGGAAGAGTTTCAGATCCCTCCCAATCTAGGGATGGAGATGACGACGGCTATAGACTCTTTCGTGGATTTTTTATTGGGTACTTAGGGTTTTCGTCTCGAGGGCATCTTATAGGCGGAAGGAGAGGCCGAGGGGGTGCTGGGGTCGGCCAAACCACCCCGTGGCGCGGGCCAAGCCTGGCCGCGTGGCCAGGTGGTGTGGCCGGCCCCTGGCCCCTCTCCGTCTCGTATTGTGGCACTTGATCCCTTCCGGAAAAATAGGCACTTTGGCTTTTGTCCCGTCTAATTCCGAGAATATTCATTTTCTGACTTTCCTGGAACCAAAAACAGCAGAAAACAGGCAGCTGGCACTGTGGCTCTTGTTAATAGGTTAGTCCAAGAAATCATAATAAAAGTACTCCAAAGTTGGAACAAAACACAAGAAAGTGGATAAAACTAAGCATGGAACATCAAAAATTATAGATACATTTGCAATGTATCAATATGTAACCAAGACCTTCTTTACTATTGTTTGTCCTTTGCCTGCTCAGTATCTCATCAATAACCCCTTTACCTTTGTGTTGAGAACTTCTTGCAAGATCTTCTTTTCCAAAGGATGAAGTGGAAGTACTGGCACATCATACCGTTTCAATTGAGTTTGGAGCTGGTCATGAGACTCATTTAGAGTAGAATGATCACTCTTCAATGCCTTGTGAGCACTTTCAATATTATCAAACTTCTCCAAAAGTCTAGCATGAACAACCCCAAAGTCAATCTTTTCTTTCTTTAGTTTCTTTACCTTGGCAAGAACATGGTCACGTTCTTTAATGAGCTGAGCTACAACTTATTCTTGTGACTCCTCAAGGGATTCGAGTCTTTCTTCCAAAGATACTCAAGATTCCTATTCCAAGGCATTGTTCAAAGAAGCTATCTCCAAGGCATCTTCTCTTTCAATTCTGCCCTTTTCTTCAAGGAGATCTTCGGCTTGAGCATGTTGACTCATAAGAGCATCAAAATGGAGTTTGTGCTCAACTTGTAGGTTAGTGAAAAAAGTATCCATGGCAATAACTTCTTCTTTCATTTCAAGACTGTCATATCATCCATATCCAAAATTATGTTAGTTTTAGGAAATGAAGAGCTAGAAGTTGATACCTCGGATCCTCTTGCCATTAGACAAGTGGCGTTGTTGTTGATGGCGTTCTCGTTCGGCGAGTCGAAGAGAGAGGAGGGAGTCGATGTGGTGGCTATAGCAGCCACTTCGCGGGAACTATCATCATCCTCTTCATCTTCACTCGCGGAGGAGTATTCCTCTTGAGCTACAAGGACAATCTGGGGTTGCTTCTTGAAAGGGCCATTCTTCTTAATAAACGACTTCTTCTTAGGAGCTTTAGATTTCTCTTTAAGAATGAGCCTGCCACCATTGTCTTCTCTACTTTGATATGGACACTCGGCTACAAAGTGCATTCTATCTCCACAGTTGAAGCAAGTTCTCAATCTTGGGCCACTTTCTCTTCTTCCATTTGACCCGTTCTTGCGCTCAAGTTCAGACTTGGCTTTGGCAGGGTCCTTCCAAAAGTTCCTTGCATAGAATTCCATGTACTCACCATGAGCACGTTTGACCTCATCGGGGCAGTCCATGGATACCCCCTCAAAAGCTCCTTCATCTTCCTCTTGCTCAACAACATTGGCTTTGAGAGCCACATTGACACCCTTTTGCATTCCAATGGCCCGAGCACGGGCATCTTCAGCATTCTTTGCTGCCACTTTGAATGACGCCATTTCTTGCATGACTTCGTTGGATGTCATTTGATGATAGTTGTGTCTACCTTGCAGGCTCTTCAAATCCGTTGGCTTGAAAGGCATTAAGGCACTCACATACTTTCTTTTTATCCATGCATCATCAATGTGAGTGGCCCCATGCTTCCGAAATGTTGTTGCGATGCCCTTGAGTCTTCTATACATGTCCTCATGGTTTTCACCATCCAACATGTAGAATCCCTCAGCTTCATTACTAAGGGCATCATACATGTTTCTTCTCATGCTTTCATTTCCAACGAAAAGGTCCGTAAGAGCATCCCACGCCTCTTTAGCTATGTTAAGATGTTCAATGTGTGGCATGTCCTTGGGACCCACACCCAGCTGTATCATGTGGAGAGCGGTGGCATTCAACTTGCTATCCCCAACTTCCCTTCTTGTTAGATTGGTTTGATCTCCAATATGAAGACATTCTTCAATAATCCTCCACAATTCAATAGAGGAGCTGCAAACATGAGATTTCATTAGGAATTGCCATTAATTAAAAGAGGATGCAGTGAGCTTGGGTGCATCACCCCTATTGTTTATATGAGGATGAGGGATAGGTGGGTCGGGGGAATATACGTGGCGAACCTCACTATATTCCTCCTTACCACTTCCCTTTTTGGGGGTGGAACCATTTAGTTTTTCACCTTCCACATCATCATCCTTGGATCCGGTGTTACCATTTTCCTTAGATGATGGTGTGGGAGCCTCAGAGGAGGATGGAGATGGGGCTATGGATGATGTAAGGCGAGCAATCATTTGATTCATCCCCTCCATCTTAACCTCAAAGGATTTCAACAAGGTTGTTTCCAACGACTTGAGATCATCCATTGTGACCTTATCCACATCCTCATTTCCATCATCCTTGGTACCCATACTACTCTTAGGCGGTTAAGCCCGAATTAAGAGCCGGGGCTCTGATACCAATTGAAATGGATCGTATGGGCACCTAGAGAGGGGTGAATAGGTGCTACACCAATTTTTAATTCTTATTCAATTTTAGGCTTAGCACAAAGGGTAAATTCTCTAGATAAACTATTAGGTGGAATTTCCCTATATGCAAACCTATCTACTAGCAAGTAAAGAGCGAGTGGAAGAGGAACGAGTAAACCGAAGTGAAGCACGCGGAGACACAGGATTTGTTTGACCGCAGTTCCTTCCTTGTTAAGGGAAATACGTCTGCGTTGGAGGGGTGGGCCGTACTAAGACCACCACGCCACAAAAGGCCTCACCCTGTTCTCCGATGGATCTTGCCACAATAGGCCTGATCCACCTTCCACTATAGGTACCCTTCGAGGCGGGCACCAGCACCTTTACACAACTAGCGGGGCAACAACTCCATAATAACTTGGAGGCTCCCGAAATGACAACAAGCTGCCACAAAAACAAACTTATCAAATACAATAAACAAGATTTAGGTATTGACAAGAATACTAGATTAGGGATTTCTCCAAGTGAATGGAGAGGAGTTGAAGCGCTTGATTCTTGATGATGATGATGAACTTCTCCTCCTTCAATTCCACCAAAGATCAAGACCTTCGGGTGGTTTAAGTGGGAGATCGAGAATGAGAGCTCTTGCACAATGTCTGGTCAATTTCGAATGAATCAAGAGTTCTGAACGTTGGGGAAGAAGGGGTATTTATACCCCCTTCCGAAACCAGCCGTTGCAACCTTTGGGGGCCGGATTATGCGGCCCAAGTGAGGGCCGGATTATCCGGTCTAGGGAAACACCACCCCAGACTCGGAATATCCGGCAGATAATCCGCCCCCTCTCAGAGCGTCGCGCCGAGCTTGCCCTTGATCAACTTCTAGGGGCCGGATTATCCTGTCCTATGCGAGGGCCGGATTATCCGGCCTGGGGAAGAAAAACCGCCCCAGTTCAGATTTTCTGGGAGAAAATCCGACCGGATACCGAGCGACGCGCCTTGGCTCCTTTTGCTTGAAATTGGGGGCCGGATTATCCGGCCCATGCGACACCCGGATTATCCGGCCTGGGGAGGAAAAACCGCCCAGTTCGGATTTTCCGGGAGAAAATCTGACCGGGTACCGAGCGACGCGCCTTGGCTTCCTTTGAGCGATGAGGTAGGCCGGATTATCCTGCCCTTAGTGGGGCGGATTATCCGGCCCCCCTCAAAACTTCCTACACACTTAGCACACATGAAAAGTCTCCATAGTATTGTTATCTAACACGCAAAACATAGGAAAACATGAAATGTTCTTTCAACTGTCACCTTGAGCACTGTGGCATCTTGTTAATAGGTTAGTCTAAGAAATCATATGAAAAGTACTCCAAAGTGTGGACAAAACATAAGAAAGTAGATAAAACCAAGCATTGAACATCAAAAATTATAGATACATTTGCAATGTATCAACATCCCCAATCTTAACTCCTTCTCGTCCTCGAGTAGGTAAGTGATAAAAAGAAAGAATAATTTTTGAGGTGACATGCACCATCATAAACTTGATCAAAGTATTTGTAAAACATGGATAGATGGGATCATAGTACTTCAATCATAGCATGAAAGACAAAGTTCTAGCAATAAGTAAAGAAAATATGATGCAACATGAGAAGGCACAAACAAAAGATTCATGAATAACAATGCTTTGCAAGACGTTTGTTTATTTCACATAAAGAAAACATAGCATAATAGTATTCAGCTTGTCCCTCATAGAGTAGAAAATGTAATTGCATAGGACACCTTCAAAGTTCATAAGAGTGACTAGATACAAATAGTTTAAAACTAGCAATATCAAGTTATGCATCAATCAACAAGTCTTGGGACAATGCACATAGAACTAATAATGGCCACTATGCTCCCAAAGTAGGTGCATAAAGATAGAAGGTGGAGACTCAATATATAAGTGGAAGAAAGGCCTCCATACAAGGAAGTAGAGATTCAAGTTTCATAAAGAGCTTCCAAAAATTATGGTACTTATAGCTTTCAGCTCTCATTGCCCCTATCATAAGCATCTTGAAGTGATTAAGGTTAAAGTGAACAAACTATGGTGTACATGTTTGACGAAATATAAGTCAGAAATCTCATGTCCCTTGTATACGAGGGCCGCTCCTCATGCTACTCAAGTTTAGTCACCGGTAAGTTCTTGTCATCGTAAGTATATGTGTATCATTGAGAACCACCAACGGGGTACCCCTTGCCCGATGATACGGAAGAATCCCCATATCAAAATGACAAGGCAAGCAGACAACGAGCATCTCAGCAATCTTCTTATTTACCATGGGAATATGGTGCTTTTTTCTCTCTTTCCTCTTTTCATCATCTCTTTTTTTCTCTTTTATCTTTTTTTTCACAATATAGGACTCTTTTTTTTATAAGAAGAAAGCTTCATAGACAGCTCATTATGGTTACGCTGCAGGTTTCCACCATGTCAGCATGGATTAGACCAGCGGCCCAGGCGTTTCTCTAAGACATATACATAACTCCATGGACTTTCAAGCTCCCCTTTCATTTCACACTTACGACATCCATATACAAAACTGCATGATATCAACTAGGTATAAAGTACCAGTGCAATATTGAAAGCGTCCCCTGTGAAAGCATGGTTCTGCTAATTCCTGACAAATAAGTGCAAGCATATATAACATAGAAGACACAATGGTTCAAGTTTATTAAGGGCAAGGAAAGTAAAGTGTGCCATCAAGTTCGTGAGAGCTTTAATCACTAGTTTTCTCATAACAAGTTTAATTTGGAAGGTACACAAAAGCATGAATATACTTGGAGTAGCATAAGCTAGTAGGTAGGTATGGTGGACTCTTTGGAATAACTTGGTTTATGGAGTTGGATGCATGAGTGGAACTCATACTTTGTTGTGGAGGCTAGCAAAAGACTGAGAGCGACAAACTAAGAGAGCAATAATGGCCATAATCATGTAGAGCGACAAAACATCATTGATCAAAGCATAAAGTGATACTACAAGTTGAAAACTAAAGGATCATAAAGGCTATGGTGACTTTAGATAGTCATAACATGGTGTGAGCATGTGCCAAGTCAACCCAAATAAAGCATCAAAGGATAATACCACTATACTAAGCTTTAATATGCTAAAACAATGCATGATTCATCCAAGGCACATTAAGAAATCTCAATTGTTTATAACAAGTCATGCTACAGCAAAGAATACTAAGCATAAATCCAAAACCATATCAAGCATGGCATGACGAAGCATAGGCCAGAGTCAAAAACGAGCTCTTTTTACCACATAAGCATGAACTTTCCTACTCTTTTCCAATCCAAACCAAACTATTTGAAAACCAATATATTAAAGAGGGGGTCCAACCAATTTATTCATCAAACTAAGCAAACCAAGCAAACTAAAAACCAAAACAAAAATGAAAAAGAAGATGCTCCAAGAACAACACAACTGTGCATGAAACAATAAAAATGAAGCGTTTGGAAGAAACCTGGGATTTTTATTGACGAAGAAGGGGATGCCTTGGGCATCCCCAAGCTTTGACGCTTGTACTTATTGGATATTTCTTGGGGTGCACGCGTGTCATCCCTAAGCTTGAGTTTTAGTCCATCCTTCATCTCATTACTCATTCCTTCCATACACCTGAAATTTTTACTTCATACAAAACTTCACACAATCTTTATTAGCAACATTAGTGCACTCAAGATAAATAAGTCTTAAGTTTCAGTTATAACACCAAATAAAATTCCATTATAATACTAGCTAATGTAGAACTTCCCTCAAAAATCTCAATTATCCAAAAGAACTCAAGAAGGAACCAACAAGAAGCTAATGTGGCAAATGGCAGAAATCTGTTAAAACATACCAGCACGTAAAGACGAATTTTTTGGAAGACCTTTTGTTGCTCAAATCAAAAAGTATTGAACTAACGAAAGTTAGATAACAACCTGGGGCATAAGAACAAAAATGCACGCCTCAAAAAGACCTTCAGAGATTTTACACGATTAATTAGGGTGAAGCACAGAAATCTGTTTCAGGACATCAACTTTCCCAATCATTACTTCTCTCTCATTAGAGGTTACTCTTGGCTCAAAAAACAAATAAAAAGGATAAGGAGCGGTTATTATTGAAGTAATAACTTCCAAGACTCATCTAAAACTTTTGGGTTATCTCCCAATAAGTAATTTTATTTAACGCCTTTAAGTTAGGCATGATAGTTTGAGAAGATGCTCACATAAGAGATATGAATTGAAGTAAAAGAGAGCATCAAGAAGAAAATTCAAAACACTTTTAAGTCTAACCCACTTCCTATGCATAGGAATCTTGTAAAGAAACAAGTCATGAAAGCACAAAGCAATAAGCATAGTAAAGCAAAACAAGTGCAACTTCAAGACTTTCAACATAAAGAGGGGAAACTTAATATTATTGAGATGCATAAAACCATGTTTCTCTCTCTCATAATAACTTTCAGTAGCATCATGAATAAAAGTAAGAATATAACTATCACATAAAACATTCTTATCATGAGCCACATGCATATAATAATTATTACTCTCCACATAAGCATAGTCATTCTTATTAATTGTGGTGGGAGCAAATTCAACAAAATAGATATCATTATTATTCTCATCACCATAATCATCAAATATAGGAGGCATATTGTAATCATAATTAGTTTTCTCCTCAATAGTAGGTGGACTGAAAATATCATATTCACCATTGTGATCATCATATATTGGAGGTTTTGTATCATCATAAGCAATAGAATATCTATCTTCCAAAGCTGGGGAACTAAAAAGATCATTTTCATAAAAACTAGCTTCCCCAAGCTTAGACTTTTACATAGCATTAGCAATAATGGTGTCCAAAGAATTCATACTACCAACATTGCTATTAGCATGCAAATAAAGTTCCATAGGTTTTTTAATTTTCTTTTCAAACACTTCATGTCCTAACTCAAGATAAATACTATAACGCTCTCTAATTTTGTTGTTGTTTTCCATTAAGCCTAACTAGTGAAAACAAGAAACAAAAATACAAAATTGCAGAATCTAAAGGAAATAACTTTGAGTACTCACACCAGAAAATAGGGGTTTGCCGTGGGAGGTTCTTCTTCTTTAATCCTCTGGTGTGAATACCTTTTACCTTTCCTCCGCGGCAACGGTGCCAGAAAAGAGCTTGATGTCTACGCACTTCTATTCTTGTAGACAGTTGTTGGGCCTCCAAGTGCAGAGGTTTGTAGAACAGCAGCAAGTTTTCCCTTAAGTGGATCACCCAAGGTTTATCGAACTCAGGGAGGAAGTCGTCAAAGGTATTCCCTCTCAAGCAACCCTGCAATCAAGATACAGGAAGTCTCTTGTGTCCCCAACACACCCAATACACTTGTCAGGTGTATAGGTGCACTAGTTCGGCGAAGAGATAGTGATATACAAGTGGTATGGATAAAAGACAATGGTGCTAGAAAATACTTTGATGGCGTGGAAGAGACAAAAGGAAAACTGAAATAAAGATGGAAGCAAGCAAAAATGTAACAAATCGAGTAGCAAACGGTGTATCAAAGCTAAGAAACAAGGCCTAGGGATCATACATTCACTAGTGAACACTCTCATATAAATATCTTCTCTTCATGATACTACTCTTAGCTACTCTCCGGTTGGACACTCTAATCGATGGTAGGGCTATAACAACACTCCTCAAAGTAAGTCTTTCCCATGTAGAAAACCCCACACTGTCACCTTGAGCACTAGATGAGTCCAATAAACACCACAATTTCATAAAGACATCCAACTCCAAATATAACTCATAACAAGTATTTGTAATCTCTAGCCTAATTGCCACCATGGTGAGCACGCTGTCACTTTCACACACATGGGGAGAGCAGAGATTCATTAAAGCACTTGAGTAGCAGAATATATCTATAGATTACAAGCTCATGATCTCAATAATATCATGCATAGAGAGAGAGAGAGATGAACACATAGCTACCAGTAGAACCCTTAGCCTCGAGGAACAACTACTCCCTCCTCATCAAGGGAATCAGCAATGGTGATGGAGATGGCGGTGGAGATCGATCGAGATGGCTCCAGGGGCACTTCCCCGTCCCGGCAGGGTGACGGAACAGAGACTTTCTGTCCCCCGAATCTCCCCTTCAATGGCGGCGGCACTGCGGAACTTTTCATGGATGGAGGCTTGACTATTTAGGGTTTTGGTGTCGGGAGGCTTCTAATAGGCTAGAGGGCAAGGTCGGTGGAGTGCCAGGGGCCCACACCACCTGGTGGCGCGGCTAGGGCTAGCCCGCCCCTGGGAGGTGTGGCTAGGCCCTGGCCCTTCTCTGTCTCGTATTCTGGCTCCATGAGTCTTCCGGAAAAATAGGAACTTTGGCTTGTGTCCCGTCCAATTCTGAGAATATTCATTTTCTGACTTTCCTAGAACCAAAAACAGCAGAAAACAGGCAACTGTCACTGTGGCATCTTGTTAATAGGTTAGTCCAAGAAATCATATGAAAAGTACTCCAAAGTGTGGACAAAACATAGGAAAGTAGATAAAACCAAGCATGGAACATTAAAAATTATAGATACATTTGCAATGTATCACGGCTCTCCAGGGCGGTCCCAATGACGGGCGGCATGAGGTAGTTCTCCGTCGGTGAGGGGCTTGCGCGAGAACGACCGGAAGAGTAGCTTCGGGAGCTCGTCGGCGAGGTGGTTCTGGTCGTTCCTGAGAAGAGAGGGAAGCACAATTAGAAACAGGGGATCGAGGGGAGCTCGGTATGGCCACATGCAGTGAGAGAGGGGCAAGGAGGCGAGGTCCCTGCTCGAATCCATGGGGGAGGCCGAAGCTTCTTCTCCCTCTCTCTCACGGGCAGGAGAGGGCAGGGGAGAGGGAGTGGTACTCAGGGGAGATGAGTGGGAGTGGGAGGGGGAGAAATGAGGGAGCATGAGGGAGTGGGGTGGTCTCTGGCCATTTATACCGAGAGGGAGTAGTCCATGGGGGACTAGGTCCATTTGAGGGGAAGGGAGGGAGGTGTGAAACCAGGGGGAAGATGTTGTGGGCGTGGAGAGTGGTATCTGGTCGGGCTGCACGTCAGAGAGGAGCAGAGACAACTGTGGCAAAGCTTTGAGGGCAAGGAAAAGGAGGGGGTTGGCTTGTGTCTCCTTCATAGACAAGCACTAAAGACAAGAGGTATAAGTTGCTACAGTGATGCTACAGTGTGGGCACGACCAGAGCAGGTGGAGTTGTTGTGGAGAAGTGCTGGGAAGGCTTTGATGGGGTTTGGAGGTAATTTTCTTAGTTTGCTCGATTTTGATAAAAAGGGTGCTTGTGAAGGAAGTTCAAGAATTTGCATTGGACAAGGTGGGAAGATTTTACTGGTAGATAGATGAGGTCAAGGTAGATATCCAGGAATTATTTGGGATTTTTCTCAAGATTTTTAGTTCCCTTAGAATCCTTTATTCAAAAAGTGCAGAAATGAAATCTTGGAGTTCATTTGATATTTTTACATAGGACAAGGCTGGTTTTTGGTGTGAGAAGGTCCCAAATGTGAATACATACTTGGGGGAATTTACCCAAGATTTATTGGAAGATAAAAGTATTTAAAACAATTATTATTCTAATTCAGCCATTTAAGAAAATGGGCACAAAGAAATAATAAAGCTCTTTTGAAAAATATTTATTTTTGAAGTTGGAAGTTAGGGTATGATATATGGGTCTCAATTGAGCCAAAAGTTGAGGAAGTGTTTTGGCAAAAACCAAACTTTCCATTGTGGATGAAGTTTTGGGGATTTGGTCTATTAAAGGAATTAAATAGATTTGGGGCCATAATAATTATGGATAATATTTGATAAATTTTGATAATCAAGGTGGATGATCTAAACAAGGTTTAGCAAGCATTTTCAACCTTGGTAATTGGAAATCCAACTTGAATTAGATGGAAAACAAGGAGTTGTGGATCTAGGGCGATGTTATTATTATACCACCAAAAACATGTTGGATCTTGGAGCTCAGAACTCCCCTTGGGGCATGGGATATATGGATGCATAGACCAAGTGATGTAGATTGTAGAGGTGTACGGTTTTTAGTTTGATCCTGCTTGAGATCACAAATACAGGCTTTCAAACTTTGAATAAAATAAGCCTGCCAAAGTAGATTATCAACTAGCCTTCAAAACCTTGTGGGTTTAAGAAGCACAAGGATCCACTTGGAACAAGTGAAGTATATGTTGATAGACCTGTATGTGTAGAACACAACCATGCAAAGATTTGGTCCATAGAAGGTTGGATGGTGGTGTGAGCTTGTACCAAAGTAGGCATGCTGACTATATTTGCAGGAAAATTTATTTTCTTGCCTGCAAAACCATCAAGAACAAGTGGGTTGGAAGATGATCTAACCAAGGGCAAGAGTGGGGCTTGGTAGTCCTTAGGATGGTTAACAAGATGGTTCAAGTGCATTACCAAAAGTTCACAAGGGTTGAGAAAGGGAGGCATTCAAAAAGGTGATGCTGGAAATAGTTTTCCAGACTTGGCCAAATTTGGCAGATTTAGGGTTTTTGACTGGAGCATGAGAGGGGGGGTTTCTGATGGGTTGCAAGGTACCCAAGCATCATCAAGTGGCTGATGTTGAAGTGTAGATTTAGTAGTAAGGATCCATGCTTGATATTGGTCTTCATTGCCTTGGAAGCTTCTAGAAGGATCAATTCAGAATTGATCTGGTGAAGGGTTTTAGATGATCACCTAGTATCTAGAGATTAGATCCTACTTTGTTCTATTGCTTAGGGTGTGGTGATTTGGAAAATTCTTAATACTAGTGATGAGTTCCAAGAGTAGCTCATACTATCTCCAAAGCAGACAAATCAAGCAGCAGATCAAGGCAATTCATCAGACAACAGATAAAGGCAATTCATATTATAAACTAAGCAAACCTACTACTAGGGTTACCATCAAGTCTGACTTGAGGTAAGGTTGGGAAATTTGAAAAGGGTTGGAGTTTGAATAAGATGAGGGTCTTTGGTATCTCTACCAAGAGTAGAGTTCAAATGCTTTATAAAAAGGTTTTGTTAAATCTAGAGATAAGAATAGTAGAAGGTTCTGTCTTGAAAACATAAGGAGATTAGGTTATATAGCTCTCCATAGTTTGATCAATAGAAGCTGCTAAAATAGTTTGTTTGCAAAGGCTTCTTGGCTCAGGTTTTGAAATGCCAGAACATTTGAGAAGATGTAAAATGAGCCAGGATAGTTTTGTTAGATAGCTTTTGTCAACTGATGTTGAGGTTAGGAGTATATCATAAGCTACACAATCAGAAGCATAAACATAGACAACAACAAGCAAGCACTGTACAATTTAAATAAGAAAAACTTTTTGTTCCCCTGATTTTGGCATTCTGGACAACTAATCAGGGCTGCAGAAATTGGGATGTTACACTTAGCCTCTATGATCTATATGGGCTGGCCACACCATGTGGTGGCGCGGGTCCCCCTGGCCGCACCACCAGGTGGTCTGGGCACCTGGTCCACCCTCTGACATCGCCTTTTTTCCTATAAGAAGCCTCCCGATGAGAAAACCCTAAATAATCTAGCCTCTAGCCACAAAAAGTTCCGCAGTGCCGCCGCCACCGAAGGGGAGATTCGGGGGACAAAAAGTCTCTATTCCGGCACCCTGCCGGGACGGGGAAGTGCCCCGGAACCATCTCCATCGACTCCACCACCATCTCCATCGCTGTTGCTGATTCCCATGATGATGAGGGAGTAGTTCTTCCTCGAGGCTAAGGGTTCTACCGGTAGCTATGTGTTCATCTATCTCTCTATGCGTGATCTTATTGAGATCATGAGCTTTGTAATCGATGAATATCTGCTTATCCCCACGTGTGTGAAGTTGACACTGTGCACACCATGTGGCACTTTGGCTAAGGTTACATAAATACTTGTTATGAGTTATATTTGGAGTTGGATGTCTCTATGAAATTGTGGTGTTTGTTGGAATCATCTAGCGCTCAAGGTGATAGTGAGGGTTTATCTAGATGGGGAAAGCGAACTTTGAGGAGTGTTGTTATAGCCCTACCATGGATTAGAGTGTCCAACCGGAGAGTAGTTCTGAGTAGTATCATGAAGAGAAGATATTTATATGAGAGCGTTCACTAGTGAAACTATGATCCCTAGGCCTTGTTTCTAATCATTGAAACGCCGTTTGCAACTAGATAAGTTGCATGTTTGCTTTCTTCCATCTTTTTGCCTTTAGTCTTTTCCTCCCGTCAAGCTCTTTTCTAGCACCGTTGTCTTATATAAATACAACTTGTATTTCACTATCTCTTCGCCGAACTAGTGCACATATAGACCTGACAAGTGTATCGGGTATGTTGGGGACACAAGAGACTTCTTGTATCTTGATTGCAGGGTTGCTTGAGAGGAATACCTTTGACCACTTCCTCCCTGAGTTCGATAAACCTTGGGTAATCCACTTAAGGGAAACTTTCTGCTATTCTACAAACCTCTACACTTGGAGGCCCAATAACTGTCAACAAGAATAGAAGTGCGTAGGCATCATTGCGCTCGCTACCCCATAGCTACAAAGATGTCGTCTTGAACTACCTCATGGAAGGGAAATAATTTACCTTCCTTGAGTTCATGGCTCATATGAGTACCCGGAAAGTAGTGCTTGCTCTAGGAGTTGTCATCAAAATGAAAGGTATATATTTTATATACAAATTTATAAATGTTTAATTTCAAACGCTTATAGCCATTTAGAAAGTAATTGATACTTGTACTGTTTTGTGAAAACATGACCTGCTGCTTGAGAAGTGATTGAAGAAGTGGGTTATTAATATGAATTTGAGACAAATCAGTTGTTTTATTCCTATGAGTGATATCTTTTATGTTCATGGTTTTGATTATGAATGGGTTATTAATATTTTGATCTTCATGATAGAAATTTAAATTTTCATAAGATTGTGAAAATGCCAAAAGATAGTCGAACTTAATAATGATATCATTTTGAATGACACAAGTGTGTGTTGAATAATTAGATATCATACGTGATGATATGTTGTATTGTTCAACAAATGGTGGATATCATTATTTTGTAAAACTTCATTACGAATCTAAGAAAATATATGTATTTGTTGAATGAAACACAAGTCTTAAACTATTTGTTATGAACAAAGAATTTTCGAGTAAATAAGAATATTGAATTAACAAGAATACAAGTCTTTGTGATTTGATCAAAATGACAAGTATTTGAGTTGTGATTCACGCATATAAGACTTGTGAAAAGTGTTCCACAAATTACAATGCTAAGAATATGCCAATGTGTTGACATGTATAAAGAATTGTAATCATACCATATTAGATATCATATGGTCTAAAGTAATCACTTATCGTGTTAGCATTAGTATTTAGAGAAGATAAATTAGAATAGAGAACACTTACTTATTGTATAAAGAATCATCAACAATTCATGGAAACAACACCATAAGTGTATGGCACAATGTGGTTTCCAGAAATTTTAGAGTTATGTGATACATCAAAATTAGAACGAATAAAACTTTTTAGTGTATTCCTAGGAAAGTTTTTAGAGTAACACAACGAAATTGATTCCGGAACAAAACTCTACAAATAGAGGAGAAACTAATGATAATGATCAAAATTTTCAGTGGAAGCTTTTACTAAAAAAAAGTAGGATTCATGAATAAGTTCTGCCTCATTGCAGGATTGAATTCATGATTCAGTTGTCATGTTAATGGAACAATGACATACCTACAAACTACAAAGAAGCTATGGTGAGCCCAAGTACGAGAAATGACTTAGAGTCATGAAATTCTGTACATTCAGTTACATTTAAGATGATAAAGTAAAATGTTACTTGATCTTATCAAAGTAAAGATGTTACTTGATCTTCCCAATGGGACTACTAGAGTAAATGATCATGGGGCAAGGTCGAAAGTGTAGGGGTGCCGCGTATGAAAACAATAAATTTTACCCTACGCCACTGAACCCCTAATGCTGCCAGGACCTATCTATTAGTAATACAGTAACGAGAGGGGCTTTTCGTGAACTTACCCTTTGATACATTGCAAATGTATCTATAATTTTTGATATTCCATGCTTGGTTTTATCTACTTTCTTATGTTTTGTCCACACTTTGGAGTACTTTTCATATGATTTCTTGGACTAACCAATTAATAAGAGGCACAGTGCCAGTTGCCTGTTTCTGCTGTTTTTGGTTCAGGAAAGTCAAAAAATGAATATTCTCGAAATTGGACCAGACAAAAGCCAAAGTCGATATTTACCGGAAGACTCACAGAGCCAGAAGACGAGACGGAGAGGGGCCACAGGGTGGCCACACCACCCCTAGGCACAGGACCCCTGGCCACGGTAGGGCATGGTGTGGGCCCCCTGGCCGGCCACCGACCTTGCCTCTTTCGCCTATATATTTCCCCCAAGGAAAAAACCCTAGATCGTCAATCAAAAATCCACGAAAAGTTCCACAGCGCCGCCGCCACCAAAGGGGAGATTCGGGGGACAGAAAGTCTCTGTTCCGGCACCCTGCCGGGACGGGGAAGTGCCCCCAGAGCGATCTCCATCGATCTCCACCACCATCTCCATCACCGTTGCTGATTCCCATGATGATGAGGGAGTAGTTCTTCCTCGAGGCTAAGGGTTCTACCAGTAGCTACGTGTTCATCTCTCTCTCTATGCGTGATCATATTGTGATCATGAGCTTTGTAATCAAGTAGATCTACCTTGTTACTCAAGTGCTTTATTAGATCTCTGCTCTCCCCATGTGTGTGAAAGTGACAGCGTGCACACCATGGTGGCAATTAGGCTAGAGATTACAAATACTTGTTATGAGTTATATTGGGAGTTGGATGTGTTTATGAAATTGTGGTGTTTGTTGGAACCATCTAGTGCTCAAGGTGACAATGTGGGGTTTTCTAGATGGGAAAGGCTTACTTTGAGGTGTGTTGTTATAGCCCTACCATCGATAAGAGTGTCCAACCGGAGAGTAGTTAAGAGTAGTATCATAAAGAGAAGATATTTTTATGAGAGTGTTCACTAGTTAAAGTATGATTCCTAGGCCTTGTTTCTAAGCATTAAAACACCGTTTGCTACTAGATCTGTTACATGTTTGCTTGCTTCCATCTTTATTTCAGATTGCCTTTAGTCTTTTCCCACGTCAACCACACACCAGCAAGCTATTTTCTGGCACCGTTACCACTTATAATAATCCATACCACTTGTATTTTACTATCTCTTTGCCGAACTAGTGCACCTATACACCTGACAAGTGTATTGGGTGTGTTGGGGACACAAGAGACTTCTTGTATCTTGATTGCAGGGTTGCGTGAGAGGGGATACCTTTGACCACTTCCTCCCTGAGTTCGATAAACCTTGGATAATCCACTTAAGGGAAACTTGCTGCTATTCTACAAACCTCTGCACTTGGAGGCCCAACAACTGTCTAGCAGAATAGAAGTCCGTAGACATCACCCTTGAAGACTGAAAAGCGTTGTCAACGCTCAAGAGAGCATGGTTGATGTAGACGAGCCGAAGCCGACCTCAATGTCGTGATGAAGTCCTTGCACTCCTGTGGCTCCAACGACTTGAGTGCCTCAAGTGCGACACCTCGCACGGAGTTACACACGTCCGGTGCCTGACGATGACTCCTGCTTCCCCGATCCAGCAGTAGTTGCGGAAGTAGAGCTCCTAGATCCGAATCCCGCAGCGCGACAGCGCTCCACGGTGAAGATGTCTCTCGTTCGCGCAGTCCAGACTTGGGACCACGGTCACGCGAGAGAGAGGGGGAGAGAGAAAATATCAATTAGAGGTCCTCCCAAAAGTGAGAAGACCTTTATTGATTATTGGTGTATTTATCTGGCCAAATACCCCCACTATATATAGGGGGAGGGGAGGTACTACCTCCCTCAAAGTCCTGGGGTGGGACTAAAGGAGAGGAGGGTGGGGGAGGCGCCGCCGGCCACCCCCTCATGGTCCCCACATGGGGGCTGGCCCAATAGGCCCGCCGGCCACCCCCACATGGTCCCCACGTGGGGGGCTGGCCCAATAGGGCCGCCGGCCACCCCCTTGGCCCCTTCCTCCTCTTGCCTTTCCCTAATGGGACCTCTCCCCTCCGGGAATTGGCCCATTAAGCGTTTTGACCTTTTAAATTTATTTTCTCTTTATTAAATAATTATGAATAAATGATTAAAACAATATTTAACATTCATTCACATATTATTCAATCTCCGTGGCTATGGAACACTTCCACCTCCACTCCGGACATCCTCCGGACTTACCGAAACCCTTCTGATTTTCTCTCTACTATTCTTCGGCGATTCTTCCGATCCTATAAACACTCTCTAAGCATCATCAAGCCCTTAAGCGTGATACCCTACGATTCGGTAACACTCCAGACATGGTCGGGACACTCCCACACCAATGATCGACAGAGGGACCTGGATAGCCATGTGACCCTATGCGTTCAACGAAGATCTTTCGTCGTTTGAACTGGGACAGCCGTGTCTTATTCCCTTTATCTCTCAATACTTGCATTGCCCGAGATCTGATCAATGACATCACCATGTCGTGTTCAATCTCGTTACTGAACAACACTACTTGGCTCATTCTGGCAAGTGATATCCCCGTGATCAAATCACACGCTACGCAGCTATTGGATATAACCTCTCCAAGTGGGCCATTTGAGTATCTTCCCGTCACATGGACGTACAAATCCCGCTCTTGACATATATTGCCTCTACGGTTTCCTCCGAGTACCTGAACAGACCTTTATAACCACTGTATTACCAAGTGGCGCTTGATGCTATCTAAGCACTCTCAGGAGACAATGATTGATATAGCCTCACGGTCTAAGGAATAGTCTACGAGGATCCATTTCTAATCATCGTAACTTGAACTTCGTGACATGATCGGGTCACGATGTTTAGGTTGGGTATTGGTTCATCATCTCATTCACAGAATGAGTTGACTCCATTTCCAACTGGCATAAATGCCACATGATCAGGAAACATGATCATTTGTTGACCAATGAACTAGTGACTACAGTTTCACTAGGAACCCCTGGTTGTTTGTATATCACATGTGTATTGATGTTTCCACTCAATAAAGTTATAGCATGATATAAAACTTAATCATAAACTATATGAAATAGGATAATAGTCCTTACTACTATTTGTCTCTAGGTCATACTTCCAATAGTCTCCCACTTTCACTAGAGTACAAATACACTAGCTGCATTTGTTCTTTAATCATTGGCACCATATATCCGGTACCCCGAACATGCTTGCTCAAGGAAGAGGTTGAGTATTGGGTCTGTACTTTACAGTTCCAAATCCTTTGCAACTTACTAATGTCACCTTGATTGACATTAATACTTTACCATCACACGATAACATCTGTGTGTATGCATCATTGCTATGGCAGCAGAACGAGGCCTGATTCCAGGAGCCTACAGTGACTTTAGATCAACCTCGAGGGCTTTCTCATGGGCATTGTGCCCTGGGACACAAATTCTATGTTAAAAGTGAACTAGCCCCGCCATAACATTATACAACACTTTAGATGGTACCCTTATCTATTATTATAAATGTAACCATCGAAACACCAGTGCACTCTGTGCAACTTTCGATGTTTTGTTCAACTCGCTTCCTACTTGACTTTAATTGGTATTTACAGGAGTTTCCATCATATTCCCTTATAACAGAACCCTTTATGTTTTAAGATATGTCATCCTTTATGGATTTTGAAAAAATGTCTACAGTTCTCTATTAGACACTGCGGAACAAACTTAGCTCAATGTTCTGTGATTCGAACTTAATCACTTTCAAATGTTCCTTATTGGATTACATATTGTGTTAAGTTATCATCATGGTTTTCTGAGATAGAACATATGTCTCAACATAGTGGATGATGATCATCCTTTTTCTTTCTTTCAACCATTGATGTTCAACTTAGTATTATTCCTAATTTGAGTTATTAAGGACTAGTTTCTTAATTATCTTCCATTCTGAAACCCTTTTCAAAATCCCTTAAGGAATACTACATAATATCATAATACACCTATTATCAACTTCTACATCTTATAAATCATTATTTATAAGTATTTGTGCTTTCATTCTTAACACACTTAAGAATTACTCCTATAAGCTCCCACTCGAAAACATGTCAATCACATATTGTTTTGGGAAGACTTTCATATGTCCCACTCAATTTTATGCAAATTGCATATCTACTCATTATTTTGAACAATTTCAAAATCCTTTGATCAAATATCAAACTTGGAGTTTTACTATGAGATACTAGTACTTTTTACTAGTTTTAAATCCACTAGACATTTAGCACACTTGAATCAAATTCATTTGAATTCGTCCAATACTTGACAAATTGTGCCTTTATCATTCATCCCATTTTCCACTATGGCTTTGCAGTCATTTGGGAAAATTCAAGTAACCCCTTTTACTTGTGAGATTCAGCAACGAATTGCTTTCTAATGTCAAGGGAATTTTTCTTTGGGATTTCTCATAATTCTAATATATAATTATTTCCTAAGTAGTTCGTTTGTATGTCATATTCCAAGAATCATGACAAATGATTCACAAATGTCTCCATACAAGATATGGATTACATTTTGAATCCAACTTCATGTAGTGAAAACACTAGTGGGAAAAACACAATGATCATTATCATTCATTCTTTCCTCTGTGAAGAGAATTGTTCAGGAACGTTTTCCGTTGCGCTTCTCAACACTCTAATGCAGGGTTTTGAATCCTCATCGTGTTTTACACTATCTTCCATTTGCTCCATAATCGAGAAATATCACTGAAAGTGAGCTTTCTAAAAAATGTACCAAAATCTAAGCAATAGAAGTTTTTCTTTTCTTTTGGTTTAGCTATGGATTTCGTATTAAAAGTTTCCAACGAATACTCTACAAGGACTTATTCGCTATTGTTTTGGTTATATTGAATAACCCCAAAACTTTTACGATGATCCATACTAGATTTGGAGCCGCTTTCACGAATTCAAATGGTTCACTATATATTCTAATTGAGTGCTAACTATTTCTAACTAATGGTCTCTACATCTATACTACAACGATTTATTTGGTGCCATCTATTTACCCACTTTGATATCCAATATCACATTGTGATGCTTTGCATTTTGACGTTTCAAAACGCTTTGCATTTCACAATTTCTTTTATGCCAATTTTATAAAGTTGAATTTCATTACTATTGATCAAATCATATTAATTAGATTCTCTTTTATAAGTATACCCTTTGTTGATGAAACACTTTGATCAAATCAAATAGTTTCATATTCATGTTTCCTTTGGTAAACTTCTTTACACTTTTAAACAATCGTATAATGATAATTACCATTTTCGTTAAAATACAATACATCCAATATGTATTTACTTTCAACAATTCATCAAGCACTTTGTATTCAAGTAATACACGGTGTTCAAGTTATTTTCCCGAACTTAGGCATGATTTATATGTGATAAGAAATCAAATGACTTTCACATATTATCAATAACTTTGAATTTAAACAATGGTTTTCATTCAGTAATGAATATCATTTAAGTTGGGTATTTTAAGGCATTTCAAATTTTACAAATGTTCATGTATTATCAATTAGTTTCAATCAACAAGGATATTTCACATATAATCAAACAAGATATGAACATAAATAGAAATCATTCATAAAAGAAGAACAACTGTTTGTTACAAACTCATATGAATAACCGTCTCACAAAGTGTGAGGCACACTAAAGAAGTTCATAATATTTTGATTACAATAACTATCCAAAACATAAAATAAATGATAAATGTTGAGGGAGAGCGTCGTTGGCCATCATCATCATGCTCGCCATCAGCACGCAATGTCACCTCCTCTCCAGCAAGCACCTCTCATGTAGAAGGACCTGTTTTCAGCAAAACAGAACAAGTATCAAATATACTTAACACTGCAAATGTGTTTGCAAGATTATAACATTTACAAAATTGTATATCAAATATATACCTTTGTCATTGATGACCCCAGCCACACCAGGTTCAACCACCACACCTCTGAAATGTGATATGAACTCGTGGAAATCCAGTGTTTCCATGTCGCCTCTCATAATGCAAATCCTGACTTGTGCTTGGAAGCTTGGTGGTAGCGACCGCAGCACAACTCCCATTGCAAAAGAGCTTGCGAACCAGTTGTCCAGGTAGTATGCCAGACTCATGTATGCATCGTACATGCTCAATAAGTGCTCGTCCAGTGAGGAGCCCTCCTCCATCTTTATGGAGAGGAAGTCCCCCATCAGCTCATACTCCCACATGCGCACTTGTTCCACGAAATGCGATCTCAGATGTGCCATGACCATTCGGGGATTAAGAGTTCCCAACATTGGCCATAGACCATCATCCATCCCGAGGCGCATCGTCACTAATATGAATGTGGCCATCACATGACAACGACAGCGGAGATCCCGCTGCTCCTGGGTCTCATGAGAATAGGGTGGCTCCAAGTACATCTCGTAGATCATGTAGTCAGCCACTTTGTTCTCACCAAGGAGATCGAAAAGGCGCATGACCCATGCAGAGATGTTGGATCCATCTAACTTGAGCTTTTCTCCTTTTAACCAATCGTCAATAGGGAAGGTAATCTCGGGGAGAACCATTTTCTACATTTATAATTGCAAAAAGGAAGTTAGACTAAGTTTATAATTAAATGAGTTAATAATAACTCCACTCAGAAACACCTATCCCCACAAGGGTTCCAAGTGATAACACGGCCCCTATCAGCCACATCTCCCCTGATCGTCACGGCCATCAATCTGGGTTCAAGGGTGGACGCTAAACGTCGGTCACATCACTCATCCGACTCGTGCTCGATCTTTCGACCACCCGCGTTCCGAGGCCATGTCTGCACATGCTAGGCTCGCCAACTCAACCTTAGTGTATTCGCTGTGCAACATGGCTTACACCCACTATATGCGAACATAGATATGTCTGACACCCATGCCTGTACCATGGATCGCCTCATACCGAAGAACTTTCTTGGTGGTGCACAATAAGGGGGAACACAATCGTTGGTAATTTTAACAGGGATCATCTTATTAGGCTACTGTCCAGTATTGATACATTGCAAATGTATCTATAATTTTTGATGTTCCATGCTTGGTTTTATCTACTTTCTCATGTTTTGTCCACACTTTGGAGTACTTTTCATATGATTTCTTGGAGTAACCTATTAACAAGAGCCACAGTGCCAGTTGCCTATTTTCTGCTGTTTTTGGTTCTAGGAAAGTCAAAAAATCAATATTCTCGGAATTGGACGGGAAAAAAGCCAAAGTTCCTATTTTACCGGAAGACTCACGGAGCCCGAAGCAGAGACGGAGGAGGGCCAGGGCCTGGCCACACCATATGGTAGCACGGGCTAGCCCTGGCCACGCCACCAGGTGGTGTGGGCTCCCTGGCACTCCACCGACCTTGCCTCTTCGCCTATAAGAAGCCTCCCGATGCATAACCCCTAAATCATCAAGCCCCCAGCCACGAAAAGTTCCGCAGCGCCGCCGCCACCGAAGGGGAGATTTAGGGGACAGAAAGTCTCTGTTCGGGCACCCTGCCGGGACGGGGAAGTGCCCCCGGAGCCATCTCCATTGATATCCACCGCCATCTCCATCACCGTTGCTGATTCCCATGAAGAGGAGGGACTAGTTCTCTCTCGAGGCTAAGGGTTCTACCGGTAGCTATGTGTTCATCTCTCTCTCTCTCTCTCTATGCATGATCATATTGTGATCATGAGTTTTATAATCAAGTAGATCTACCTTGCTACTCAAGGGCTTTCATAGATCTCTGCTCTCCCCATGTGTGTGAAAGTGTCAGCGTGCACACCATGGTGGCACTTAGGCTAGAGATTACAAATACTTGTTATGAGTTATATTTGGAGTTGGATGTCTTTATGAAATTGTGGTGTTTGTTGGAACCATCCAGTGCTCAAGGTGACAGTGTGGGGCTATCTAGATGGGAAAGGCTTACTTTGAGGTGTGCTGTTATAGCCCTACCATCGATTAGAGTGTTCAACCGGAGAGTAGTTAAGAGTAGTATCATAAAGATAATATATTTATATGAGAGTGTTCACTAGTGAAAGTATGATCCCTAGGCCTTGTTTCTAAGCATTGATACACTGTTTGCAACTAGATCTGTTACATGTTTGCTTGCTTCCATCTTTATTTTAGTTTGCCTTTAGTCTCTTCCACGCCATTAAAGTATTTTCTAGCACCATTATCTTATATCTATACCACTTTTATTTCACTATCTCTTCGCCGAACTAGTGCACCTATACACCTGACAAGTGTATTCGGTGTGTTGGGGACACAAGAGACTTCTTGTATCTTGATTGCAGGGTTGCTTGAGAGGGAATACCTTTGACCACTTCCTCCTAGAGTTTGATAAACCTTGGGTGATCCACTTAAGGGAAAACTTGTTGTTGTCTACAAACCTCTGCACTTGGAGGCCCAACAACTGTCTACAGGGATAGAAGTGCGTAGACATCAAGCTATTTTTCTGGCGCCGTTGCCGGGGAGGTAAGGTAAAAGGTATTCACACAGGAGGATTAAAGAAGAAGAACCTCCCACGGCAAACGCCTATTTACTGGCGCCGTTGCCGGGGAGGTAAGGTAAAAGGTACTCACATCCTCCGGTGTGAGTGCTCGAAGTTATGTCCTTTAGATTCTGCAATTTTGTCTTTTTGTTTCTTGTTTTCACTAGTTAGGCTTAATTGAAAACAACAACAAAATTAGAGAGCTTTATAGTATTTATCTTGAGTTAGGACATGAAGTGTTTGAAGATAAAATATAAAAACCTATGGAACTTTATTTGCATGCTAATAGCAGTGTTGTTAGTATGAATTCTTTGGACACCATTATTGCTAATGCTATGGAAAAGTCTAAGCTTGGGGAAGCTTGTTTTTATGAAGATGATCTTTTTAGTCCCCCAAGCATGGAGGAGAAAATTAACTTTGATGATACAAAACCTCCATTATATGATGATTACAATGATGAATCTGATATTTTCAGTCCACCTACTATTGAGGAGAAAATTAATTATGATTACAATATGCCTCCTATATTTGATGATTATGGTGATGAGAATGATAATGATAGCTATTTTGTTGAATTTGCTCGCACTACAATTAATAAGAATGACTATGTTTATGTGGGGAGTATTAATTCTTTTATGCATGTGGCTCATGATAAGAATGTTTCTTGTGATAGTTATATTGTTACTTTTATCCATGATGCTACTGAAATTTATTATTAGAGAGGGAAACATGGTTTTATGTACTCAACAATATTAAGTTTCCCCTCTTTATTTTGAAAGTCTTGAAGTTGCACTTGTTTTGCTTTCCTATGCTTGTTGCTTTGTGATTTCATGACTTGTTTCTTTACAAGATTCCTATGCAAATGAAGTGGGTTAGACTTAAATGTGTTTTGAATTTGCTTTTTGATGCTCTCTTTTACTTCAAGTCATATTTCTTATGTGAGCATCTTCGCAAACTATTATGCCTAATTTAAAGGCGTTAAAGAAAAGTACTTATTGGGAGATAACCCAAAAGTTTTAGATGAATCTTGGAAGTTATTACCTCTGTAATAACCGCTCCTTATCCTTTTTATTTGCTTTTTGTGCCAAGAGTAACCTCTAATGAGAGAGAAGTAATGATTGTGAAAGTTGCTGTCCCGAAATAGATTTATGTGCTTCACCGTAAAAATTCGTGTAAAATCTCTGAACGTATTTTTGAGACGTGAATTTTTGTGCTTCTGCCCTAGGTTGTTATCTAACTTTCGTTAGTTCAACACGTTTTGATTTAAGCAACATAAGGTCTTGGAAAAAATTCGTCTTTACCTGCTGGTCTGTTTTGACAGATTTCTGCCATTTTCTGCATTTGCTTCTTGTTGGTTCCTTTTTGATTTATTTTGGGGAACTGAGATTTTTGAGGGAAGTGCTACAGTATCTAGTGTTCTAATGGAAGTTTATTTGGTGTTGTAACTGAACCTTAAGACTTATTTATCTTGAGTGCACTAATGTTGCTAATAAAGATTGTGTGAAGTTTTGTATGAAGAAAAAATTTCAGGTGTATGGAAGGAATGAGCAATGAGATGAAGGACGGACTAAAGCTCAAGCTTAGGGATTCCACGCGTGTCACCCCAATAAATATCCAAGAAGTACAAGTGTCAAAGCTTGGGGTTTCTTCCAACCGCTTCATTTTTATTGTTTCATGCATAGTTGTGTTGTTCTTAGAGCGTCTTCTTTTTCGTTTTCGTTTTGGTGTTTCGTTTGTTTGGTTTTCTTAGTTTTCTGAATAAATTGGTTGGACCCCCTCTTTCATACATTGGTTTGCAAAGAGTTTGTTTTGGATTGGAAAAGAGTAGGAAAGTTCGTGCTCAAGTGGTAAAGGGAGCTTGTTTTTGACTGTGGCCTATGCTTTGTCATGCCATGCTTGATATTGTTTTGGCTTTATGCTTAGTATTCTTTTCTGTAGCATGACTTCTTACAAACAATTGAGATTGCTTAATGTGCCTTGGATGAACCATGCGTTGTTTTAGCATATTAAAGCATAGTATAGTGGTATTCTACTTTGATGCTTTATTTGGGTTGACTTGGCGCATGCTCACACCATGTTATGACTATCTCAAGTCACCATAGCCTTTATGATCCTTTAGTTTTCAACTTGTAGTATCACTTTATGCTTTGATCAATGATGTTTTGTCGCTCTGCATGATTATGGTCATTATTGCTCTCTTAGTTTGTCGCTCCCAGTCTTTTGCTAGCCTCCACAACCAAGTATGAGTTCCACTCATGCATCCAACTCCCTAAACCAAGTTATTCCAAAGAGTCCACCATACCTACCTACTAGCTTATGCTATTCCAAGTATATTCATGTTTTAGTTTACCTTCCAAATTAAACTTGTTATGAGAAAACTAGTGATTAAAGCTCTCACGAACTTGATGGCACACTTTAGTTTTCTTGCCCTTAATAAACTTGAACCATTGTGTCGTCTATGTTGTATATGCTTGCACTTATTTGTTGGGAATTAGCAGAACCATGCTTTCATGGGGAACGCTTTCAACATTAAACTTGGTACTTGTACCTAGTTGATATCATGCTCTTTTGTATATGGATGTCGTCGGTGTGAAATGAAAGGGGAGCTTGTAAGTCCATGGAGTTATGTATATGTGTTAGAGAAACGCCTGGGCCGCTGGTCTAATCCATGCTGACATGGTGGAAACCTGCAGCGTAACCATAATGAGCTGTCTATGAAGCATTCTTCTTATAAAAAAAGAGTCCTATATTGAGAAAAAAGAGAAAAAGAGAAAAAAAGAGTTTATGAAAAGAGGAAAGAGAGAAAAAAGCACCATATTCCCATGGTAAATAAGAAGATTGCTGAGATGCTCGTTGTTTGTTTTCCTTGTCATTTTGATATGGGGATTCTTCTTTATCATCGGGCAAGGGGTACCCCGTTGGCGGTTCTCTATGATACACATGTACTTACAATGACAAGAACTTACCGGTGACTAAACTTGAGTAGCATGAGGAGCGACCCTCGTATACAAGGGACATGAGATTTCTAACTTATACTTCGTCAAGCATGTACACCATAGTTTGTTCACTATAACCTTAATCACTTCAAGATGCTTATGATAGGGGCAATGAGAGCTAAAAGCTACAAGTACCATAATTTTTGGAAGCTCTTTATGAGACTTGAATCCCTACTTCCTTCTATGAAGGCCTTTCTTCCACCATTATATTGAGTCTACACATTATATCTTTATGCACCTACTTTGAGAGCATAGTGGCCATTCTTAGTTCTATGTGCATTGTCCCACGACTAGTTGATTGATCCATAACTTGATATTGCTTGTTTTAAACTATTTGTATCTAGTCACTCTTATGAACTTTGAAGGTGTCCTATGCAATTATATTTGCTACTCTCTGAGGGACAAGCTGAATGCCATTATGCTATGTTTTCTTTATGTGAAACAAACAAACGTCTTGCAAAGCATTGTTATTCATGAATCATTTGTTTGTGCCTTTTCATGTTGCAACATTGTTGCTATGTTTTATTGCTAAAACTTTGTCTTTCATGTTATGATCGAAGTACTATGATCCTAGCTTTAAATGTTTTACAAATATCTTGATCAAGTCTTTGATGGTGCATGTCACCTCAAAAATTATTCTTTCTTTTTAACACTTACCTACTCGAGAACGAGCAGGAGTTAAGCTTGGGGATGTTGATACGTTGCAAATGTATCTATAATTTTTGATGTTCCATGCTTGGTTTTATCTAGTTTCTTATGTTTTCTCCACACTTTGGAGTACTTTTCATATGATTTCTTGGACTAACCTATTAACAAGAGCCACAGTGCCAGTTGCCTGTTTTCTGCTGTTTTTGGTTCCAGAAAAGTCAGAAAATTAATATTCTCGGAATTGGACGGGACAAAAGCCAAAGTTCCTATTTTACCGGAAGACTCACGGAGCCCGAAGCAGACACGGAGGAGGGCCAGGGCCTGGCCACACCATATGGTGGCACAGGCTAGCCCTGGCCGCGCCACCAGGTTGTGTGGGCCCCCTAGAACTCCACCGACCTTGCCTCTTCGCCTATAAGAAGCCTCCTGATGCATAAACCCTAAATCGTCAAGCCCCTAGCCACGAAAAGTTCCGCAACGCCGCCGCCACCGAAGGGGAGATTCAGGGGACAGAAAGTCTCTATTCCGACACCCTGCCGGGACGGGGAAGTGCCCCCGGAGCCATCTCCATCGATCTCCACCACCGTTGCTGATTCCCATGATGAGGAGGGAGTAGTTCTCTCTCGAGGCTAAGGGTTCTACCGGTAGCTATGTGTTCATCTCTCTCTATGCATGATCATATTGTGATCATGAGCTTTATAATCAAGTAGATCTACCTTGCTACTCAAGTGCTTTAATAGATCTCTGCTCTCCCCATGTGTGTGAAAGTGACAGCATGCACACCATGGTGGTACTTAGGCTAGAGATTACAAATACTTGGTATGAGTTATATTTGGAGTTGGATGTCTTTATGAAATTGTGGTGTTTGTTGGAACCATCTAGTGCTCAAGGTGACAGTGTGGGGTTATCTAGATGGGAAAGGCTTACTTTGAGGTGTGCTGTTATAGCCCTACCATCGGTTAGAGTGTTCAACCGGAGAGTAGTTAAGAGTAGTATCATAAAGAGAATATATTTATATGAGCGTGCTCACTAGTGAAAGTATGATCCCTAGGCCTTGTTTCTAAGCATTGATACACCGTTTGCAACTAGATCTGTTACATGTTTGCTTGCTTCCATCATTATTTTAGTTTGCCTTTAGTCTCTTCCACACCATCAAAGTATTTTCTAGCACCGTTATCTTATATCCATACCACTTGTATTCCACTATCTCTTCGCCGAACTAGTGCACCTATACATCTGACAAGTGTATTGGGTGTGTTGGGGACACAAGAGACTTCTTGTATCTTGATTGCAGGGTTGCTTGAGAGGGAATACCTTTGACCACTTCCTCCCTGAGTTCGATAAACCTTGGGTGATCCACTTAAAGGAAAACTTGTTGCTGTTCTACAAACCTCTGCCCTTGGAGGCCCAACAACTGTTTACAAGAATAGAAGTGCATAGACATCAAGTATCTAATATTAGCACACAATAAGATATACAAACAATAACACTGAATGTAAATGCGATGTGATATGGTCCTTCACATCGTGATCTCCATCCTTCGTCACCGGATTCCGGCGCCAAGGTTCCGGCGCCATAGACACCAGGGTACCGGTGTCATTCCGGTGTGGTAGTCCGTCACCTTCGTGACTATCTACTACTACGTAACATAAGGTAATCACTTTACCTTTGCCACAACCATATCACAAAGCAATGCCCCCTGCAAAACAAAATTAGACGCCTCTACTTTATCTTTGCATGTTTTACGTGGCTGAATGGGATCTCGCGTAGTTCTTACCTACGAACTTTCAGCACAATGTTGATCAAGTAGTTGTCTCTACTACACCCCTTTGGGGCCCTCCGTTGCAAATGGCATACCAACTAATGCGAGAGAGAGAGACACCCCCCTAAGTCACTTTATACGGTACAAGCCGTATGTCAAGCGTGGACCAATCTCGCGAATGAACGCGTAAAGTCGGTTGGGGGCCGCTTCATCAAGCATTGTTGCGGTATACATAAGTACACGTGGGAGGGTAACAACTAAAAGATCAACGCCCACACGCTACATCTCGTGTGTTCTACCCGTACTAGCATTACTACGCATAGATCTAGCTCTGATACCACTATAGGGGTTCCGCGTATGAAAACAATAAATTTTACCCTACGCCCCTGAACCACTGATGCTGCCAAGACCTATCTATTAGTAATACAGTAACGGGAGGGGCTTTTCGCGAACTTACCCTTGAAGACCGAAAAGTGTTGTCAACACTTAGGAGAGTGTGGTTGATGTAGACGAGCCGAAGCCGACCTCAAGGTCGTGATGAAGTCATTGTCCTTCCGTGGCTCCAACGACTTGAGTGCCTCAAGTGCGACACCTCATGGAGAGTTACACACGTCCGGTGCCTGACGATGACTCCCGCTTCCCCAATACAGCAGCAGTTGCGGAAGTTAAGCTCCTGGATCCGAATCCCGTAGCACGATGGCGCTCCACGGTGAAGATGTCTCTCGTTCGCGCAGTCCAAACTTGGGACCACGGTCACAAGAGAGAGAGAGAGAGAGAGAGAGAGAGAGAGAGAGAGAGAGAGGGGGGGGAGAGAGAAAATATCAATTAGAGGTCCTCCCAAAAGTGAGAAGACCTTTATTGATTATTGGTGTATTTATCTGGCCAAATACCCCCACTATATATAGGGGGCGGGGAGGTACTACCTCCCTCAAAGTACCAGGGTGGGACTAAAGGAGAGGAGGGGTGGGGGGAGGTGCTGCCGGCCACCCCCTCATGGCCCTCACATGGGGGGCTGGCCCAATAGGGCCGCCGGCCACCCCCTTGGCCCCTTCCTCCTCTTGCCTTTCCCTAATGGGCCCTCTCCCCTTCGGGAATTGGCCCATTAAGCCTTTTGACCTTTTAAATTGATTTTGTATTTATTAAATAATTATGAATTAATGATTAAATAAATATTTAAAATTCATTCACATATTATTTAATCTCCATGGCTATGGAACAATTCCACCTCCACTCCGGACATCCTACGGACTTACCGAAACCCTTCCGGTTTTCTCTCTACTATTCTTCGACGATTCTTCCGATCCTATAAACACTCTCTAAGAATCATCAAGCCCTTAAGCATGATACCCTACGGTTCGGGAACACTCCAGACATGGTCGGGAAACTCCCACACCAATGATCGACAGAGGGACCTAGATGGCCATGTGACCCCTATGCGTTCCACGAAGATCTTTCATCGTTTGAACCGGGACAGTCGTGTCTTGTTCCCTTTGTCTCTCGATACTTGCATTGCCCGAGATCTGATCAATGAAATCACCATGTCGTGTTCAATCTCGTTACTGAACAATGCTACTTGACTCGTTCCGACAAGTGATATCCCCGTGATGAAATCACACGCTGCGCAGCTATTGGATATAACCTCTCCGAGTGGGCCCTTTGAGTATCTTCCCGACGGACAAATCCCGCTCTTGACATATATTTCCTCTACGGTTTCCTCCGAGTACCTGAACACTCCTTTATAACCACTGTATTACCAAGTGGCGCTTGATGCTATCTAAGCACTCTCGGGAGACAGTGATTGATATATCCTCACGTTCTTAGGAATAGTCTACGAGGATCCATTTCTAATCATCGTATCTTGAACTTCATGACATCATCGGGTCACAATGTTTAGGTTAGGTATTAGTTCATCATCTCATTCTCAGAATGAGTTGACTCCATTTCCAACTGGCATCCATGCCACATGATCAGGAAACATGATCATCTATTGACCAATGAACCAGTGACTAGAGTTTCACTAGGAACCCCTGGTTGTTTGTATATCACACGTGTATTGATGTTTCCACTCAATACAGTTATAACATGATATAAAACTTAATCATAAACTATATGAAATATGATAATAGTCCTTACTACTATTTGTCTTTAGGGCCTACTTCCAACAGAAAGTATACGTGCCTCCGTGCCCAAGTTAATAGCATCTCGGTATGTGTTGCAAGGAAGAAATGAAACTTAAAGTAAGCCATAAAGCTTGATTCATGTCAAGAAATGTCTTGAACAAAGTCAAATAGTTGATGACAATGTGTAGCAATGCTTAAGTCGGACAAATGGAATCTCGTCGCTGGAATTATCAATTTTATGAACGATCAAAGGATTTTGGGATTCTACCGAGAATATTGAGAAGACCTGCATTTATAAACCAAGTGGGAGGTAAGAAAGTTCTATACTCTTATATGTAACTGGCATATTTGAGTGGGAGCTTGATGAAACATTCTCATATGTGATTGCCATATTGCGATTGGTATTATTGATATTAGCTATTATTAGAAAATATTAAGTAGATGAAGTTGAACAAATATTGAACATTTAAATCTATCAAGATAGATTGGTATGTTTAGTAGCAATAAGTCAGTATGTTTTCTGAGATTGGATTCTAAAGTAGTTCGGAATGGAACAAGTTAAGAAGGAAGTTCTTACTTGTCTCACTAGGTGAAGCATTGAGAGTTTCTCGATACGATGATGGTTAAAAGATGTGTAACATCTACTATGCCCCGGTCATATGTTCCATCTTGTAAAATCATGTTGTATACTCGACATAATATGACCCAAGTTCTTATTCAGAAGAACAGGTCCTGAAGTGATATTTGTATGCATCACTGAAAAAGAAGTGAAGTATAGTCTTCAGTGTCTAGAAAGAGCTAGAGGTATACATCTGATATGTAAAGGATGGTGAACTTGATCGTAAATGGCTTACGCTAGGAAGTTCCACCCAACCAAGATGATTGGAATTCTCGCAGCATTGAGTGCCTTACAATAAAAGAAACGTGGTTAGACATCGAAGTGGCATTTAGTGCACTATCGATTAGATTTACATTAGCAAAGAAGTATATGAATATTTCAAAGGTAAAATATGCAATGTTACGGCTAGGGAAGTCCATATGCCCACAGAGTGTGTTCCTAATGCTCATGACAATGAAAACGTTATCTTTTTTATTGACTAATCAGATGTCATGACAGAAGGAACAAAAACAACACTCTATCGCCAAAGCATAAATATTTGTACCGCAAGTTTATCATGTGATGATGAAGGGAATGTCAAATTAGGTGACATTAACAATTCTCAAAGACATAAGAATCTGTATAGTACAGTCCATAGATAAACCTTGTTCATGGGCAAGCATGATCAAAACACCAAATGTGTTATGGTGTAATGATTTGTATCAAATGCAGCTAGTTTATTTGTACTCTAGTGCAAGTGGGAGGTTGTTGGAAATATGCCCTAGAGGCAAATAATAATATAATTATTGACATATTTCAATAAGTTCGTAATAGGTTTTATATCATGCTATAACTTTATTGATAGGAACGTCAATACATGTGTGATATGTAAACCACTAGAGTCCCTTAGGTGAATAAAGGTGAATGAAGATTCTCGATCAAGGACATTTATGTCAATTGACAATGGGTCACATCATTAGGTGAATGAAGGTGATGCACATACCCAACACATGAATTGTAACATGATCAAGTCACAAAGTTCACTGTTACAATGAATGGGAAACGTAGTAACCAATTCCTTAGACCATGAGAACATATATAATCACTGTCTCCCAAGAGTTCCTTGATTGCATCGAATGTCACTCAGTGAAACGGTGATCATAAAGGTGTCTTCAGGTATCCAGATGGCATTGACGAGGGTTTAACTCATCAATGCCCATTGTTATGGACTTGGGTTTTGGAGAAGGAGGGGTGCACTGGAAGTCTTGATAGGCTAGCAAACAAGCAAACAGGGACGCAAGGTTTACCCAGGTTCAGGCCTCGTAGAGGACCGTACTCCTGCTTGTCTGCTCTTGATTGATGATGATACGAAGGATTACAATGTCGCCGATGGCGATGGATGCGCAGATTGGATCTGGCGGGTGTTGTCTAGATCTATTGTCGCGTAACGATGTGGGAGATCGTAGATCTATCTATTGGGGATTCGCGATGTCTAGATCTCTTGTGGCGTAGCGTGTCCTCCTCGTTGGACCCTCCTAGCCTTTATATATGGGGAGGCTAGGTCTCAGGTACCAATACGAGTTGGTTACAAGTTAGATTAGAACTCTAGTCTTGAGCTTTCCTTGTTTTGTATGTTTGGGAGTCCGTGTCCATATGGGCTTCATACCACTCGAAACCGTCATAGGCGTCATGGACCTTGGCAATTCGTCGAGTGGGCCTTCTGTCGAGCCGCACCAGGTAGGGTGTAGTCGAATGCCTATTGGGCATACCCATGTCAGTAGCCCCCGAGTGTCCATGTGAATCGTAGATTCGGATGGAGACTCAGAAGACTTGATCTTTGCATTATGATGTCGGAGTCGACAATTGTGTCGAGTGCAAAGCACTTTCACCCGGAAGTACATCGAGTCGGTCGAATTTGTAGTAGTTCATAGGGATGATGGTAAATGTGCCTAGTGCGCTCGACGGATCGGGACCAGTTAATTGCTCTAGGGCAAAAACAACGCTACCTACTCAAACTCGAGTCCCCGGACTCGAATTCGGAAATTGCTGGCATAATTCGACTCATGTCGCGGAGGCTTACATGAGTCGAATTCCAGTGTATGGGTGTGAGCACTCGACACGTCCGTCAAGGCATATTCATCGTACCTGCAGGCACGGATATATCTCTAGTAGTGCGCAGCAGATGCGTTGACATTCCTTATTCAGGTCTTATCTTCACGTTGTAAGCGTGGCATCCGAATTTTTTATCATTGCAGAGATGATTCGGGTGGTCCAGGAGACGTAATCTCTTTGTCATCGACACACAGTACGATGTACAAGGAAAAATAATCATAGGGTGTGTGACCAGCGCTCCCTATGGGAGTAGCCCCCGAGTGCCTATTCGAGTCGTAGACTCGATTGGGGACTATAAGTATTTTGTGACTGTTGTCGTCTTTTGCTTGTTTAAGTCGAATATGCTTTCAGCGCTCCGTATGGGAGTAACCCGAAGCCCTCAATCGAATCGTAGATTCGAGTGAAGGGTTTTCATAATGCTTGGATATCTTCACAAATTTCTTCGGGTGCGCGGCCAGCACTCCCTATGGGAGTAGCCCCCGAGTCCTTAGTCGAATCGTGGATTCGAGTTAGGATTTAGAGCGTGCCACTCGAAAATCTTGTATATGCACCTTCAATGCTCCAGTTTGGAGTAGCCCCCGAGTGTCTGGCGGAGTCGTAGACTCGGGAAGAGACTCGAGTATTGTATCTTGTAGATGTAGTCGACATTCACGCGAGGAGAAACCACTAACCCGGAAGTGCATCGAGTCAGCATCTCACGCATAAGGAGCCAAGAGTCGACGATGTAGTCAAAGTCATGCGGCGATTAGCCGAGTGAGTCAACGATGCAGATGGAGTCGACACAGTCATTTCTGTCGGGTGCGTGACCAACATTGCATGTGTCTAGCATCAAGCGATGTAACCATCTGAGGAGGTACTCAACTCGGGTCTTGAGTGTATGTCGCAGCCAGTTGTTTTGTCGACTCCTGTTGGAGGACCCGATAGAATAGCTCGATGCAGTCGACAACCTTGTAAGCTGCATAAAGCATTAAGAATTGTAAAGTACTTGTATCTTGTAAAAGATATTTGCCTGTCGGCTTGTCATAGCATTTTCTGGTGCCAATCGAGTTGACACTTTTGTACTGTATGCTAGGCTTTTTCGTTAGCCTGATTACCCTTAGTCTCAGTACCTTGCCGACGTACTCGGAGTTCAAGGATTCGACGATCAGGCAGAATCAGCTACTCGGGCTGTCGCGTATGAGGTGCTCGAGTGTGCGGAGTCCACGACACATTAGGTTACTCGAAGAGGGCGCAGCCCCCGAGTGTTTTGAGTGCGAGCTAAAAAGAAATCAGCTCTAAGTAGAGAGAAACTTAGCTTTATTGATAGTTGCCATGATGAATGAGTCGCAAGATCCGATGCGATCAGCGGGTCGCGGGAGTCGAAGATTGTAGCGTCTCGTGGTCGTGGGAGTCGAGGGAGCCCCCGAGTCACCCGATATGAAGACCGCAGCCGGTCGTTGAAGCTGAAGACCGCGGCCGGTCGCCGAAGCGGAGGGAGCCCCCGAGCCCCCGAGTCGTTGGAGCCGAAGATCGTAGAAAATCGCTGGAGTCGAAGACTGCAGCAGGTCGTGAGATTGACACCGGATAAGTAGTGAACGTGGCGGTCGAGAGTTGTGAAGCGGTCATGTAGTTGACGTATCAGCGGGTCACGTGGCGGACGTAGTCAATGCGGCGGATCGAAATCGCATGGTGATGACGGGTTGCCGCATCCGAAGACTGTAACGGGCCACATCATTCGAATGTCACCTCGGGTCACGACACTCGAATACCGCAGAAAGGTCGCCGGAGTCGAAGGACGCAGCGGGTTGCCGTAGAGGAGGGAGCCCCCGAGTCGCTAGAGCTGAAGATCGCGGCGGGTCTCTGGAGTCGAAGATCACAGTGGGTTGATGGAGTCGAAGACAGAAACAGGTCGCCGGTGCCGAGGGAGGCCCCGAGTGTAGCGTTGAGGTGGTTGTTGGAGTTGTGACGATTTCCATGAGCCGATGCGGCGGACCGGAGTCAACGCGGCAGCGATTCACTGAAGCCGATGGTGGTAGCGTGTTGTCGTGACCAAAGATTGTAGTAGGTCGTCGTAGCCGATGACATCGGGTCGCGTGGCGAAAGGAGTCGACGCGACCATCGGGTCGCCCACGGAAGGAGTCGACACGGTGGCGAGTGGTGCGGCAGTCGAGTGGCTCACCGAACACGAAGTCGCATCACGTGGCAGCGAGTCGCGTGGACACTATAGTATAAATGAATATGATACGTTGCATGTAACAGAGCCAGGAGACGTTGGGTTGCTGAGTCTCTGTACGTCCCATATCTTGAGCTGTGGAGCTGCCGTGCTAGAGCGATCCATTAATAATTCTTCTTGTCTATTTTCTTTCTTTGGCCTTTGGCTCAATCATGTGAAGAAGCGCCATCGACGAAGTCGTCGACGGATGTGTAGTTGAGGTGGCACCAGGTTGTGCGGCGGACGTACTCGACGCGGTCATCATGTCACCGGCGGAAGGGGTCGACGCAAGCATCGGGTCGTCGGGGCCGATGCGATAGCGGGTCGCTGGAGCCGATAGCGAAGATGAAATATCCGATTTGTGTAGCTCTTTTTTATTTACCCGGTCGTGTGTTCACGCATGTAATTTAGTGCTTCGGCTGAAAAATTATCGTACGCAGCTTGTCCTCTTTTTTTATCCTAGCTTACGTGAGATCCGTTTTTTCTTTTTCTTCTTCGGGCTGCATGCGTTGCCCGACTGCTTCCTAGCTAGAAATAAAATAGCCAAGTTCCGTTCTAACTCCAGTTATTGAACTTTCCGTTCTGGGTGATGTTAATCTTCCGCCTTGTCCTCTTAACAAACCGAAGCTGGTCTCTTTTTTTTTCTTGATCTAATAAATCTATGCATGGGTACATGATCCAGCGACCAGACTAGCTCGTTTTTTGGCCTTCACGTGCGTGTGATGCCACGCCCATAAAAACGTACACGAGATCCATGTTGAATTTTGGATTTTCTTCCAGAGTCGGTGCTGGTACAGACTATTTGATTTGCACTCAGCTGTATTCACGGCTCGTATCGATCTGTGATTTTCCGACGCGTCGCCAGCCAGTTGCACGTGGTGACCCGATTGAGCCAATCAGAGCTACCGTCGTCTGTTTGGTCAGATTTGTACCACTTCCTTCTCGCCTCGCGCCTTTTGCGAAGACATATCAGCCACCGTGGAGTTGTTGAAGACGAACACGAGGAAGCGGATGAATTGGCCAGATGCGATCTAGCTATCAATAACGGGGAAGGATCTCCTCCGGATGACGAGTCGTAGATTGCTGGTGCTGGGGCCATCGAGATCGCAACATCAGCGCCCCCCGATTTCCCACAGACGGCGTCATTTGACGAGGGTTTAACTCATCAATGTCCATTGTTATAGACTTGGGTTTTGGAGAAGGAGGGATGCACAGGAAGTCTCGATCGGCTAGCAAACAAGCACACAGGGACGCAAGGTTTATCCAGGTTCAGGCCTTGTAGAGGACCCTACTCCTGCTTGTCTGCTCTTGATTGATGATGATCCGAAGGATTACAGTGTCGTCGATGGCGGTGGATGCACAGATTAGATCTGGTGGGTGTTGTCTAGATCTATTGTCACGTAGCGATGTGGGAGATCGTAGATCTATCTATTGGGGTGTCACGATGTCTAGATCTATTGTGGCGTAGTGTGTCCTCCTTGTTGGACCCTCCTAGCCTTTATATATGGGGAGGCTAGGTCTCAGGTACCAATACGAGTTGGTTACAAGTTAGATTAGAACTCTAGTCTTGAGCTTTCCTTGTCTTGTACGTTTGGGAGTCCGTGTCCATATGGGCTTCATACCACTCGAACCGTCATAGGCGTCATGGACCTTGGCAATTCGTCGAGTGGGCCTTCTGTCGAGCCGCACCAGTTAGGCTGTAGTCGAATGCCTATTGGGCATACCCATGTCAGGCATGTAGAGGCGTATGTGCAAGAGTGGGATTTGTTCTTCCGCATGATGGAGAGATACTCTGGTCCCACTCGGAGACATGACATCCATAAAGCTACATCATGTGACTAGGTCACAGGAATGGCATATCTCGAAATGAGTAAAGTTATACTTGTCGGTAATGAGATTTAAAATGACATGTACATGTCATTGATCAAGTCTCGTACAAGTAAAGTATCAAAATAATAAAGGGAATAGGACTCTATGTTTATTGGTTCAACGATGAAGATTCTCGTGGAATGCACATGGGTCATCATGGGAATCTAGGTCCCGCTGATGATCATTAGTTTGAGAGGGATCCTGACCATGTCTGGAGTGTTCCAGAACCGTAGGAAAACACACTTAAGGGTTTGAAAATGCTTGGAGATCGTGTTGGTGTCATAGGAATCACCTAAGAAAAGAGAAGGGAAAACCAAAAGGGTTCCGGGAAAGTCCGGCAGGTGTCTGGAGTTGTCCTGAAGGAGTTCCGATGCAACGGGAATTAAATAAAATATATATTAAATATGAATTATACATTTATTTATATTTACTTAATGATTTAAATATGATTTAATAGGCGGCAAATGACTAATGGGCCAAATCCCTAGGGGAAAGGGCCCATGAGGGAAAACCCCCCAAAGGGAAAAGGGAGGGAGTGGGCGGTTGGGCCCTTGGTGGCCGGCTGGGCCACCAGCTAGGGCGCTAGGCCCATATGGGCTGGCCGTCAGTCCCCTCCTCTCCGTCTCCTTGGTTTAGTACCATATGGCTAAGCCAAGGGACTTTGGGGGACCCCTCCCCTATATGAAGGAGGGCTTATGTAGCGATTCAAACACGCCAATTGATATTTGAGGCTTCCCCTACAAGTCCATTTCTCTCTCTCTTGTGAGTGCAGCCCCACTATAAGAGCTGTGCGAATAAGGGTGTTCTTCACCGCAGAGCGCCGTCGTGCTGTGAGGATTCCGGATCCAGGAGACCTACTTTCGCAACCTCTACTGCATCAGGACCCGGGAGTCATCGTCAAACACCGTATGTGTGTGACTCCCCACGAGGCACTACACTAGTGGTGCTCGAGTCGTTCGAGCCATCGGAGTCATTGGAGTTGGTGGAGCTGAAGTTGGTAGAGCCGTTCAAGTTCAGAACGACCTTTAGGTAGGCATCGGAACGACTACATCAACCACATTATCCTAAATGTTGACAAATATTTTTGGTCTTCAAGGGTAATTTTTGAAAAGCCCCTCCTGTTACTGCATTACTAATAGATAGATCCTGGCATTAGGGTTGTTTGCATAGGCAAAATTATTGTTTTCATGCGCTAAACCCCTACAAGAACACTATGATAATCCCGTGGAGGACAACAATGAAGCTCCCAAGAGGATCAAGAGACAGAGGACTGCAAAGTCTTTTGGTCATGATTTCATTGTGTACCTCATGGATGATACTCCCACTTCTATTTCAGAAGCTTATGCATCTTAGGATGCTGACTACTAGAAAGAAGCTATTCGTAGCGAGATGGATTCCATATTAGCTAATGGACCTTGCGAGGTTGCTGACCATCCTAATGGGTTCAAACTTGTAGGATGTAAGTGGGTGTTCAAGGAAAAGCTTAGGCCTGATGGTACTATTGAAAAGTACAAGGCACGACTTCTGGCCAAGGGTTATACTAAGAAAGAAGGCGAAGTCTTTGATACATACTCACCTGTAGCTCTACTGACTAATACATTGCAAATGTATCTATAATTTTTGATGTTCCATGCTTGGTTTTATCCACTTTGTTGTGTTTTGTTCCAACTTTGGAGTACTTTTCATATGATTTCTTGGACTAACCTATTAACAAGAGCCACAGTGTCAGCTGCCTGTTTTCTGCTGTTTTTGGTTCCAGGAAAGTCAGAAAATGAATATTATCGGAATTGGACGGGACAAAAGCCAAATTCCCTATTTTTCCGGAAGTGATCAAGTGCCAGAATACGAGACGGAGAAGGGCCGGAGGGCGGCCACACCACCTGGCCGCGCGGCCAGGCCTGGCCCGCGTCAGGGGGTGGTGAGGCCAGCCCAGGCACCCCCTCAGCCTCTCCTTCCTCCTATATATTGCCCTCGAGACGAAAACCCTAAGTACCCGATCAAAAATCCATGAAAGAGTCTGTAGCCACCGTCATCTCCATCCCTAAATCGGGAGGGATCCGAAGCTCTTCCCAGCACCCTGCCGGAGAGGGGAATTCACCCTGGAGGCCTTCTTCATCACCATGCAAGCCTCCGGTGTGATGCGTGAGTAGTTCATCCTTGGACTACGGATCCACGTAGTAGCTAGATGGCTGGTTCACGTCCTTTATGCTTTCATGTCTAGATCGTGTGAGCTCCGTTCATGATCAAGATCATCTATTTGTAATTCTGCATGTTGTGTTTGCGGGGATCCGATGGATATTGAGATGCTATTTCAGATTGATTATTGATTCTATCATGTCTTTGTTATTTGAGATCTTGCATGCTTTCCGGTGTTAGTAGCTATCTTGGCCAAGTAGATGCTAGCAACTCCAAGAGTTAGTATTTATGCTCGATAGTGGGTTCATGCCTCTGGTAATCTGGGGAAATGACATAAATCTCTAACGTACTAGATGTGCTGTTGCTACTAGGGAGAAAACAACAATCTTTTGTTCATAGAACAATCATATTGTTTACTGTACACACAGTTCGTAAAGCAATAATCTGTTGCTTGCAACTTAATACTGGAGGGGGTTCGGATGATAACCTGAAGGTGGATTATTAGTCATAGATGCAGTTGGATGGCGGTCTATGTATTATGTTGTAATGCCCAATCAAGTCTCAAAGGAGTCAAGATGATTAGTATATGCATGTATTGCTTTCTCGGTGTTTGTCAATTTCCCCGCTGTAATTTGTTCACCCAGCATGTTATCTATCTTAAGGAGAGCCACCTCTAGTGAACTATGGATCCCGGTCCTTGTCTTTTACATACAATCTACAATCTTTTACTGCTTTGTGTTTACTTTCTGCAAACTTTTACTTCTTTCCATTCGATACGTTTAATCCTTTGTTTTCCGCAAAACACGGTGAGATTGATAACCTCATCGCAAGTTGGGGACAAAGTTTTGTGGTTGTGTTGTGCAGGTCTCCACGTTGCTACTAGCACCGGTAGTGCGCCCTGCCAAAGCTCAGCTAGTAACACCTTTGAGGTGTTTTCTTGCTCCTACTAGTTTGATTAAACCTTGGTTTCATAACTGAGGGAAACTTGTTGTTGTGATCATCATACCTTCCTCTTGGGGTTCCCAACGAGCTCTACATCAACCACGCACCAAGCACTTTTCTGGGCGTCGTTCATTGACTCATCACTGACCACTATTCACGTACTACTTTCCTTGGCTACCTCACATGGTCTTCTCATTCATCAAATGGACATTAAGACAACTTTTCTAAATGGAGAGCTCGATGAGGAAATTTATATGGAGCAGCCTGATGGATTTGTAGTATATGGTCAGGAAGGAAAGGTGTGTAAGTTATTGAAGTCTTTGTGTGGTCTTAAGAAAGCACCTAAGAAGTGGCTTGAGAAGTTCGAAAGAACTTTAACCGATGAAGGATTTGTTGTAAACGAAGCTGACAAGTGTGTATATTTCTGCCATGTGAGGGCGAGGGAGTTATCCTTTGTCTCTATGTTTATGATAGATTGATATTTGGGACGAGCCTTACTTTTATTAAGGGTATCAAAGACTTCTTATCTCGTTGCTTTGGGATGAAGGCCTTAGGAGTAAGGATGAAACTGGAGCGGAAAGTTTCTGACTTTTTCCCGGAAAAACGGAAATGGAATGAAAATATGGAAACGAAAATAGAGTTTTGCAAAACGTAAATGGAAATGGAACCTTTTTGACGGAAACGGAAACAAAAATGGAACAATGTTTTATGGCGGAATAGACGCGGAAATGGAATTTCCATTTCCGTCTAATATGGAATTTCCGTTTTAGGGTTGATGTGCATGGCCAAATCCAACCGACACAAAACATGACCTTGTCAAGCCAAACTTGCAAAGCTGATCATCCCAGTACTAGAGACTATGTAACCCCTTGATGCATTCGAGGAGGCTTCCACAAAATGATCCCTTATTCCCTTGTAAACCTACCACCATGCTATATATAATCAGGGAACAATTTTTTTGGTTTTCTAGAATGCTTGAGATTTTTTGCATGATTCCAGGGTTCTCTTTGTTCCGAGTAAAATCTGCACGGTTCCGCGTCTACACCTTATTTGGTCTGTATCTGCTTCCGATAGTATCTGCTTCTATTTTTTGTTTCCGGGGTTTCTATATTCGTTTCCACTTCCACAAAAAAATATGAAAACAAATGTGGAATCACTCAGTTCCGTCCATTTCCGCTCCATTTTCATCCCTACTTAGGATTATCTGATGTAACCTTGAACATCAAGCTTCTGAAGGATGACAATGGTGGGATTACATTGCTTTAATCCCACTATGTGGAAAAGATATTGAGTCATTTCGGGTATATCGACTACAAGTCTTCTCCAACTCCTTATGATCCTAGTGTGCTAATTCGAAAGAACAAAAGAGCTGCTAGAGATCAATTGAGATACTCTCAAATCATTAGCTCACTTATGTATTTAGCCAACGCCACAAGGCCTGACATTTCTTTTCCTGTAAGAAAATTGGCTCGATTTTGTATCGAGACCTAGAGATGATCATTGGCATGATCTTGAGAGAGTGTTGCACTATTTTAAAGGCACTACGAGTTATGGTATTCACTATACTGGGTATCCAAGGACTTGAGGGTTATAGTGACTCAAACTAGATATCTAATGCAAATGAGATGAGTGGCTATTTGTTTAAACTTGGTGGTGGTGCTGTTTCCTAGAAGTCTTGCAAGCAGACCATCATAAGGAGGTCAACAATGGAAGTAGAACTCACAACATTAGACACAACCACTGTTGAAGCATAGTGGCTCCGTGAGCTCTTGATGGACTTGCTTGTGGTTGAGAAACCAATACCCGCTATCCTGATGAACTATCATAATCAAACTATGATCATCAAACTAAAGAACTCTAAGGATAATATGAAGTCATCAAGGCATGTGAAGAGGAGATTGAAATCTGTCAGGAAAATGAGAAACTCTAGAGTTATTGTGTTGGATTGTATCCAAACGTCTAGAAACTTGGCAGATCCCATCACAAAGGGTCGATCACGAAATGTGATAGATAATGCATCAAGGGAGATGGGTCTGAGACCCACACTATGAGTTACCCATAGTGATAACCCACTCTATGTGATTGGGCATCCCATGAATTAGAGTTGGAAGACTAGTTGTTGGTCAGCTAGGAGGAGAGTATCCCTATATTGAATTCATCTCTCTGTGAAGAGACGATACTCTCCTAATCCGCATGGCAGGTTGATATTTATCCTAATGTGTTCTAATTGGCTTATTCAAGCAAAGAGGTTGTCCTGCAGAATGTCTTCCGAAGAACAGACCTATATGAGTCTGATTTTTAAACGTAACAATCTGTGAGAATTGTGTGTTCCTAATAAACTAATGAAAGTCCCTGGAGTAGTATAAGCTCCACACTGCGAGGAAGCCTTGTGGAAGCCCTATATCAGACCACTATTCAAGCTCCAAAGTAGTGTAATGTAAAGTTTTTAGTGAAAGTTCAACTTAACAGTCTCCTGCCAATGAGACTTTTTGGGGAATTGCTGGAATTTTTTCTCGGGCCTTAGCCCATAGTATAATGAAAATTCTGAAATTCTATTGGCCCATGTGGGCATGGCAAGGGGTGGGACTAAATAGTCCCACATTGCTAGTTGAGAGAGGATTGAAGTGGTTTATAAGGGGGTTGATCTAGTCGTTATAAGAGAGTGAGAAGAGAGATAGCCCTCGCACACTCCTCCTCCTCCGCCACCCGCCTCGCCTCGCGCATGTACCTCGCCTCGCGCACGTCGTGTAGCATCGCGACGCGAGTTGCGGGAATCTTGCCGCGCCGAGCTTATCTTTCCGTTGTTCGAGAAATTAATTTTCTTATTTATAACGAGTTGTTGCCGATTTTATGGATCGTTGCTTACTCGAATCTTTTTGTTGTTCGGGAGATTAATTATCTTATTAATTACGAACCGTTCCGGATTTTTTGGATCATGGCTTACTTGGACGTGGGTTGCGCCCATGATCTTCCTGACCGCACTATGTAAACTAGGACGCAAAACCTAACCGCATGTACGAGATACATATGCGACCGCCTCTTTCCAGAACCTTGTGTCGCTGCCTTCGTCTTCTTCATCCCTTGCTTCGGCATGCACCGACCGACGGTATAACAGGCCTCCAGAACCCTTCCTCTCGTAGAGTTGTACGGGTGAGGGGCAATCAGGTATTTGGGGAGTACTTACACTCGACTACTAGCAGCACGACATCCTCTAACGACGAGTCCCCAAGCGACGACTTCTTCCTGGACATCCACAACCTGTTCGGCAGCCTCAACATGGGCGAGAACATCACGTTGCTGATGTTGCGGCCAACACTGAACCGTACATATTACTATCTTTCCTGTTTCAATCTCTACTAGAATTTCTAGTTTTTGTGGTAGATGCAATCGATTCGTCTTGTCTAGATACGATTTCTTCATCTGCTATGCTTATTTGCATGTTTAGTTTACATGTTGTTTCTGTAGTCATGATTTATCAATTGTTTATTTAAATTAAATCATATGGTAATTTGCTTATATATTCAATAGTTCATGGAGGGAAACGATGGTGAACCTCCCGTGCAGTGACGCGTGCCACAACAACGGATGTCGCGGCAGGCAGTGCGTCTACCTAGGCTTCGGCGGCATCGACACGGCCCGGGGATACCACTGCGGGTTCTAGCAAGATACTGCTAGCCTAGTGATCAGACCATGGTTAGGTGGGCATGTCGAGCGATATTTGACAGCTTTGAATTTCAGATCTGTCTAAAACTTGTTGACAATGTGTTGGTAATTTTCATGTATCACTAGTACAAAACGAGCCACTAGTACTAGTTGGGAACTGGTTGTAGTCCTGGTTATCCAACCGGGACTATGAAATCGGGACTAAAGACTCCGTCCATTAATCCGGTTATCCACAAACCGGGATTAAAGGCCTCCACATGGCTGTAGTCGAGTGCTGAGGCTAGATGACCTTTAGTCCCAACCCCAACAGGGACTAAAGGCCTCCACGTGGTTGCGATCGACCGCCGAGCTGGAGGACCTTTAGACCCCGTTGGTAACACCAACCGGGGCTAAAGGCCCCTTTATTTTGTGTTTCCCATTCAATTCTCTTCATTTTGTGTTTACCATTCAATTCTTTTTAATTTTGTGTTTTCCTTTTCATTTTATGTTTTCCTTTCAAAAAAATTCATTTCAAACAAGTTTTGGTATAAATATTCTACGCTACTACATATTGTACACATTGATGCATATATAATATAATTTCTCTTACGACTATACATATATATACAATTTGGTATATTATCTATTTAATTACATGGAGCTCATTAAATTACATGGTGGAATTAGCGTCAATGGTTGCAGATATGACCTCCGTAAGCAAAAATCCCGCCGATTCCTCTTGAATTGCTCATAGGTGGTCCTTTGGTAGGATGTGCTTCCGCATTATTGGGTCTTTAAAGAATGAGATCAATATGAATATATGAGTTGTGTGTCTATATATCAAATCATCATAAAAAATATGAATGAAACTCAACACAATTGATGGTAATAAAATAAAATTGTGAATAGTGTTTATGTACTTTAAGTTGTCTTAGATCTCTGTGCCACTCATTGGTCGTCATGCGAATGAACTTGCAAACATGGTATGCACGTAAATCAGTCCCTTGTCCCTGCCTCAAGTAGTTTACGAGAATATAATGCAATCAAATAATAATCCAGCATGATAATGGTATTGAAAGTATAATTAAAGAGATGTCCGGACCTAGGTAGTACTACTTACCAGGATCCGTTGAAAACGCAACTCCTGTTTCGATTCACCGGCAACATCCTTGATGAACCATTTCCAACACTGCCCCGACAAAGAAAATGAATGAAGGAGTTATTAATTACTTGATATCAGGAAATGAATAAAAGTGGCCGATATAGTGCAGTAATGATTGAAATTACATCTAGAACATTAGAATCAAGTTGTTGTATTCCTCTAGGGATAGATTTAATGAGTCTATGATATCAACTTTTCCAGCGTCAACTTTAATGATTAGCAGAATCCAGTGGAAGTGGCGCACGTTTATATACGCAGGCATGCATAACTCATCAACTAGACTTAACATTGAGTAAGAAAAATAGAATGTGTATAAGACAATAACACTCACTTGAAGTTGTAAGGAAATATTATTTCTTTTCTAGAATTTTGTTTCTTTTAGAAACTTAGCAAGTTAGTCTCCGTTTCCTTGGCGTGGTCTCGGATCGTATAGAAATTAACGATATATGGGTCAATGAATCTAATGTAATAGATTCTGCCTCTTTTGCATTCTAGAATCTCCATTCTACATAATAGCATCCAAAGAATATAGTGAGGATAATTACAGGCAATGGACGAGCTAAGCTAGAGACTTAAATTACAGAAATAAATCACTTCTGACGATAAATTTATCGAGAGTGTCTTGATTGTATAACTAAAACAATTCTTCAATGTCAATACATATGTCGTATTCAAGGACGTAATGCTCTTTCTTAACTGCCACCATGAACATGGTTCACCCGTCCTTTATGACTTCCACGTATCACTCATGCAATCTTCACATTTGTGTTGGTAGATGCTGGACTCGCTCATGTCTGGCTAGAGGCTACCCACAGACAAATTTCCATGCTAGATCAGCCTTGGGGATATCTGTGTCGCCTGTCAATTGAGCAACACAGATACCAAGGTTGCTAGCAATGTCATCGTATAGGTCCTTATCGGGAAACACCTTGAGCGGGGATCAATTGTATTTCCTGTTCTCCGAGCTAGGGATTTTTTCCACTTCCACTAATTCCCGTCTGCTGCATTTGTTTGTTATATGACTTCTTAATACAACAGTCATAGTCTGGTGGCATAATAGACAGATGTGATGATGGTCACTCAAGCATGTCCACAAAGTGTGGAATGGTTTTCGTAGGTATTTTCTCCTTTGGTTCGGGCTGTACCGGTGGCTTTTCACTTCGGCAGCCATGACCTTTTGGATTCCTCATCGGTAATTTTGTAAGCTAACTTAGCAGGAGCCTCGTCCTTAGCTTTCTTCATTGTACCTTTCTTCCAAGAAGTACTAGTCGATGGAGCGATGGTCTTCCGCTTTTTCCCCTAGGACTTAGTGAGCGGAGTCAGGTGATGCACCGGAGATCATTATGGACTCACGTTGGGGTCCCTCTCAAGGAGGGTGGACTTAGGGGTGGATTGCTACTCGGAGGAATCAGTGTCCTCGACACCGAGTTTGGGAACACGATGTTTTCCTTTTTCATAGAATGATAGCATGCGTGAATTCTCCCAATGTCATCTTCCCTTCACCTGCATGGATGTCAAGCTCAAGTGTCTCATATCCCATCAGAACTTCATCCAGCCCGACACGAGCATAGCCATATGGAATCTGACTGACATGGAAGCATGCTCCAGGTCTAGAAGCTAAAGCAAAGCCGACCACCACCTTTATGGATATGTTTTTTAATGAATGATATATCTCATAATTTTCCCTCTCTGTGATATCATCCACGGGGTAGCGAGCCATCGGTGCATTATCCATAAGTGCATCATCAGACCGAATCCCTGTGGAAGCCACGCTGCTTTTTCACTGAGATGGGTCGCTACTATCGAATGCAGGATCTTGTTGTTGCTGAGATGCCCTTTGCTGGCTAACATCGTCTAGTTCCTCCTGCTGCAGCATTAATATGCGTTCTGGATCCTCGTTCTCTCTTTCTATCTTCTAGAACCGGTCTACCTACTATTTATTTTTTCTCTGGCGGCTTCTATAACTATAATTCTAGTCAAAAGACCAAGTCCTCCACAGAACGACTCCTTTTCCTCGTGTTCGTCCTGAGTGTTCAGGATTACAGAGGGCACATGTCAGCTTGGAACTCTCTCTCTCTCTGGCTAGAGAACATCGGTAATTGCTCTAAAAAGTTTTTTGGAGAGTTCTTTAATTTGTTTATTACCAATAATACACTGCCCTGTTTGTGGGTCCAACAATTCCCCATTCCCGTAAAACCACAGCTTTTACCGTTCAGGCTAATCCGATGTAGCTAGCGTGATCCCTTTAGCAATCAGGGCGGCCTTAGTCTATTCCCAGTTAGTCACGACACTCATGTAGCCACCTGCTCCCATAACATGGTGATATTTATTTTTTGCAGCATTTGCCTTATTTTTTTTGACCATTGCAGAGCTTCAGGTGATGCCTTGTTCTCCACAAATGCATACGAGTGATTTTTTATGTTCTCTAGTGGTCTAGTGAATGTTGTAGTTCTTTTTCTTGATATACTCATTGTATAATCTGTTCTTGAAGGTGTTCTTGAAGGTCTCGATTGTGTGGACATCTTCTTAAGAGCCCACTCCTTGACTTTCTTTGAGATCTAGACATCTTCTATGAGATCTGGCGGTAGGTTGAAATGTAACAAGAGCATATCCCAAAGATAATATTTGCTTCTTTGGTCGACATAACTAACTCCATCTACATTTGGCTTATTCCATTCTCGATTGGTGATCAGGATGTTGTCCCTAACAATAACTCTATAATGGAGGCGGCGGTGATCGTCGGACTCGGATGAGACAATGAAGCCGTGCTTGATTCGAGGAGGCTCACAACGATTATTTCAGTGGGGATGCAGAGAGAGGTGAGGTAGAGATCGTGAACTGCAGGGCGAGGCTCGAGGCGTCCGAAGACGGCGAGGAAGCATGACGATAGTGGGCCCTAGGGTTTCATCGTAGGAACAATGATGGGGGTCGATCGGGGAAGGGGACCAGTCGTGGATTATGTAGTCCGACCCCTTTAGTCCCAGGCGATACCACGAACTAGGACTAAAAGTCATTTAGTCTCGGTTGGTGGTTGAAACTGGGACTAAAGGTTTCGACTTTAGTCCCGGGTCGTGGTACCGCTCGAAAATAAAGATATTTTCGACCGCCAGCGAAAATGCGTGCGCAAGGCCCACCTTTAGACTCGGGAGGCATTTCCAACCAGGACTAAATGGGCTTTTAGAATAGGGTTTTTTCAGAAAATTTAGAAAATAGTTAAATCTTATAAAATAAATGTTTATTATTTTATAATTCAGAAAAAATATATATCAAAATGTTCAGAAAAGGAAGATCTATAATTTAAATCTATTATCATAATTTGTTATACAACTAAAATGAAATACTTTATTGTTTAACAAATATTCTATTAATTATAAATCTTGAAAAAACATATTTTATTTTTTACAAATCATAAAAATACATAGAATATACCAAAATGATCACAAAAATATAATCTACACACTAAAAATATGATATTTCATACTTGAAGTAAAATAAAATTTGGAGATTTGATAAACCTTCCTTAAACCTTTTTCCTTTATTTTTAATCCATAAAAAGGTTACCTAAAACTATTTTTGTCTTTTCTAGTAATTATTTAAGATAGAGTAGTAGTAATAATCTCAATAGATGCTTAGATGAAATAAAATGAACCCAGCCATATTAAATACATTTTCTAAGAATATCAATCAAAGATAAATGGTATATTATTTTTCAAAAGGGTGTTATCAATTATAAAAGTATCAAAAATAATATTTTGACTTATTAAATATTTATACCAACATTTTTCTTACAAGTTGATGAAGATATTTAAAGTCTAAAGATAGTTCTTAAATATCGAATTAAAACAATGGTTTCTTTAATAGTAAGTAGAGTTAATAAATAACCTAATAGTACCTATTTAGAAGTTTAAATGATTTTACTTTATAATGTAACTTTTTCTTCAAAAGTTATTCTTTTAAGATGCATTAAAGGTAAGATGTATTGGATATGGTCATGATCCACCTCACTTGCCTTACATGCCGTGAACCATCTACCCTATTGTTGACATATGTGAATCATTTGCTGTAACTCAAGTTTCATAATTTTAATGGGTACTAGGTGTGCAAGAAATACAGTGTGCCAAGGTTTCACATTTGTTCGATTTTTTATGAATTTATACTACCCTGGTAAAAATCTGGTCAATGCACGCTTGTGGATATCATGTGGGCTAGGTAGGGAGCTTAATTTCACAGTGAAAAGTCATTCAATTTTCAAAAGGCAGTTACATAAAAAGTTAATTTTCAAAAGGCAGTTACATAAAAAGTTTAATATATTATTACACATCACCAATATCCCCATCTAGTGTTGAAGTATAAAACTTTTCCTTCGTGTATGTACTTGCTTATGATTGCACCGTAACCATATAACATCTTCATTATTTAATATGATGCTTAGGTCAGTGTTCACTGTGAAGGACGGAATTTTATCAAACTTATTTAATATTCTGACATGTATGTCTTGTCCTCCACTCCTATGATGTTTTTTCCTGAACAAACTATATGGCGCTTTGGCTCATCGTATAATGTATTTTTTTGCTTATCTTTTCTTTTTTTCAATTTGGTAGACATGTTTTTCACATAAAAAACATGAGACGCATCATTGGCTAGAATGAATGGTTTGTCTATCTGTACCCAAGATTGTTAAGATCCACTATTGTCATTCTCTACTGCTGGTCTACCTTTATCACATCTTCTATCAGTTTGACCCATTTGAACCAAAACAAAGGGACCTTAAAAGAAGGTTCATAGTCAAGTTCACATATCTCCTCTATATAATCATAATATGTGTCGTTTTCCTATTGTTGTCTGTTCCATCAAAGCGGACACCACTGTTTTGGTTGGTGCTCTTTTTATCTTGGCTATCATGTAAAATATATTGGAAAGTCAATATAGTCAAATATGGTGACCTGGCCAAGAAGTACAGCTGATCTCCAATAGTGGTGTTATTCATGAGATGTGTTTGCAACCAACAGCCGAAAGTCGCCAAGTGTTCATGTTTAATCCAGGAGTCAGACTGCCCTAGATTTTTTGAGCGTACAATATTCATGTATTCCTCGATATACGGAGAAACTAAGGTGGAATTTCGTAGAACTCTGTATGGTGCTTGAGTGAAAGAATGTCCATCCATACTTATTATTTCTTTGTTTCCTAGCATGCCTTTTCCACTCAATATCTCATCATGCCGCTATTGAGGAACACCAATCGGCTTAAGGTCAGGAATAAAGTAAACACAAAAACTCAATGACCTTCTCTGTTTCATAGACCTTGGAGATGCTTCCTTATGTCCTAGCACAACTATGAACATATTATTTAAGACTCCCATGAACTTCTCAAAAGGGGAACATATTATGTAGAAAATATAGGACCGAGAATGGTAATCTCTTTGACGAGGTGAAGTACGAGGTGCGTCAAAAAATTGAAGAAGGATGGTGGGAACACCAAGTAGAAACTAACAAGACATTGGAGTACATCATTCTATAACCTTTGTAGAATTTCTAGATCGATTACCTTCTAAGAAATAGCATTGAGTAATGCACATAGCTTCACGATGGGTACTCAAACATTTTTGGTAGAATCCCCCTCAATGCAACCGGAAGCAATTGCGTCATAAGCACGTGGCAGTCATGAGACATTAGGTTTTAGAATTTTTTCTCTACCACATTTATTATTCCCTTATTATTCGACGAGAATCCAGACAAGACCTTGATACTGCTCAGGCATTCAAAAAATATTTCCTTCTCTTCTTTGGTCTGAGCATAGCTGGTAGGACCTTGATACTGCTCTAGATGCATACCGTCTTGTTCTTTCATACGTTGATGGTCCTGCCATGCTTTCAGTATATCTTTTATATTCCCATACACGCCCAAGAAGCCTAAAAGGGTCACGCAAATATTCTTTGGCAGGTCCATCATGTCCATTGTAAAGAAGACCTCTATGACTTTCCAATAGGGTAACTCCCAAAATATAGATTTCTTCTTCCACATGGGTGCGTGACTGTTAGCATCATCTAGAACATATTGTCTACCAGGACCCTTTCCAAAGATTACTTTTAAATTCTTGACCATACCAAATACAACATCGCCAGTACAGTGGATAGGCTTCCTCTGGTATTCTGCCTCACCTTTGAAATGCTTTACTTTCCTTCTTAAGTATGCCTGGTCGGAAGATATCGACAATGCCTCGGGTACACATTCTTCTTACATTTATCCAAATATATACTTTTAGTCTCATCTAAATAGTGTGTACATGCATTGTATCCCTTGTTTTTCTGTCCTGAAAGGTTACTAAGAGTAGGCCAATCATGGATGGTTACAAATAACAATGCTCGTAGGTCAAATTCCTCCTGTTTGTGCTCATCACGCACACCAATACACCTTTTTCGTGCCACAACTATAAAAGTTTTTCAACTAATGGCCTTAGGTACACATCAATGTCGTTGCTTGCTTGCTTCAGGCCCTGGATGAGCATGGGTATCATAATGAAATTCCTCTTCATGCACAACAAAGGAGAAATGTTATAGATACATAGATTCACATCCCAGGTTCTATGCTTGTAGCTCTGCTCGGTAAAAGGATTCATGCCATCTGTACTTAGAACAAACCTTAAGTTCATTGTGTCATATGAAAAGACCGGGAACTCTCTCTCGATTTTTCTCCACTGCAACCCATTAGTGGGGTGTCTCCACGTCTTTCTTACGGTCTTCTTTGTGCCATCGCAACAACTTTCTTCTTTTTACACAAATGTTTCAACCATGGTATTATAGAAACATACCACATCACCTTGGCAGGAATCCTCTTCCTGAGGTGCTCACCCTGAACATCACTAGGGTCATCTCGGCTGATCTTATACCGCAATGCACCGCATACTAGGCATGCATTCATATTCTCGTACTCCTCACCGCGGTAGAGGATACAGTCATTATGTATCTTCTGCACCTCTAATCCTAGAGGGTAGATAAACTTTTTTGCTTCATATGTTCTGGCGGGCAATTGGTCATCCTTTGGAAGCATCTTCTTTATCATTTTTAGCAACTTTTCAAATCCCTTGTCAAATACACCATTCTCTTCCTTCCACTGTAGCAATTCCAGTGTGCTACCCAGCGTTTTCTTGCCATCTTTGCAATTTGGGTACAAAAAATTGGGTCTAACATGCTCTCCAAGTTTAACCTCTCATTTTCACTTTCATAGTCTCTCTGCGCATGAACAATGGCCCGACCAAGATCATCAGCGGACTTATCTGATGCCTCTTCTTCAGATTCCCCCATTGCAGTACCACCGTATTCAGGGAACCTATGATAGTTGTCATTATCCTCTTCTTCATTGTCTTCCATTATAACCTCATTTTCTCTGTGCTTAGTCCAACAATTATAGCCGGACATGAAACCAGATCGAAACAGGTGGTTGTGCAGGATTTTTTAGGAAGAGTAATCATTCTTATTTTTACAGACACCACATGGACAACACATCAAACCATCCCTCTTGTTTGCCTCAGCCACACCGATAAAATAATGACGCCATTAATGAGGAACTCGACAGAGTGTTAGTCATCTTACATCCATTGCTGGCTCATCTGCATTATATAAGTATATAAAAAACCATTACAAAACATCATGAATAGAGAGGTGAACAAATTAATACAAGTTCATCACATTAAAACCAAAGTAGTGTAGTGACCAAATGTTATTATTGCAAAAAATAAAAAAATATTCACTTATTTAAAAACTTTCTACTCCATGCTCATTTTGATCAACTACTAAGTAAACCACATCTACACATATGCAAACTAAGAAGCTAATTTGAGCTCAGTTTGCATATAAATCAAATAAACTCCTAAACTAAAACCCACAAGTACCTATTTATAGAGCATGAAAAGAGCTAAACTAGCAATGACAGATGATATGATGAAGTTCTAACCTTTTTGAACCCTTAAATAGATGGGGTGCCACCAAATGTTGACAAATCATGGAAAAAAATTGGGATGAACTCTATCTCAGGGAGGAAACATAGGAGAAAGCTGGATATGGCTCGGGAAGGATGATGATATATAGGAAAGATTTTAGTCCTGGTTGGTGTAGTCCTAGTTGAAGACACCAACCGGAACTAAACGGGCTCGCACAGACTGCAGCCTGCCGCAACCCCTTTAGGGGGTATTTGTTTAAGCTTTTACCGGCTTCCTAGAGAAAAAATCCACCGATTCGAAACAAATAGACTTGCTTCGCGATGGGATTTTCCAAAGCCGGGCTCATCCATAGGTAGAGCCACAGAAGCTTTTACCGGCTTCAAGATGTTGCACAAGTGAAAAGAGTAGGTATGAGAAAATTTTAGAAAGAGTTAAGTTTAGTGATTTCGTAATCACCGTATTTTTCCATTTTTTCAATTAGGTCGCATCTATTTAAGGACACAAGCGTATGAATCCAAACTTAGCTTGGCTTGTACAGTCAGTGTGGTTATACTATGCCTGGTGGCACATCTAGCACACAGATGTCAAAAATATGTTTTGCCTAACATTTGGGTCACAATCCTGTGGTGGGCTAGGATTACCTATGCAATGGATGTAACCTAGTGGGGCCTCCTGGCATTGCTACAGTCCTATTGGGCGAGGTAGTGACACGATGGATTTCATTTATCCTTTAGGTAGTACCACTAGATCTTTAACCATGTGATTTTTTTTGTATTTCATATGTCCATGTTCTTGAAGATCGAAAGTGTATAGTTATATATAGGGGAGGACTAGACAACAAACATGGTTGTTTAGTTCGACCCACCACACATACACAAGGAAGGAAAGTGCAACCCGACTCCACCACCTTCCTTCAAGAAAATACGCCTCTAAGAGAATCTCTAATGACATTGTAAACAAATCGGGCCCGTAAAATTTTGTCGACTCTACGAGTTCATGCGCAGAAGGCCGTGTTAGGTTCATAGAAAAGAAAACAAAAAATTCCTACGATGTGAACTACTAAGCACCAAGATCTATCTACCTAAATACAATCAACGGGTGGAGATACATCCATAGAGAACATACCCTTGAAGAGCGACAAAGCGTTGTTAACGAAATCTGATTTCGTGGATGATGTAGTCGCACACTTGTCGATCTCAAGATCATGATGAAGTCTAGCAATTCCAGCAGGTCCAGCACCAGTAAGTCCAGCAGGTCCAGCACCAACAAGTCCAGCACCGCAAAGCAGCGGTGCATCCATGATCGCACACACTTGCTTGTTAAAGCCGAACAAAGAAGAAAAGAACGAAATGGTAGTTCATCAGTAGTCAAAGGTGCATACTTCATTCTCGATACCCCGACAACCTCCACGTCCTCGCTCCAGCAATGCAACGGAAGCAGTAAATCCTTTCAGACAAAGTCATCGGGAACATGTATCTCGCTAATCTAAAACCATGGGGTAATAAGTCTAGAGGGGGAGAGAGATCCTTCACGAGGAGGTATGAGAGTGGAGGAGGAGGTTCTCCTTATATAGGAGAGGGGGCCGCCCAAGGGGCATGGCCGCCGACCATGGTGGGTGCTGTTGGAGATATACCCAAGAGGCAATAATAAAGTGGTTATTATTATATCTTTATGTTTATGATAAATGTTTACATCCCATGCTATAATTGTATTAACCGGAAACATTAATACTTGTGTGTTTTGTAAACATAAAAGAGTCCCTAGTAAGCCTCTTGTTAAACTAGCTTGTTGATTAATGGATGATCATGGTTTCCTGATCATGGACATTGGATGTCGTTAATGACAAGATCATATCATTAGGAGAATGATGTGATGGACACACGCCCATAGTAAGCATAGCATAAGATCAAGTCATTAAGTTCGTTTGCTATAAGGTTTAAAATACATAGTAACCTAATCCTTCGACCATGAGGTTATGTTAATCACCATCACCGGATGGGTACTTTGATGACATCAAACACCGCTTCGTAACTAGGTGGTCATAAAGGTGTCATTGGGTATTCTGAAAGTATGTGTTGAAGCGCATGGACCAAGATTGGGATTTGTCCATCCATATGACGGATACATATGCTCTGGGCCCTCTCGGTGGAATGTCATCTAATTAGCTTGCAAGCATGTGACTGGGTCACAAGGGATGACATAACATGGAACGAGTAAAGAGTACTTATCAGTAACGAGGTAGAACTAGGTATGGAGATACCGACGATCAAACCTCGGATAAGTATAATATCGCGTGACAAAGGGAATTGGTTTCGTATGTAAATGGTTCTATCGATCACAAAGTCATCTTTGAGTATGTGGGAGCCATTATGGATCTCCAGGTCCCGTTGATGGTTATTGATAGGAGATGTGTCTCTGTCATGTCTACATATTCACGAACCGTAGGGTGACACACTTAAGGTTCGAAGTTGTTTTAAGTAGATATGGAATGTGCGTTGGAGACCGAATGTTGTTCGGAGTCTCGGATTGGATCCGGGACATCACGAGGAGATCCAGAATTGTCCGGAGAATAAGATTCATATATTGGGGATCATTTTCTGAGTTAGGAAATGTTTCGGAGTATTTGTATGAGGATTCTAGAAGGTTTCGAAATGTTCCGGAAGGTTCTGGAAGATTTCTTGGAGTTTGCTTGAAAACCAAGAAAGGATCAAAGAGTCCTTGTGGGGCAAGACACGGAGTCGTGGGGGAGGAGGACTCCTCCCCCCTTCCCAATCCGCCAGCCAAGGGAGAGGGGAGTCCTACAAGGACTCCACCTCCCCATGGCGCCTCCCCCCTTTAAATAGAGGGGTGTGGGCGCCACCCCCTGGCCCCCTCCACTACTCCAGCTCCTAGCCGCCTCTCTCCTCCTCCTTTCTTCTGCTCAGGCTTAGGCGAAGCCCTGCAGAATTCTCTACTCCACCACCACCACCACACCGTCGTGCTGCTGGGATTTCGTGGAGAAGATCTACTACCTCCGTTGCTCGCTGGACGAGGAGAGGAAGGTATGCTTCGACTCCGCACGTGTGACCGACTGCGGAAGCGCTGCCGGAACGCGGCGCCGGAAGGATCGTCCACACGATCTTGAGATCGGCAAGTGATCGACTACATCAACCACGAGATCCAATCTCGTAACGCTTTCAGGTCTACAAGGGTTAGTACAGATCTATCTCGTTGCACATGTCTAATAGATTAGATCTTGGCTTTTATCTAGATTAGATCTGGGTTTTGTTCGTTCTTGCGGTAGAATTTTTTTGTTTTCCATGCTACGAACCCATCAGTGGTATCAGAGCCGTATCTATGCGTAGATCTGTTGCACGAGTAGAACACAATGTTTTTGTGGGCGTTGGTGCTCATGTCGTCTTTTGCTTTGTGTACTTTGCATCTTGCGGTATGGTGGGATGAAGCGGCTCGGGCTAACCTTACATGTCATCGCACATGAGACTTGCTCCACGCTTGACGTGTAACTTGCTTTGCACAAGTGGCTTTGCGGGTGTCTGTCTCTCTCACCATAGTATAGATCCAATCTACACTTTGCACTTGATAGCACTTGTATCAACGTTGTGGTTCAGTTTCACAGGTAAGATCCGTTCTTATTCGAAAGCCTCAAGCCACGTAAAACATGCAAAGAAAATTAGAGGCGTCTAACTTGTTTTTGCAGGGGTTTTGTGATGTGATATGGCCATCATGTGATTGTGATTATATTTGATGTATGCAATGATCCTTGTTGTAATATGGCAACCGGCAGGAGCCTAATGGTTGTCTTCAATTCTGTTAAGACCTGCGTGTCTATTCATCTTGTAATAGCTTTGTTCCAAGTAATTGTAATAGTTGCTAGTGATGATGGACAACCATGAAGCGGCGCCACTGACCTTGACGCCATGCTGGTGATGATGGAGATCATGTCCGTGCTTTGGAGATGGAGATCAAAGGCACAAAAAGAAAGGGCCATATCATATCACACTAATTATGAATTGCCTACGATGTTAATCCTTTATGCATCTTGTATTGCTTAGATCGCGACGGTAGCATTATAAGATGATCCCTCTCACTAAATATCAAGGAATAAAATGTTCGTCCTTAGTTGGCACCGTTGCTAAGACTCGTCGTTTCGAAGCATCTCGTGATGATCGGGTGTGATAGACTCTACGTGTGCATACAATGGGTGCAAGCCAGATTTCCACATGCGGAAACTAAGGTTAACCTTGACAAGCCTAGCATGTACAGACATGGTCTTGGAACACGGAATACCGAAAGGTAAAGCATGAGTCATATTGATGATATGATGAACATGTTGATTGTTCGCCTTTAAAGCTACATCATCTCACGTGATGATCGGACTTGGTGTAGTGGATTTCGTTCGTGTAACCACTAAAACAACTCGAGGGATGTTGTTTTGAGTGGGAGTTCATTTGTAATTTGCATTAGTCGAACTCAATTTATCATAAACACAATCAAAGTGAATTTGCATAGTTTGTTGTAGGCATTGGCATCCGTTCACCACCTTACGCTTAGTTATAGTTGAGATAGTGGAACTATAGAAATTCTGGATATTTACTTTACGAACTGGTATCGTATTGTTTTTGAATGTCAATTTAAAGTTTATAAGTCTTATTGTAAACTTTCAGCAAACTCTATTTGCTCCATGAAGTTTAATAAGTAGTATTAAATCAAGAGTAAGAATTCCAATGTTAGTATCTAAAGTATCATTTTTGCCTCCATGATTTTTGATACTCAAAAGATTGTTTTTAATATCAAGTTTATCTAAGAGCTGAAAGCAATGTTTCAGAAACCATCATATGTGAAAGGTATTGCGATATCTAAAACAATGTGTTGGTTACAACATGATACAGTATGCGTCCTCATATTTGATGAGAATTTGTGAAGGTTGGAGACGCTAGTCGTCCTAATCCTCCAAAAGGTTTTGAAAAAGAAACATTATACTCGCAATTCACCTTTATAAGCTATAGCAGCTTGATCATGAAAGTTGTCATAATAAGGATGAATAGAAGATGTAAATAAAATGTTTACTACACTAAAAGATTACTAAATAATGGATTTTTGAAAGAACACCAAACATTTAATGATGGTGATCCACCTCAAAGTGCAAGTCCAAAGGTATTAGTAGTTGACTATATACGCTTTGTACCATGTGTCATGTTGATGACACTACTATTGATGTTGATAGATTCTTTTAAAAGAAAAGGAATTGCTGAAAGAGAATCTATAAAATATTTGGCAGAAAATAAAAGGTTGGAGATGTCCAACTTAGGCATATAGAAGATATACATGTTATGGTTGTATTCCTTGCTTGTTAAACAATGTGGTTTTCCGGTATTGGATACCGAATTGGTTGGTATGAAGTGTCATACAGGACAACACAATTCATGAACTGCAATGGCCTAAGTAACTAGCAAGAGAAAATGTGATGATGTTCATCGAAAACAAACAAAGGGTTGTTGTGTTGCTCGTTAACATCAAAGCTTGCCTTCAAGATTTGTTTCAATAATAGTTATTTTGATCAGGTATTATGACGACAAAAGGTTGTTCAAATAATTACCGTATTCCATAATAGATGGATAATATACAAAGTCTGGTAGGAGAAATAATGACCATAAAACTAATGCTAAAATGTCGCAAGACAAATGATTGAAAGATTACTTGCGAAGTGACATCGCCGTTTAAATTATATTGAAAGGGATACATGAAGAAACTCCATATTGATGGATTTTTGGAGTCTTTGATTTGGATCAAATGACGCTTGTGATACTTTCCTAGAGATAATTAAAACTCCGTTCGTAGGCCAAAAGAGGAACGGACGACTAACTGATTGGAATTTGTACATATTGATGTATATAGTCCATTATGTGTAGTCGTGGGCGATGGATTTCAACTTCATATGCTTTCTCCGAAGATTTGAGTGAGTATATGTATATACTTACTCAATAAGGAAGAAGTATGAAACATTTGAAAAATGTTCAAAGACTTTCAAGATGAAGTGGAAAATCATTGTAACAAGAAAATAAAAGAGTTTACGATTGGATCATAAAGAAAGATGTTTGAGTTACAAGTTTAGAAAAACACCTAAGATTTGAGGAATCGTTCCATGGATTTGCATTTCCCAAAACACCATAGGAGTATAGAGTGTTCGAGATATGTAATGAAACCTTGTTTTACATGGTAAGATCAAAGGTGTCATTTATAAAACTGCCATTATATTTTAAAGATTAAATCTTTAAGGACTACCGCTTTTACACTGAAAAGAGCTCCATCGTGATCCGGTGAAATGACACCATATGAGTTATGTTTTGGGATAAAACCTGAATTGTCCTTTCTTAAACTTTCGGTATGCTAGGCATAAGTAAAATGTTTACAACCAAAGTCGGATAAGCACGTCTTTGTAGGTTATTCCAAAGAATTTGTTGGGAATTTCTCCATAACACCGAGGACAAAAGAGTTTGTCGCTTGGAACGTCAAGTTTCTTGAGAAGGAATTTTCGTGAAAAGTTAAGTGGGAGGACAATAGAACTTTGGTAAGGTTGTTGAACCTTAGCTATATGTGCTAAGTAGCGCAGCGCCGGAAAGTGTCCCGGTGGCGGCCACAATGCTCATGGCTCTCGTGATTACAAAAGGTGTGATCTCGGAGATTAGAGTTCCTATAGAACCGTGTGGGTCGGTAAGAATCAAATAGTAAGATTTGATAAGCAAGTCGTTATTGTTTTGACAATGATGAACCGACTACATGCAAAGAAGCGATGATGGGCCCTGACTCCATAAAATGACTAGAAGTCATGGAATCCGTGATAGTATCCATACACGAGAAATCAAGTTTCTGAACTTAGAAGACCCTCCGGAAAGGCGTGAAGCCTATCGGTCGTGTTTGGATCTATAAAGAAATAGACATGGATGTTTCAAATCTATGAAATAGTCGACATGTCGAAAAGAGTTTACAACAATGTTCAAGGAATTGACTATGATAAGATTTGATCTTTCATAGCGATATTTAGTCTGGACGGATTAATGTAGCAACCACTACATATATTTTGGTATATGGTAGTTGAACAAACAAAACAAGTTCTTCTAATAGAATGGTTACCTAGGACGTGTACATGACACGATCCAAAGGGTTTTGTTAAATTAAAAGGATGCTAAAAGAGTATGCAAAACTTCAATGGTTGAAGTGAGCATCGCGGAGTTGGAATCTTCACCGTGATGAAACCGTTAAAAGGTTTAATTTCATCAGAGACGATGAAGATGTTTGCATTTTGCAAGAAATTAAGTGGGAGCGCTAAGACATATTTCTAATACATTATGTGAAAGACATATTGTTGATTAGAAATGATGTATCTTTTATTGACATGCGTTAAGAATATCATTTCGATGAAAGACTTAGGCATAACCCAAGAATTAGGCATCAATGTCTATATGAATGGATTGAGGCGCTAATATGGTTTTGCCAAATGTACATAGATGAGATGTTGAATGAGTTCAATATGGAAACAACAAGAAAGGTTCTTGACGCACGGAAAGGACTAAATCAAGATTCAAGTGTGTTGACACGAGATTCAAGTATTTGGACACTTGGTGAAATCACAAGAATATTTTGATCAATCATTCTTTGAGATGTATACATCAGATATGTCCTATGCTCTAAATGTTATGAGCATATACCAGAATGATTCATAAGATGATCATTGGACAATAGTAAAGATATTCTTATGAGCTTTGGAAGAACTAAGGATATATCATGTATAAGTGACAAATAGTTAAAGGTAGTTCGTTGTAAAGTGTTACATTGATTCTAGTTTTGTCACAAGATACAAATTAAATTTATCTCAATTTAGACTATGGGTGGCACAATATAATGAAAAGGATGTTCCATGATGGATTTGGATGAGTTCCAAAGTTGAGATATTGTGACGGATACTACAACAAAAGGCTAAGTGTATAACTGCTATAGTAGCAGCAAAGGAGGGCATTTGTGTTAAGTAGTTTGTTATCAAACTAGGTGTGGTTCATAGCGGGATGACACTATGAAGATACATTGTATGACAATTGTATCAACATAATTTAATCCCAAGGAACTAAAGGTCTCACCAAAGGACCAAATTTATACAATGCCATCTCATTGGAGAATGAGTAATGCATAGAGACGCAAGGACATGCAAATACACACGGACCTGGAAGTGTCAGATCCGAAGATTATGTTTACCACTAGAAATAGTGTCTATACAACACCAGAAAGCCATAGGTGTTGAATGCACAAGTTTTTAACTAGATTATTGACTCTAGTGCAAGTGGGAGACTGTTGGAGATATGCCCAAGAGGCAATAATAAAGTGGTTATTATTATATCTTTATGTTTATGATAGATGTTTACATCCCATGCTATAATTGTATTAACCGGAAACATTAATACTTGTGTGTTTTGTAAACATAAAAGAGTCCCTAGTAAGCCTCTTGTTAAACTAGCTTGTTGATTAATGGATGATCATGGTTTCCTGATCATGGACATTGGATGTCGTTAATGACAAGATCATATCATTAGGAGAATGATGTGATGGACACACACCCGTAGTAAGCATAGCATAAGATCTAGTCATTAAGTTCGTTTGCTATAAGCTTTAAAATACATAGTAACCTAATCCTTCGACCATGAGGTTATGTTAATCACCATCACCGGATGGGTACTTTGATGACATCAAACACCGCTTCGTAACTGGGTGGTCATAAAGGTGTCATTGGGTATTCTGAAAGTATGTGTTGAAGCGCATGGACCAAGATTGGGATTTGTCCATCCATATGACGGATACATATGCTCTGGGCCCTCTCGGTGGAATGTCATCTAATTAGCTTGCAAGCATGTGAGTCACAAGGGATGACATAACATGGAACGAGTAAAGAGTACTTATCAGTAACGAGGTAGAACTAGGTATGGAGATACCGACGATCAAACCTCGAATAAGTATAGTATCGCGTGACAAAGGGAATTGGTTTCGTATGTAAATGGTTCTATCGATCACAAAGTCATCGTTGAGTATGTGGGAGCCATTATGGATCTCCAGGTCCCGCTGATGGTTATTGATAGGAGATGTGTCTCTGTCATGTCTACATATTCACGAACCGTAGGGTGACACACTTAAGGTTCGAAGTTGTTTTAAGTAGATATGGAATGTGCGTTGGAGACCGAATGTTGTTCGGAGTCTCGGATTGGATCCGGGACATCACGAGGAGATCCAGAATTGTCCGGAGAATAAGATTCATATATTGGGGATCATTTTCTGAGTTAGGAAATGTTTCGGAGTATTTGTATGAGGATTCTAGAAGGTTTCGAAATGTTCCGGAAGGTTCTGGAAGATTTCTTGGAGTTTGCTTGAAAACCAAGAAAGGATCAAAGAGTCCTTGTGGGGCAAGACACGGAGTCGTGGGGGAGGAGGACTCCTCCCCCCTTCCCAATCCGCCAGCCAAGGGAGAGGGGAGTCCTACAAGGACTCCACCTCCCCATGGCGCCTCCCCCCTTTAAATAGAGGGGTGGGGGCGCCACCCCTTGGCCCCCTCCACTACTCCAGCTCCTAGCCGCCTCTCTCCTCCTCCTTTCTTCTGCTCAAGCTTAGGCGAAGCCCTGCAGAATTTTCTAGTCCACCACCACCACGCCGTCGTGCTGCTGGGATTCCGTGGAGAAGATCTACTACCTCCGCTGCTCGCTGGAACGAAGAGAGGAAGGTCTGCTTCGACTCCGCACGTGTGACCGACTGCGGAAGCGCTGCCGGAATGCGGCGCCGGAAGGATCGTCCACACGATCTTGAGATCGGCAAGTGATCGACTACATCAACCACGAGATCCAATCTCGTAACGCTTTCGGGTCTAGAAGGGTTAGTACAGATCTATCTCGTTGCACATGTCTAATAGATTAGATCTTGGCTTTTATCTAGATTAGATCTGGATTTTGTTCGTTCTTGTGGTAGAATTTTTTTGTTTTCCATGCTACGAACCCATCAGGTGCCCCCACCTCTCCCTCATTCATGTGGGTGGAGCTCCCACTCACATAAACACACCTCCACTCACATGCGTTAAATTTCCACCAAATTTAATGCAAGCTCTCATTAAATAAAACTATTTTATTTATTTTCTTCAGAATTTTGTTAGTTACGTTAATTAACAAACATTCATATAAACCCCCTACAACATTTCAATATCACATGCAAAACAAGTTTCTGCAATTTCACCTGAAAAAATTCCGGTTTCCATCAAAATGATTCCAGCGCTTTTTAATCTTTATCTAAAACATATTTGCTCCAAATGGTGTCGGTATCCATTAAGTGTGTCATCCTACGCTTCACGAATAATATAGACATGATCGAGACCCCTCATCGATCAATAATTAGCAGCGGGACCTAGAGATCCGTACTGACTCTCACACATTCAACGATAACTCATATGATCATGTAAACCTTTAACGTTTGGAACTAAATCTCTTTGTATCGTGATATATTACATGCCCGAGATTCGATCACGATATCCCCATACCTAGTTTGGTCTCCTTACCGACACTTTTCTTGTTCCCGTGATATAACATTCTAGTGATCTTATCACTTGCTTGCAAGCTACATCAATGTTATATCACCGAGAGGGCCCATAGTATATCTCTTCATCATCTGAATGGACAAATCCCACTCTTGCATAACACTTTTGGAGTATCTGAAGCCACCTTTAGTGTCACCCTGTTACGGTGTGACATTTGATGCTATCAAGTTACTCTTCCGATGTTAGTGATTGACAACATCTCATGGTCTAAGGACTAAAGTTATTTCGTATGATATTATAGCAATTTAAACACAATGACTTTGATCGTATTGCTATACTTCGGATGAATGTTTATCATATCATTCCACCAATATTATGACCTCATCATTATTAATAATATCCAATGTCCATGATTAGGAAACCTTGATCATCTTGTTAATCAACAAGCTAGTTTATTGGTCTAACTCTTTATTTTGTTTATTAAACACACATGTATTAACGTTTCCAATTAACAGAATTATAGCATGCAAAATAAATATTTATCACAAACAAGGAATAAGATAACAACCAATTTATTACTGCCTCTCGGGTATACTTCCTTCAGGCCAGCCTAGCAGACACCGTATTCTGGGCTGGCCCATCAAATCTTTTTAAGTGGCCCGTGTAACCATGTGGTGGGTCGGTACAAGTACCGACTGAAGTGGCGGGTGCGAGTTGAAACCCTCACTTTGTCCCCCACGCAAACCCTAGCTTCACCGCTCCGCACCGTGCCTAGGAAAAAGTCCGACGAGTGATTCTGCGTGTTCCTACAGCAGATCTGACCATGTCTTCTCGCCACGACTTGTTTGGGGTTGGGTGGCCATAGTGGAGGTGGCGGTGGCAAAATCGTCCTCGGGACGATGCGGCGAGCTCTCTGAGGAGGAGAGAAAGTGCATCGTGAGGCCGCGAAGAAGCGGGCGGCACTCCCGCCATCCCTCCATCCCTACCATCCGACCTCGGAGAGGTGTCGCCCGCCATCACCTAAGTCGGAGCACATCCCACCATCCGCAAGTACGCGCAAGCCGGAGAGGGGTCCTCGCGGGTCTTTGCTCCTCTGCCCCATCCCTCCGCTGACGATTGGATCTCTCTGTCCCCCTCCTACTTGCAGGAGGAGACCTAATGGGATCCCGACAGGCCCTGGAGCGACGGTGGTGGGCAGGGGCAAGGCAGCGAACGCACAACCCATCAGTGTGCCTTTTGAAGCGGAGAGCGGCCTCTTCGGCCTGGGAGGAGCGCAACATGGGTGCGACCTTGTTACTTCCGCGTTGCCTTGAATGCCAATTGTGGCGCGGGCGGCACGACAAGATAGTTACCCACACTCCATTGTCGACGACAGGGTCGCCGCATGCGTATGGGACACAGCTTCAGGGTGGTCCTTCCGCTGCCAGCTGGATGGCACCACGATGATGGAGTGGAGGCCAGCAACATGGAAATTAATGGCATCATGCTGGCCCTCGAATTGATTGCGCTCTTTCCGCTCGACGCAGACGATAATGTTGATGAAGCAGGGCATGATCCACCGGTAGCCTGCTTGGTGGAGCTGGGAGTGGAGTCTGGCACCTCCTCGGTCGGAGCTTGCCACCCGGGATGAGCGAGGCGGAGTGGAGGCTGGCGGCGTCGGCACCCGGTCCTGATCAGGATCTGAGACGAGGGAGGAGGACCGCGTGGCGCTGCACCTCCGAGAGGAACCAGGGGCTTCAGGGGTGAAAAGCGCGAACACTTGGACAAAGGGGGAGGGCAGGAGGGTAGGTGTAGGGAGGAGGCACGCCGCCGGCGTGGAAAGGTGCACGGCGGTCGCCTTACCTAGGCTCACCATTTCTTTGTATTCCAGACTGGATGCAAATTATCTTTTTACATTAATTTTAGCTTAAACATATATTTATATATGTCAACGTTGCAACGCATACACACACTTTCTTTTGGAGGTAAATGGCACAAACACTTGCTAGTGGTGTCAAACTTCAAAACGACGTACGCTAAGTTGACGGCAGGGTCAAAATTCCGATATGTGTGGTCGTCAAGTAAATACCCAGCTGCGTGCGGATCAGGCTCACGATCGGTTGAGCAAAGACAAGCGCGTGAATTCGGATGGCAGGAAATCAGAATCTAACGTACAGAATTATGGGATCTGCGAGGGCCGACGGCAAACAAGGGATTCGCTAGCGATTCTTCCAGCCGCGTACGCGTCAAGAGAAAACACATGCAAAATCAGAATTCACGGGATTACCGTGATTTTTCTAGCTGGTGCCTTGGCGGCCGAGTCCGACGGACCTACCGGCGGCATATAAATAGGAGTCGATCGATTCAGCCTGCCAGATCAATCTAACCTTGCGCGGAGAAGAAGAGAACCGCGCAGAGCGATTAAGGAGGGCAAAAATGGCGCCACTAATATTTGTGGTCGACATGGGCGTGCACTGCCCTGGCGGCCTAGAGAAGATCAAGGAAGAAGTCATCCAGATCCCTAGTACGTATGCGAGACTAGATGTTAAACCGTGTCGATAGCTTTTTTTAATATTATATTATAACAGGTAAGCAAGCCGGCTCATTAAAAATCTTCCAGCCCCCTTGAGTACCCTGGTAAGAAAAAGAGTGCGTAAACAAACTTATTGCTCCGAGTTCACAGAACGGTTACATCATTCACTATTGCTGGCATAATAAAACTAGGGGATCATTATCCCAAAACTCATCAACATGATTGATGAAACTATGCCTAGCTAGCTGGTGAGCAACCTGGTTGGCTTTTCTTTTACAATGCTCAAATAAAATTTCTCTGTAACCCGTAGATAAATTCTTACAATAAGATGGTTGAACAAGATGTGGCCGAGAAGCACCCATTCAGCATTGTCTCAATGACCTGCATATTGTCCGATTGAATGATTATCTTGTTACCTCCTAAAATTGTGCTAGAGTAAGACCATCAGTAACGCGTATGCCTCGGCCATAAAAGGATCTGCCACAAAGTGAATCTCTTTGCAACTTGCAGCTATGATTTTCCTTTACAGTCTCTAGCTATAGCCCCCATACCTCCTTTACTAAGGTCAGCATCATAATCAGCATCCACATTAATTTTTATGGAGCCTTCCTTTGAACATACCCACACTTCCTTCTTACTCTGTATTCTTCTTTTTTGCTCTTCAATAATTTGTAGCAAGCACTCCAATTAACATTGCACTTCTATGTACTGGTTGTAGGTTCTCCCTATGAGTTAATTGGCGTCTTTCCCACCATAAATACCATACACCGGTAAGAATTGTTTCGGACAACCCTATACCCTTCAGTAGTGGACAGATGCTAGGGTTTAAGATCAATTGCTGCACCAGCAAAGGACCCGGCATATCAAGCTGAAGGGTAGTCGTGATTGACTGATTAATACCTAGTTTCTCCGAAATTTGCTTCGCTCGTGGGCATGTAAACAAAGTATGCAGAATATCTTCACATCCACTGTCACATGTTGGGCATTGGCTGGATTGAGCAATATGTCTATTTGCAAGAACTCCCAGACATGGTAAAAATCCATGCAAAATTCTCCAACCAAAAATCTTAATATTCGCTGGAGCATTTAAACTCCAAAGTCGCTTTCAGATTTTGTTATTTTGTGAATCCCCGATATCCATTCCATTGGGATTATGCCTACCAAATTGGTAGTCCCATTCAGCGTGATAGGCTGATCTGACTAAAAAAATACCTGCTTTGGTGAAGTGCCAAGCTACAAAATCTTCTATACTAGACGGGGCAATGGGGATCTCCAGAATTCTGGTAGCATCGACACTCCAGAATATATCTCGTAATAACTCTTCATCCCAAGACCCCGTTCCTGGGTTAATCAAGTATGACACTTTACCAATAATAATTGAACCTTTTGGGGTATACACTTTCCTGGTTGGGCTCGTTGGAATTCAAGGATCATTTCATATATTAATTTGAGACCCATCACCAACTCTCCATATGCATCCGCGATTAAACGTTTGAATTCCATATAAAACACTCTGCCAAGTATAAGAACTACCACTCTTTAGCTTAGCATTGAGTAGATCACCATCTGGGTAATATTTTGCACGCAACACCCTTGCACATAAAGAATCCGGCTGTTCCATAAGTATCCAACATTTCTTTGCTAATATCACAGTATTAAACGTATGCAAATCTCTAAAACCCATACCTCCTCTGTCCTTGGGGATACACATCTTCCACCAGGGCAGCCAATGCATTTTCTTGTGGTCATCATCATCACCCCACCAAAGTTGCGAAATAGCATCCATAATTCCTTTACAAATTTTCTTTGGGATACTAAATATTGTCATCGCAAACACCGGTATGGCTCGAGGAACCGCCTTAATAAGCATCTCCTTTCCCCCAATGGACAACATTTTTTCTTTCCACCCACTAATCAAAGCTTGAACTCTCTCAATAAGATATGTGAAATTTTCCGATCGATCTGCTCCCACCATTGCTGGAAGTCCGAGATAACGATCACTTAGTGCTTTAGTCCAGATATCCAATTCCTGACATACTCGGACTCTCTCCTCAACAACAGTATTGGGACTGGAAAAAATGCTACACTTAGCTTTGCTTACGAATTGGCCCGAACTAGCATAGTAGTCATCTAGGATTTTTTTTGAGTTGTTTGGCATTCTCCTCATTTGCTTCCATCAGAATAAGTGAGTCATCTGCGAATAACAAGTGAGTGATCATAGGGGCATCCCGACAAACCTTCACCCCTATTTATTCTGACAAACGGAACTCTCGACCGATCTGACTCCACTGATCTTTCCAGGTCTGGTTGAAGTGCCTGCGTCGTTAGTGACGGGGCATGTGGCGATCGTGGCCATGGGCGACACGGCGATGTTAAAGTTACTGTTGGAGACCAAGCTGAACATGCCTTCTATCCTCATCACCGACTTTGGGGCTGCGCCTGCTCCTCCGATGAGGGGTTCCTACCACCCGTATGTCGGCTACATCTAGCTTCGTTACCGACACCACCGCCACAAGCCGTCAACTGCCATGCTCTATTTGGTGGCAGCCCTTCCGATGATAAAGCAGTACATCGAGGACTAGTGGTATTCGTCGTCAACATGGGTGTCCACACACAAGTCGGCTTGAACACAATCAAGGAGGACCTCGTCCAGATATCTGGTAAGTGCGCTGTGAACGACGGTATAACAGTATTAATCGGGATGCATGCATGGTTTACACGATACTATTGTTGTTGTTAAAAGAGTATGAGTTTGGCGGAATATGATGGATATATTGTTGAGCCTCATGCGTGAGTATATATAGGCGTACAGGGATCAACTTGGAGTACAAGACGAGTTAGGCTAGAATCTTAACTATCCTAAACTACCACAATAACCATGTACGTATCATACTCTAACACCCCCCCGCAGTCGTAGCGGTAGCGTCGTGAACAACCGGAACTTCGTGGATGGTTAGACTAGATATAAACCGAAGTAGCATCCAGTAGGCTAACATACCCCCGCAGTCGTAGCGGAGACGTCTTGGACGGTGTCGCGTCGCGGTAGCTTGAACTATAGAGGAAGATGGTGATGCTCAAGCGAGGTGGTAGCCCTTGTGCCGATGTCGAGGGAGCCAAGAGCGTGAGACGATGTCATGGTCGAGGTAGCCGTGCGATGGGTCGCCGTGGTCGATGTCGTGGTCGGGGATGCCCATGTCGAGGTAACCGCACGTGAAGCCGCATGCGCATAGTGCGCTAGGAGGATGATAGAGACATGTCCAGGCAGTCGTTGAGGGTGTCGATGCCGAAGTCGATGAAGTCCGAGCCGTCAAGGACGAGGTGCGGCCATAGTTTTGCCAGAACTAGGCGCACGTCGGGGACGAATGCACACTCCAGTTTCGCGAGAACCGAGTATGCAAAGAAGAACTCGTCGGTGATGCGGTCGAGGCAGTCGTAGAGGGGTTGATGCCGAAGAAGGCGTTGTCGAAGCCGATGAAGACGAGGCACCGATCCGAGTTTTCCAGACTCGGGAACGCGTCGGGGACGAAGGCACTCCCGGTGTTGCCAGTACTAGGCGTGTGGGGGTAGGGACCATCTCCAGAGCGGTTGCGATGCGCAGAGCGACTAAAGGGAGAGATGTCGGTGCTGTCCGCGGTTGTTGAAGTAGAGTAGCAGGTGGTCTAGTCGGGGATGAGGCGATGATGCTGGCGGCGAAGTTGTAGTGGACGAAGATGTAGAAGGCAGCAAAACCAGTGGTGACCTGGGTTAGTCATGCTGGATGCCTAGAGTGGCGATGGGGTAGTCGGCGGGACCTGCAACGATGAGAGGGCGCCCTGCAGGTTACCTTGTGAGGCGTGGCAGCGGTGCTCGAAGTGGGCGAGGAAGACCCGACGACGTGACAAAGACCATATGTAGATAGCGGCGATCCGCGCCGTAGGAGATGGCGAGGTGAAAGTCGAGGCCGTCTATGCACGAGGACGGCGAAGTAGACTGCGTGCAGCCACGCTATGACCTGAGGAGACGGCATAGCTGCAGGGCGCAAGTCGGTGCAGCGGCTGGAGATCACCAGCGATGTACACGCCAAGGAAGGCGCGTTGGAAGCCGGTAGCGTGGACCAAAGGAGGCGGCGCTGCGACCCGGCGGGGCGACACATCGGCAACCTGTAGCTCGATCGGTGGTAGGCGCATGCTCGGGGACATGCTTAGCGTAGACAGGCACGGAATCGGTTGATCAGACCGACGGTGCACCGTATGCGCCATGGCGTGGACGACGCGTAGATCGGATTCGATGACGATGTTGTCGGTGAAGTCCCGGACGATGACGACGAAGAGGATCCAAGGGGTGGAGACCGCGGTAGCCTTCCGAGGAAGGCTTAGCAGCCGTCCGTGGTGCGCGGCAGCCTGCCGAGGCAGGCGCAACAGCGGAGGGGGTAGGCGCACAGACGCGATGTAGATCCTTGATGCCGATGGTCGGAGTAGAGGCACGGCGATGATGACGGCGATGGGCGACTCAATTCGATCTAAGATCGGTAAACCAAAAAGAAAGCCGATCAAGAGATCGGAGAAAAACACTTACATGGCAGCCGATCACGGATCGGCGGACGAACCCTGAATACGGGTTGCGCAGCCCCCGGCGGAGATCATGGAGATCGACCTCCCCGAGGGCAGCGCACGGAAGCTAGGGTTTAAGATCGATTTAGGATGATACCATGAAAGAGTATGAGTTTGGCAGAATATGATGGATATATTATTGAGCCTCATGGGCGAGTACAAGACGAGTTAGGCTAGAATCCTAACTATCCTAAACTATCATAATAACCATGTACGTATCATACCCTAACAGTTGTCTTTCCCAGGTGTGGTCGAAATCTGCGCATCATTGGTGACGGGGCACGTGGCGATCATCGCCATGACCGAGGCCGCGATGCTAAAGGCGCATCTGGAGACAAGGTTGAGCAAGCCCGTCTTCCTCATTGTTGACTTAAGGGCCGGGGCCGCGCCTGCTCGTCCGGTGGGCGGTGGATACGGCATGGTGTCTCCCTAGTCGCATGCTCCAAGATCTGCTTTCCCGGCATCAATGGTGAATGGTGGATACCACCCGTATGGTCATCTCCCCAAACCACCGCCGGTGGGCGAAAACTACATTTACAATCCGTATGCCCGCTACGCGGTACCACCGCGACAGGCCTACTACACCGGCAGACCATGGGTGTCTCCGTCCCACTACACGCCATACGTCGCGCACACTAGTAGAGAAATCCCCCTTTGGTCCCGGTTCATAAGGGCCATTGGTCTCGGATTTTGAACCGGGACCAATCTCTCGGGACTAATGCTGGTCCCGGTTCTGGCACGAACCGGGACCAATGGGTCTCCACGTGGTCCGCCATCGCGTGCGCTCGGCGTAGTACCTTTGGTTCCGGTTCGTGGCATGAACCGGGACCAAAGGTCTTTTCTATTTTTTTTTGAATTTTTTTAATCTATGAATATTTGGACTGGTTAATCTCTCAACCGAAGCCTCTCAATCACACTTAGTTTTTGATCAAATTCTAATATTTGGTTCAACTTCCCGATCGGTCACCCATCTTAACACTACTCCACCCCTAGCATGCTTAACATCTTGGTTCCTTCTCACCCCCCTTCCTATATACCACTTATAACCTTATGTCTATAGTATGCTATTAATGACATTAACCCATGCATCTTGTGAGTCACAAGTTCTTATAATTTGAGTTCCAAACATGATTTTAATATACAAAAATGACTAAGTAATACTAATATTGAATAAATATCGAAATAAAATATGTTTTATTATTATTTTTGCATTAATTCATTTAATATGGCATAATTCATATCTTTAAATCCATAAATGGAAATTCCACAAATAATATGTCTATTATTATCAGAAAAATGTGAGGAATTCAAATATGTCATTTTTTATTTTTTTTCGAATTATTTTTTAAAAAATTAAAAATCTGACTTTTGACTCTTTTGGAATTTCAAAAATCTAAAAAAATTGCAAACAGCCTATGACGGTTGCCATCGGTATCGTAATTTTTTTCCGATCATTTTGATATATTATACGTTTTTTTCCGACATCGTATGCACAAATGGCGGTCATTAGACAAGTGTATCATTAAATACAACTACAGTTGAAAGGATTTTACTTTTTGATTTTTTTACAATTTTCTGCGACATGTTTTTGAAACTAGAAGGCGATTCGGGGGGTGGGATTTTCTCCTGCCGCGGCAGGATTTTGGGCCTTTTTCCTGCCGCGGCAGAGAAAGTGGCAGAGAATTTCTTAATTTTTTTATCCCGATTTATGTCCCGAACCAGGACTAAAAAGGGACTCATTGGTCTCGGTTAATGCCATGAACCAGGACCAATACCTCGAGATCAACCGAGACCAATGTCCTGATGGTATGAACCGGGACCGATATCTGGCATTGGTCCCGAATTGTTATTAGAGCCAGGATCAATGGCTTTTGGGGCTGGACCAAAGACCCTTTTTCTACTAGTGGCAGGCCGACCCATTCGAAGATGATATCTTCGAAGATGAGCACTGCAAGCGCAAGGGTTGTTGTTGCTCCATCCAGTGATCCGTGTCTCTCTTCTAGATCGTATTATATTTGCTATCGAATAATTTATGGAGTAAAACCTGGTTGTGTGGCTTCTCTGTCAGTCTGTCCACTACGCACGCTCTTATCTGCTGTATTACCTGTGCTGGTTCGTCTTTGAGTTCCACTGTATGATTTCATTTTGGTGTGAACATATTGATCTTCTAACATGTTAAGCCGTGGTGGTTTTCCTTGGGTGCCAGATGGTGCTCTTGTTGTGCTGATGAACATGCTTTACACGCCAGGCTAGCTTCTTGCCATGATCGCATCTCTCCGTGCCATCAATCCCACTTCTCTTGCCTGGCTGTCTAACAGAATCAATGGGAGGTAGACCTAGTCGTGAACATCACAAGCTGCAGTTATTTGCCAATCAATATACTCCCTCTGTCCAAAAATAAATGCTTTGGCTTTGTCTATATTTAGATGTATCTAAACATGTTTTAGTATATAGATACATGCGAATCTAGATAAACTCATGTCACCTATGTTATATGTTAATCCAAATTCTACAAAGTAGAGGCCAACTTCTGACGAAGCGGAGCGAGGCCCGTCGCCGGAGGCTTGGGCCCATGCGGATCATTGATGACCTAGGTTACTATCGCTATATATACTTTTTGTAAGCCGCCGGTTTGGATTAGTTGCATCTGTGAAATCCCCAGTGTTGTGTAAACACTCTCCGTTATAGTGAAGTTTCGCTGGCTGGCGCCCGTGGTTTTTCCCCTCTCTTTGTTGGAGAGGGTTTTCCACGTTAAATCTGTGTCCCCCTTGCTGTGATTTTATTTTCGTTCTTCGTTATTTACTTGTCGCAAAGCTAACAACTTATTTTGGGACGAAAGAAGTAGTTAAGCTAACTGATACGCGGGGTTTTATTCATATCATCAATGGTAATCAAAATATAGTTAAGTTAACTGATACGCAGGGTTTATTCAGATCTTAATCTTAAGCTGACGTGATTTTCTCACGCTGCTATTGAATCATACATGCGCTTTGCCATTCTATAATGCTGAGCTTGATATATACTGCAGCATTTTCATGGACTAACTCCTTGATTAGCTCGACTCTAGTCGCAGTAGCAGAGACGGCATCGTGCCCGTAGCCCGTACGTGTCCGGTGCGTCCTTTCCCAGGTACACGTGCTCTTCGGCACAGGGAATTATACATAGGATTTGGTTAACCATTTACCTTTCGAATTCGAATCTGATTAATCATTTTGTGTAAACAGATAGTATAGGTTAACGATTGGATATTAAGGTTCAAACCACTTATATAACGATGGCAAATACTCGTAAAGCACAGTTAGCTTAAACTCAAATGCACTTACCGAGGGAATGCTGCCCGAGCTCAGATTATTGACCACGGCTATTCTCTTTTGGTGTGAACATAAATCTGATCTTGTACAGTACCATAGATTCATCTTAAGCTGAGGTGATTTCTTGGATGATGCATGTATTCGTGGCCTCATGCATGGAGCCATGGTCTTGATTTTCTCACGCTGCTACTGTTGTGTTCATAACATGAACACATGCTTTGCCAGGCTAGATTCTTTGAATCGTACGTGCGCTTTGCCGTTATGTAATGCTGACCTTGATATCTACTGCCGCATTCTCATGGACAAACTCCTTGATTAGCTCGACGCTAGTAGCAGTAGCAGTCGACGCTCGATGAACTCCACGGTCACGTCGTCCAGGAATTGGAGCGTGAGCATCTCTGTGGCGCAGCACCGCCCGAGCTCAGGTTATTGACGACGCCCGTGATCCACAAGCCAAAGACAGCTAGCAACTCGCCTTCCTTGGAGGTGATCCGCTCGAACCTCTCTGGACTGTCTCCTCCTAGACGCAGTTCACCCCATCCGTCTACACGGCGTCTCACGCCTACTCTGCCATCTCCTTGACGGTGAGGAGCTCCAAGAGCGCTGCCATGTTGTCGTGTCCGGTGGGGTGTGTGTGCAAGCCGGATGGCGTCTTGGAGCCGGAGGGCTTTGACATCATGTTGTTGTGTATAATAATCTTACCAATTATCTATAGCCCGGTTTATTTCACGGATTTGCTAAAAGACAGCTAGTTGTGACTACCTTAGGGCGTAGTGAACTCGTTGTCTGTTGGATTTTGTCCTGCACGTCAAGATTGTTGACGCTGCACTACACCTGGACGCCTAACTCGGGCCAGAAAGTTCGGCCCAAGCTTTCTAGCCTCGGTGCAAGCTGGGCTCGGCCCGTTAGTGCACCTGGACCGAGCCGAGTCAGCGATGCTAGACCGCAGTGAGCTCGGGCTGGCTCGGGCTCATCCCGGTCTGGCTCGTTTGGCTCGCTCTATTTTTTTTTTGCAATTATAATTGACAGACTGGGAGTATATGGGCATTTAGATATGTTTGTGGTCGCTGGCTTCTCTTCCTCACGTAGATAGAGCGAGGCACTGCCGCCGCACGGCCAGATAACGCCAGCCGCCGCACGGCCAGATGCCGCCACCGTGCTGACCCTCGTCTCCCCGGCGCCGCCATACGCCGGAGCCGACCAAGCTCCTCTCCGCCGGCACCCTCTCCGCCGCCCCAGCTCTCTACGCTAGCACCGCCCTGCCGCTGCCTCCAACGTTGCCATGGAAAACGGCCCCACTTGTCAGTGACTCCCTGCCGCTAGGCTCGCGAGCCAGACTGAGCTTTTGGGAAGCTCGGGCCGAGCTCCATCTAGAGGCTCGCCGGCGGCCTCGAGCTGGCTCAGGATCATCCGGAAAAGCTCGAGCTTTTCTCTGGCTCGCCCCAAAGCAGACCGAGCTGGCTCTGTGTCCACCTATAGACACACTGCACCCCAGTTTTGACTCGTGTTATGTTGTTTGGTATGCGGCCTTTTTTCCAGCCACACCAGTTTGTGAGTGGGCTGGCCTAGTTTGTTTAGAGTGCCGCATGTGACGAGCCGGCTCAAAGATTGTCTCGTTGTCCTCTCCATTCAGAATTATAAGATATTTTAGCTTTATAAATTAAATGTACCTGGATGTCTTTTAATATATAAGTTCATAAACGTTCAGAGTGAACCTATACCCTAAAAAGCGTCTAGATACACTCATTTTACAAAGATAAAATGACTTATATTTCTGAGCGGAGGAAGTATGCGCTAGGAAATATATTTTCAGAATCTGGTACTCGTGTTGGTTCCATTCTACACTAGGACGTAGTTAAGTTTTTATTTATTTTTTCTTTCATATAATTTCAATTTTTTTCTATTTTTATTTTTATTTACTTATATATTTTAAGTATTCCAATCCGTATAGAAATAAGTGACTTACAATTATCTTCATTCTTATGTATCTATATACTAAAATGTGTCTAGATACATGTCAATCTAGATAAATTTAAGTCATTTATTTTCGGACGGAGGTAGTACCTTTTTACTTTATGTTTTTCTGTTTCCTGGGTGAGTAATAATGTGTTCTCTATTTACAAAGATTGTGTTTTTTTATCGAGATGAATAATAGTGTGTTTCCTTATTTAGAAAAGTTTCTTCTTCTTGTTGGATAAATTAGTTCCATAAATTTATTCTATCAAAATATATATTTTGGGAGCCAGTGGTGCGGCACTCGGACAACAGAAAAACGACCCCTGTGTCGCTCCGCTCGCTGCCGCCGGCTGGATCTTCGGTCTAGTTGCCCCTTCGCCGCTGCCGCTGGCCACGCTGTGGTGGCAGCTGCCCCAGCTTCCGAAGGGGGTGCGGGGAGGCCACGCGGTGGATGTGTCGGGCGGCTGCCTGTCGTCGGCTTCGAGCGGCACGGTATGTTGGGACAGCGACCACGGGCTTCGGTGGGGAGGGCGGCGTGCAGGGAGCTATGCGGCTTCTAGCGCGTGGAGGCTGTCTGGCATGTTGCGGCTCCTGGGGCGTGACGGAAGACGCTGCCGCGGCGGTGTTGGGGCGGCTCCTATGGGGCTGCTGGTTGAGGGAGGTCCTCCTCCTTCGCCTAGTGTGGTCCAAAAGCAGGAGAGGATGATGGGGCAGCGGCCCTAGAGCAGCGGTTATGGTTTGGGCATGACTTTACATGGCTTTGCCGCAGAAAGAGGTGTGGCGGTGGATGCGGCATGCGGTGGAGCTTGGTGATCGACAACATGGCCACCCTTCCTCCTTGTTGCTCCCCGAGCTTTGCGGTCGGGTCGAACTCCGGGCGAAGGTCCTGCACCAACTTCGGTTGTTGCCGACGACGGCGGCGCCTTCGGGTGTCATATTCTCTCTTGTTTGCGTTATTGTGGAGTCCGGATGTCGACCGACGAGAGTGGTTTCAAGATCTCCGGGTGAAAACCTAAGCTCCGTCGGGATTGGGCGGTGGTGGCGGAGGCGTTGCCTTAGAGCTCTTAGCCATCGCGTCTCTGTGGTCGAGGATGGTAGATGTCGAGGTGGTGGCCTCGAGCAGGTTGTGGAGAGCCGGGCGGTGGCCCCAGAAGGCGGTAGGACTGCAACTCTATGGTGCAGGGATGTGGCTTGTCGTGGCTTGGGTGGCGACCTTGGCTGTGGGGGCGACAGGGTGGCCGGCTCGTCCGGACGCGTACTAGAGGGGACAGTCAGTTGCTATGTCGGGGCAGCGGCCCCGAATGAGTTGACGTGATGTCCGTGGTCTGCGGGTGGTTGCCCTATGCATCTTGGGCTGCAGGCGATTGGGTCATGCAGCGTCGTGGCTCGAGAGCGAGCGGTGGCATGTCAGGACGACGGTCCAGATGGTAGTTTTGGCAGTCTGCTGAGCGTGGTGGAACAGTTGGATGTCGGGGCGGTGGTCCCGGAGCTTGGCAGTGTTGGGGACATCAATCTGGTGTCGCGTGGGCGACAAGGTTGATCAGGCAAAGATTCTTTGAGGTTTGTCTTCTTCAGCTACGTTGTAGTGTCCTGTGCCTGCTCCTCTCGTAGTGGTCACATCGTCTTCTCTTTGACATGAGTGAGAGGTCGTTTGGTTTCGGAGTTTGTGTCAGTCGTTGTATCGTTGGTTGTGGGTCTTGAGTGAGCGTGGCCCGCTTGTGTTGGTGTTTGTTGTATTGTTTTTGTCAGGTTTTCTCCTAAAAATTGGACACTTTCTGCTTAATTAATCGATGGGCAAAGCTTTTGCCTCCGTTTCGAAAAAAATATTTTTTATTTTTGCGATGTTATTTTTAGTTCATGATGTAAAATCATTTTTGTTCCATGTGAAGTTTTTTTTCACCAGAAGCTACCATTTTGTTCCGCTGTACAATAGATTTGTTCCGTCGTAGTATAAGTTTTGCCCCGACGGTAGTATGATCTTGTTTCTTGTAATCTATTCTTTTGTTCTAGGTGGGGTCGAATGTTAAGGCATAGTTTTATTCCATATGTAGTCATTGTGAATTGGTTTAGATTACTATTGAATTTTAATCGTAGTGTTCATTTTCGCCATATAATACAAGTTTTGCCCCAACACGCTCAGTAAGTTTTGCCCCAACTTATGATTGTGTTCCTTGGATTCTAAACTTTTGTTCTTCGTGGAGTCGAATGTTGTTCCTCAGAAGCTATGGTTTTGTTCCACTACGATCGTTGTTGAATTGGCTTAAAGCACCGTTTATTCTTTGTCCCATATTAGAGTCGTGTTCTTATTCCATTAAGCAGTTGGTTCTTTTATAGTCATACTTCTGTTCCTTTTAGTCTAATTTTCCTAGTCCCACTTATACGTGAGATAGAAATAACATAAATTGCAAGAATTTTGTATCACCATCCGTGCTTTCTCATGAGATGCAAAATGGGTTACAACTGAGATCACAATCTGTGCTTCTTTTAAGTTGTAACTGGATTTTTTTATTATAACTTGCATCTAAACTTGTACCTGGTTATTGAGATGTCATTTTTTATCGCGGTTCGTGCTTTCTTTAGATTTCAGCTGGACTTTAAACTGGACTTTTTAAAATTTTGCAAGTTTAGTTGCAACTAAGATATTTTTTTAGTTGCAATTGGACTTGTATCTAAGGATTGAAATATCACTTTTTTTGCATCGTGGCCTATGCTTAATATGAGTTGCAGCTAGACTTGTAACTGAGATTTTTTTTATTTTTGCTAGTGAAGTTGCAACTAAGATTTTTATCAATTGCAACTGAACATGGAATTGAGGATTGAAATTTCATGTTTTTTGTATCTTTGTCTCTGCTTCCTATGAGTTACAACTTGAATTTTTTTAATTTTTGCAAGTGGAGTCACAACTAAGATATTTTTTAGTTGCAGTTAGACTTCTAACTAAGAATTGAAATGACATAAAAAATGATTAAAAATTTTGAATCGTGATATGGATTTCTTAGAGTTGCAACTAGGGTTGCAACTAAGATATTTTATTATATGTTGCAACTAGATTTGCAATTGATGATTGAAATGGTATTTATTTTTAGGTTTGCGCTTACCTCGAGTTGCAACTGGGAATTTTTTATTTTTGCAAATAGATTTGCAACTAGACTTGCAACTGAAGATTGGAACAATAGAAATTGACTAAGAATTTTGAATCGCGATCTCATTTTCTCATGAGCTTCAAGTAGGGTTGCATCTGGGATTTGAGTTGCAACTAGACTTGCAATTGAGGATTGAAATGTATTTTTTTGTATCGCGGGCCTTACTTACTGTGACTTGCAACTAGACTTGCAACTAAATTTTTTTAATTTTTGCAAGTGTAATTGCAACTAAGATTTTTTAATTGCAAGATTAAAATGACATCAATTAACTGAGAATTTTGAACAATCAATGGACTGTGGGTTGACGGAATATTTTTGCCACCACACACTCTGTATTCCTAATTTATAGCAAATCCCTATACAATCCATTATTTTCAATTTTTTGAATTTATAGCATTTTACTACAATGTGTTACTTAACTATTTTCACAATTTTCTTTATGCTAACTTTATTGTGAGTTGCAATTTGAGTCGTAACAGAGGTCTTTTTTCCGGTTGTAAATTGACTAGAAATTGAATTAACGAAATCCATCATGTTAGGAATTGCGATTCACGCTTACAATATGTTATTCTAATTATTTTCACAATTTTTTATATTTCAGAAATATAATGGAATTACTCCATGCGTTTCCCTGCCTGCCGAAGTAATCCTTTTATAGGAGTGTTTTTTGTTCGAGACATGATGGGGAAATACCAATCGAGGTATACCCACGAAGCGGAGTCACGATGGAGGATCGACTCGCAAAACACAACGACTGGCGTATACTTGACCTACACTACTAGGAAAACGCACGTTTGTGGCGCACCTATTTTTCCCTTCCGTGACGCACTAGGGATGCGGCACAACTTCCGCGCTACGGCTAAAAAATGCCGGTAGCGCACTGCCAGGTGCGCTGCAGGTATCTCGAGTTAGTGGTACCGCACTGTCTTGTGCGCCACTACTGTTTTTTCTGTGGCGCATGACTTAGTGCGTTACTAGTATCTAGTTAGTAGTAGCGCACTGGATGGTGCGCCACTACTATTGTTCCTGTGGCGCATGACATAGTGCGCTACTAGTATTTGACTACGTGCGCCACCAACGTAGTGTGCCACTAACCACGTATATGTGCGCCACGGCTGAGCTTTTCAAAAAACAAAAAAAATACTCAATACAGATGATATTCAATACAGATTATATACAATACAGCTGATATACACAGATATACAGTACAGAAATAAATACACAGATATACAATACAGAAATAAATACACAGACAAGATAGAAACAAATACACATAGATAAGTCACATACATAAATATACAGTATAAGTTATATTATTTCGATCAAGTTACAAAATAGCTAGTGATGACATGAATACATGTCTCAACCAAGTTAGAGCTTGCGGAAGCTCGCCTAGACATCTAAAGTAGGAACATGCAGGACAGACAACCAAGGGCGATAACCATCACCGCGACGGAGGTATAGGTCTTCATCCGGTTCCTCGTCCTAACTCCCGCTAGATAGCGCGCGTATCTAGCTTCCGCCTCCGCCATAGTGTTGTACCTTTGTAGCTATTGCCGCTGAAACGGTGCACCTGTCTCCGGCAGGCTTCCCAATCATCATAGACTCCAGGAACCCGTCCTTTGTACACGGCGTACCACGTCATCTAAAAGTTGGCAATAATAATTAAATGGTGGTGAAAAAACAAATAAAAGTCGCATATAAAGATATACTTATCAAATAAGGTAACAAAGTAAGCAAAAAATACTAAGTAGTAGCATGTACATGTCGACACACACAAGTACACGTGGGGATATAAAGAACTACAACTAGACCAACACATCAAGACTTCTGGCTCGGCTCAGGGAACAGGAGGACGCCTTGTTTCGTCATGAACGACCTATAGTCACCCTGCATCTTTAGGCGATCTACTACGTCACGGTTATACGGGGGATTGCCTCCGTAGAAGACCTCCCCCTGAAGTCATGACATCACGGCTGATGATTGCCCCAAACTGTTGCTGGATGCGATACATCTCTTGTCTAATATCTAAATCATTGATCCTGGTCTTGACTTCGGCCCACCGTTTGAGATGATCTGTCAGCGTAGAATTATGTTGCTCTAGTAGGAACGCCCTCATGTGATGGAGTGCATAGTAGGCTTCCTTCCGACTGCCTGCCGGCTGCTTCACGCAGGGGAATTCCGTCACATGGGTGAAGACGTGCCTACCAAACTTGAGCTTCTTACGCACAAAGGTGGCGCCTTCCGCTGAGGCATAGCCGGTGAGAGCATCATCCAGAACTTCCTTGATCTTGTCGTAGTTTTTCTTCTTTTCTTGACTCCCCGAGTCGAAATATGTGGCTTGCGAATGTTTCGACGACAAGCAGATGAGTGTGTAGTGTTGATCTCTACGCAAAACAATTCAAACGGAATGTGTTGGAAAAAGAATGATGAAAATCTAATAAAGCATGTTATGGCGGCGAGTGAATAATGACTTACTCGGGAAAGAAAGGCACGAGAATGTATTCCTTTGTCTTGTTCGCCAGCAAGATGCCTTGGAGGCACGAGTCCACGAATCGCCGTTCAATGGCGCTTCCCAAGCAGCCATCACGCATGTAGTAGGGGTCCACTATAGCGATGCCCGGGGTGTTCTCTCTAATGATCTGAATGGCCAGGCTAAGAGAAAACAGGCGTACCATGGTATAGTGCAGCGGATACAGGTGGAACATATTGAAGATGTCGTCAACCCGCAGGAAGAACAGATCCGCGGGGACATTATCAACGAAGCCCAAGCCTCGTGGCACCTTAACCACGAATACCGGGTGCGAGGGATCTTTCTCCGCAAGAAGGCGTCTCTATCGTCCGCACACCGTCATGCACACTCCTCATTTCTGAAGTGGCGAGCCTGAGCAATTTCTTAGTTAGCATGGGCTCACCCGCCACATGCATCCTCCACATAATACCCTTTGGTCTTGGTGGCCCATCATGAAACCTGATCGGATTCGCAGTTGACGCCACCAGCTGGCTCGAGCTGCGAGATTTTCTTTTCCTGGTCTTCTTGCCTTTTGGGAAGTGGGTAGGCACCACAATCTGAGCATCGATCGCCCTATGTAGTGTGTCAGGGCTTAGAACAAAGGGCCGGTTGGATGTATCCGCTGGCTCGATGAAGGTGCAAGCTGGAGGCGTCTCCTGAGAACCAAAGAGACGTTTGTTGCAAGTGGCTTTTTCTGCGGGGCCACCAGCTGGGTCTTCGTTTAGGTCGCCGGAGAAAAGATTAGTGTTGATGAAATCATCGAAGTAATCTTCGTCATCCTCGTTCGGATCCTGCGCCATGGTCATGTCAATATGACCAGCCGAACAATCGCGTGGAGGTGACGACGGTAGCAGTGTGGGGGTCTTGCCATGGCTTGGCGCTGGCACGACAGGCAGTGTTGTTGTCTGTGGGGTGATGGCCCCGGCCGTCCCCAAACGAATCATGCTCTTTGGCCATAGCAGGAATAAGCCGAAGCAACTTCTGAGGACAGCCGGCTCTTCTTCATCCGCTCATGGGGGTTGAATGGGAGGTTCCAGGTCATTGCAGCCCCTTAGCACCCAGATAATTTTAACCCTATGCACGCTATCTGGCATCGACTTTGAGTGGAATGTGCGGTGCAAGGGTTGAATGATGGTACCCTTGGCAACATCCCCCAACTCGTTGTTCGCGAAGCTTAAGAGAGTGCATGGAACATCCGTCTGCGAAAAACATGTATGGCATTAAAAAGATGCCATAAGAGTAATAAATGGCAAGGCGGTAAAGTATTTGGTTTACCGTGATGGCGTCGATCTCGGCTAATGTCGAGGCACCGCATACGACGACGGGCGTGCAAGAGACGGAGGGGCTGCTTGATGGGACGGTGCCGGCCGCCGATGTATTCTCCCTATCAATTCCATTAAGCTCCGTCGCCGTGGTGATGGCAGGGGGAGTCACCAATGCTTCCGTCGCCGCCATGCTAGCTGGCGGAGTCACGAACACATGATTCACCGGGATCACTGGCGCCGCATTGTTTGAGTGGCTACTGACCATGCTTGGAATCGGGAACGGCCCTTGTCGACCACCCGCACTCCAGTTCGCTATTGACTCCACCAAGGTAGGCAGGATGGAGGTGAGTGTGATTGCCAGGTTGTCTTGGACGATCTGCGGGATCAACGCCACTTGTTCCTTAAGTTCCTGAACCTCGCGGTTTTCCTCGTCGCTCCCTCCCTCCACACGCGTCCTCGGGGGTGGACCAAAATGATCCACCCAATTCTTAGCCCCGAAGCCGGCCATACGGCCAGCCGACGATGGCTTCTTTGTAATCGACGTGATTTTCTTGGCCCGGTTCATCGCCCTGTTAAAAGGGTTATCCCACCGGGTGGCCGCCGTCGACCCGTGGGATGAGGAACCATGGGATCCCTGACTAGCAATTTCCTGCTCCTGCAGAAGAAGTAACGTGAACCGTTTAGAAATTCGACTTGATCGATTAGAATGTAATCGACTTGATCCGTGGTAATTATATTACTTACCGCAAGAACCTCGAAGTCCTTCACCTTAGTTTCCGTGGTGAGTTCTATGGTTTTGGGGTCCACATGGTAACGAGCCCTGATAAAGTTTCGAAGCTGCTTGTTTTCGAATTTCGGAAATGGGTTAGGTATCCCCTTAGCTCTATACTCGTCGTCCTCCTTATCCCATTTGGGCTCCGCAGCTTTGTAACCACCAGATCCGAGATGGTGGTGACCTATATTCATCGCCTGCAATTCCTTTCCCCGCTTACTCGAGGCCTTGGCTGCTTCGGATTTGCACTTGGCCTTGAACTCCTGGAATTGATGTTCGGTGATCTGCGGGTCAATCTTCTGGATCTCCTCGAGACTTTTCCCTTCTTTAAATATCTTCTTCTTTATCTGGGTTCTCCAGCTGGACAGGGCGGTGCTCATCCTCATGAGGGCGGATTTATTTACTTCATTCCCATGATAATATGTGTTCCGATAATGAAGGGGGAACTTGTATGTTGCGTGCAGCTTCTCTAAGAGGAGTGTGCGCAAATGGCCATTATCTTTATGCCGGAGATTCTCGATGTTGATCGAGATGGTGGTCCGGGTGATAGCCGCCACTTGCCCACCGTACCCTTTGACCACATGGTCGGGCGCCAAAGGAACCCCTGTTGGGCTCACTTCGGTAATTTCCTCTCTGAAGGTGCCGACTGTGTTCGGGCGCCTTTCCTTCTTCTTCTTAGGCAGATTACTACCACTTGTTATCCCTCGCCGCCATTAGTGGTTTCATCATCCGCCGTTCCTTCGACCGCTTCTTCTTCCTCCGTGTCTTCCATCTCATCGGCGTCGCTCTCGGAAGGGTTGTATTCTTCATCACCCTCTGTCATTCTTTCTAGCCCCTCGACCTCCTCCCAGAATGACAAGGGTCTGTTTTGAGGTCTCACTCCTCCTTCAGCATTGATACACTGAGAAGATCCAGCCTCGTCATTGTCACACATGTTTGCACTAATAAAAGGCAAATAATGGTTGGTAAAGTGTGCGGAAAAATCCGGCATGACCTTTTCTCATTTTTGTTAAACTAGGAGTGCCCGATTTCTGCCAAAACAGAAGTTAATCAATATTTCGGCGAAAATCGGGACTCATTTCATACAAGCACCTACATACGACTACAACTAGGCAGGGTAATATAGCTACGAATACAACTAGGCAGGGTAATATAGGCAGGGTAAATGTTTAACTGTAGAAAACATATCGTAGGACGTTATGTTATCCTAAACTTGAAATAGTTCGGCTTATTAGTTAATCGTTAGAAGTTTCTTAGCTCTTCTCTCTCATATAGTCATTTGAATAGTTAAATACACATGCATGGAGTTATGCAGATGGCTTGATTGTGTCAGTTAAAACATGTGTCAAGTTATTATTTTTCCAATACCTACTGCAGGTATGAGCTTCAAAAAAAATAACAATCCTTTTTTTTCACATTGTAAGATATTCTTTATTAGTAGCACTACAAAAGAAAGCTAGAAACCATGGCATGTGTTAGGCTTTATAAGCCTAATAGCAGACCTGGAGCTACACAAAATAATGGTTAGAAATAATTTATGCAGTACAACTCGTCTAAATGCCTAAGGATTTATACTCGACTGGCTAACAGCAGACCTGGAGCTACAGAAAAGTACAATATACCTTGTCCAAACCTTCGTATGACTCACGGTAAGCCTCGAGTAAAAATCTAGAAAGCACTAGAGTATTTTTCTTCTAATTTTCCTATAGCTTTCATCTATATCAGATACGGTACAGCTAGCCAAAAAATTTCATAAAAGAAACTGTTGATCCTCAATCTCACCCACGAATGTGATGGCAATACTTTAATCCAAGACTAAAGGTCAATAAAGAATTTCAAGACTAGACACGCACATCACTTCCAAACATTGTTGCATCACAATTGGGGACTAACCAAATTTCAGAATAGCAGAATGTGGAGGACCAGATGAAGCGTTAGGTTGCTAGGATCGAAATAGGTATAGGCAGGGACGTAGCTAACCAAGAATACAAAGTTTCAGCGCTCGAAGAAAAAACTGATGCTGAAACACTACTAGTTTCTCTAGTATAGGATCTAGTACACGAAAGGGAATGAAAAGAAAACTACGCCTCAGCAACCTAGGCAATAACACTTACTCGAGCTATACATCTACTACCCAATAGCTACAACACAAGCACATCTCATCCAAGTAATTGCACTGTGTTCACCAGAGTCCAGAGGAACCAACATATGTGATTGCACTGTGTTCACCAGAGTCCAGAGGAACCAACATATGTGAAAAAATATCAAGCTAGGGTTTTAGTCTCAACTCACTGTAACATTTAGGAATCAAACCTATCACCAACAACACTATCACTAAATCAAACCTATCACCAACAACACTAGGTCAGTAAAAAAATTGTGTTCACTGAATCAAACCTAAGGCAGTCTCAACTCACTGTAACATTCTGGGTTAGCAAAAATTTTGTGTTCTAGGTCAGGAATAAGAAGAGCATCTACTGCTTTGTACTCTCCCCACCCGAACATATGGTTTTCTCTCCTATATAGAGATCTACACCTAGTAAGCAGCGTAAAGAAACCGATTATAATTTGTAAAGCACGGGCCAATTTATCTGAAATTTTGTTACTATTAAGAACGCAGAGCAAGGTGCTACTAATGTGATGCCACATCCACATCGATACAGACTTAGTGAGGTGGAAAAACTAAAGGGACCCAGTAATTAAGCAGCCATTCCATTTTTCTCATGAAATTGGTGCTGTGTACCAGCAATAGCACTGGCTAGGTCAAAATCGCCGAAACCGAAAGCAAGTGCTCGGCAATCTGAGCTAAACCCTAGCATGCCCGGGGAGCAGGCGCGAAACCCTAGCTCGAGACGGCAACCACGGTCCCGGGGAGCGACAAAGACCAATCTCAGGGGAAGCGTAGAGGAAGAAGTTTAGGCTCACCGGTAGGCGCGGATGCGGGGGGCTCGAGCGCAGCTGGAGCCGGCGTGGGAGCGAGGCGCTTGCGGAACACCGAGGAGAAGAGCCGCGCGGCACCGCCCGCGATGAGGCATGACGCGGGGTCCACGAGCCTGGACACCCACCCGCCGCCCTCGCCCGCTCCCTCTCCGCCGGCAGGGCCCTGGAAGACGGCGCTGGTACTAGCAGGGCCTCCTCTCCTCCTCCTAGGATGCGGCGGCCTCCTCTCCTCCTCCACGGAGGCGGTGGCCTCCTCTCCTCCTCCTAGGACGCGGCGGCCTCCTCTCCTCCTCCTTGACTGGCAGCGGGCGAGCGGAGGCGGCAGATCGAGCGGATGCGGCGCGTCGTAGCTGCAGCACAGACTTGTCGGTAGATAGATGGGAGAGGATGGGAGATGTGACCGTGCATAGCATAGACTTGTCATGACACTTAGCCGTAGCGCACCCTTACCTAGTGCGCTACGGTTGCACTACGGCTAAGTGTCGTGTCAAGTCAAACAAAAGGTTGCCGCCCCCTTAGTTGACACTAGCACTTGCATATCCCACTGGTCCCGTCCTAGCTATGTACGCTCACTAAACCTGGAGCACCCAGGTTCGAACCTTGGTGCCCCCATTTTTTGTTTTTATTTTAAAACTACTTTAAAATGTTAAGAAAATATCCCAAAAATTATGTAAACTATATAAAATATATGTTATATGTTTTATATGACAAAAATGGTACATATATATCATCAAAAGTGGTACAAAAGTGATTCAAAGTAGAAAGAAATTAAATAATAATGTGTCCATTAATAATATGCCATCCATATGCATCAATACAATCTTTTTTGAGCTAGTGTTTTACAATCTTTTTTCCATTCTTTGTCGCGGTTGAATAATTTAGTCCTGGCACTTTTATGTTTCTTCGCTTGAACGGGCTACCTTTTTTGGGTAAGGTTGTCCTTTTTCTTCTTGTGATGTACGTTTCTTCATCGTAGTCATCGTCATCTTCAATCTTTGGATCACTGTACTGGTCGAAGTCTTGCTCGTTGGCGACTCCATCTATTCCGATGATGTTTCTTTTTCCTCTCCTCACGACAACATGGCTAGGCTTTGTCAGATCAGTAATAAAAAAATATTGGTCCACTTTGCTAGCCAGTACCCACGGTTCATTTTTCGCGGCGACGTGCGCACCAGCGGCCTTGGATTTGGCTGCTTCGGGTAGTAACATGGTTGTGAAATACCAGTCTTCTCTTTTGATGCTCTTGACCCATCTGACACGGAACATCGACACCTTTTCTCCACAGTAGTCGAGCTCCCAGATCTCCTCGATCCTTCCGTAAAATCTTTCCTTCATGTTGTCATCGGTGTAGAATTCCGATGTTATTCCTGGGTTCTGATAGTCACACTTGTTGTCCTTTTTCTCCGTGTAGAATGTGCAGCCGTTGATATCATACGCCTGATAGGTCACCAGGTTGTGCATGGGTACCTGCAACAAGGTGAATATGATGTTTTCCTCCACATAATACGATTGTGGGGGATTATCTAGGAGCGTCTGCCTAAACCAACAGGTGAAATCTGAGTTGTGCTCTTTGATTATTTCTCCCTACATCCTCTGTATGCCCCGGTCACTATACTTCTTCTCGATTGACCTTTTGTGCTTTATTACCCAAGGATCGACCAGTTCTAAATGTTGTAGCGCGACTAGGTTTGCTCTATCAAAGTCTGCGCGTAAACAATCATAGTCTGCATGCAGTACGCGACGACCCTCTCGGTGACCCGATCGATCGAGGTAGCCAAGGTGCCTATTAACGGGAAGACCGACAGGGTTCTCGATGCCTAGATAATTCATGCAGAAAGAGATGCACTCTTCGGCCAGAAAGCCGTTGGCTATGCTTCCATCTGGACGGGACCTGATGCGAACGTATCCTTTGATGTGTCCGTTCATCCTTTCGAACGACATTATGCTGCGGAGGAACATCGACCCGATTTGGATGATATCCTCCACGATATGGACCAGCAGATGCACCATAATGTCGAAGAATGCGGGCGGGAAGTAGATCTCGAGCTCGCATAGTATCACCACGATCTCCTCTTGTAGCCTCCCGAGCTGTTTCACGCCAATTGACTTTCGAGAGATGACGTCGAAAAACTTGCAGAGCCCAAACAATGTTTCTCGGACATGCTCGTCCATTATACCTCGTAGTGCAACCGGAAGTATCTGCATCATTAGCATGGCACAGTCGTGAGACTTCATCCCACTAAACCTCTACTTAGCCTCATCTAGGTACCTCCTTATCTTGCCTGCGTAGCCGTAAGGAAATTTGACTCCTAGAAGGCACTTGAAAAACTGTTTGATCTCATCCTGGCTTAGTGTGAAGCACGAAGGGGGGCAGTAATATTCGTTCTTCTTGACCTTTTTACCCTTTTGACAACCTTGTGTCGCCTCCGACTGATGATCATCGTCATCTTCCTGATCATCAGGAGTAGGGCATCCTCCGTGAAGATCCTTCCGGATGCCCATGAATATCAAGTCGTTCCTTGCTTTAGGACCATCTTTCATCCTATCTAGCATGTTGATTAGGGTGGCGACTAGACTCTCGCACACATTCTTCATGATATGCATGATGTCAAGGCTATGAGGTGTGCGGAGAAACTTCCAGTATGGCAACTCCTAGAAAACATACCTTGTTTTCCATACCTTCATCAACGACTTGTCTTGCTGCCTCTTTCGCTTCTTTCCCGGTTCAGGACACTCTTTCTAGTTTTTCAGCAATTCATCCACTTCTTCACTGCTCCTCCGCTCTGGGATTCCTCGGGTCTCGGATTTTCCATTGAACAGATCTCCATGTTTTCACCATGCATCTTTCTTTCCAAGCCACCTTCGGTGCCCCATGAACACGGTTTTCGAAGACCCTGGATCTTTCTCTAGTTGGAGATAGGTTGTGTTATCCATGCACCTAACGCATGCGTAGAATCCTTGGATAACCTGCCCCGAGAAATATCCTCAACCTAGATAGTCTTGCACTGTAGTGAGCAACGCGACTCTCATAGTGAAATAATCTTGTGCGACAGCGTCATACGTATTGGCTCCGGATTCCCATAACATGGCTAGATCCTCTTTCAATAGCCCAAGATATAGATTGATGTCGGTACTAGGTTGTTTTGGCTCTTGAATTAGCATACTCATTTGTATGTACTTCTTTTTCATGCACAACCAGGGAGGGAGGTTGTACATCCATACAAACACAGGCCAAGTGCTGTACGTGCTGCTCTGGCTACCGAACGGATTGAGTCCATCGGTGCTTGCACCTAGCCTGATGTTTCTCGAATCTCCACCGAATTCTGGGAATTCGAGGTCTAATGATTTCCACTTGCTACCATCTGAAGGGTGCGTTAGCAGCTCGTCCTTTTCAGGGTCATCGTCATCTGCTGGCTTCTTTCTTTCCGCATGCCAGCGCATGAGATTTTCTTCCTTAGGGTCTACGAAATAGCGATGCAGACGAGGAGTGATAGGAAAGTACCATACCACTTTTCGAGGAGCTTTCTTCCCTTTCTTGTATCGACTAACGCCGCACACCGGGCATGTAGTTTTCTCCACGTCCTCGCCCCGATAAATGATGCAATCGTTGATGCAGACGTGGTATATAATGTGTGGTAGATCAAGAGGACACACGATTTTCTTGGCGTCCTCGATACTAGTTGGACACGTGTTCCCCTCCGGGAGACGATCGTGCCAGAATGCCATCATATCGTCGAAACTTGCGTCGGTCCATTTATGTTTTGCCTTCATCTCCATAGCCTTGAGCGTTACATTCAACCGGGTATCATTGGGCTTGCATCCTTCATACAATGGAGTAACCGCGTCTTTCTCAAGTTGCGCAAGCTTGGCTTTCTCTCTAGCGGCAGCCCTGGCGTTACTCGTCTGCTTGAGAAGAAGTTCTTGAACATAAGGGTCCCGCACCCAGCCTGACGTTGTTCCATCATCTGCTCCGGCATCTAGATCATCATCATCCTGGTCTGCTTCCACGCCTTCACCAGCTCCAGGAGAATCTTCTTCATCTCGCCCGTCCTTGCCGTGATCATGATCATGTTGCCCGCCTTCCTCATTTTCCGCCGCCCCATTTACGGCCTCATCGTCTTCGTCATCACATATCCACCGAGTGTAGCCATCCATGAAACCATGGCAGAACAGGTGCACCTACAGATTTCTGGAATCTAGGTCGATCAACCAATTGATTTTGCATCTTCTGCACGGACATCTTATCTCCGTCATGTTATTTCGTATCATGTCGGCCGCCGCGCATTTCAAAAATCTAGCCACAATGCCTTCGCTCATTATGCGGACCATGGTTGCCTGCGCGGTGTACACGGTAGAATTAGAAGTTTATTACAACCACAGAACCAATGCATACATGCAATGGTCCATGGAAAATTTTGGCATGACCTATCATCAAATTCGGACCTTTGCGAAATGCCAAAGTCTTCCCAAAATGGAAATAAATCAACATTTTGGCAAAACAATGCCAATATATGAGAGAGCATGCATGCATCCTCTCCAAACACATGAGAGCATCGATCCTCTCCATAGATATGCAACCATATCATCCATACACATAAACACATCCCTCTTACATAGACAACTTACCGAGACGAGAGACCGCGAGAAGATATCGAAGGAGAGGTGAGAGACTGAGAGATGGTGGCCGGAAGGAGAGCCTTCCTCTATTATGTATGTAGCATCCAAGGTAAGTTTTACAAGATACAAATGGTGAAAGAGTAGAGAAATTGAGGTGGTAAGGAGGAGGGGGGCAAGATCCAAAGAGAAAGAAGGAGGGGAAACTGAAGTGGGAGATGGTGGATCTAGGCAATGTGTAAAAGGCTATCTGCCAAAATATAGCAGGCAGCACACACATCCGTGGCGCACGTGGCGTGGTGCGCCACAGGCATAACGAACAGCCGTGGCGCACATACACCCGTGCGCCACAAAATTGTTTTCCCAGTTGCATAGCAGTGCGGCCCGAGTGCGTCACAACTACCGGTCACACTCAAAGCGCACTAGCCGTAGGTGCGCTACGGCTATGTGGTATACGACCGGCAGTGCCCTGGCCCACACACATCTGTGGCGCACCGCGCATATGTGTGTCACGCTTACTGCAGTTACTCGTAGCGCACCCCTATGCAGTGCGCCACGCCTATTTTAGCCATAGGGCACCACTGGCACGTGCGTCACGGATGTGCGTATTACCTATAGCCGTTTTCCTAATAGTGCTAGACAGCTCGCCGACTAGAGCCTAAGATGGCGACTCGAATACAAAGCCATTAGGACATGTAAACTCTAACTGACTGCATATATAAAGCTACCAGGGCACCACAATGGGGGGCATCATATTAGATCTCATTAGACAAGTCTCTCTCTCAGCCTACGACGGTTTCCATGTAACCAATCTATGATCATATACTAGATTGACAGCAGGACGTAGTGATCTTACATCGATGGGACGTGAATCTGGATACATCGTGTGCCAGTCTCGCTTCCGGATTTTTCTACGTCGCCTTGGATCCTCTATATAAGCTACCATTGTAGCATCTGCCATGTCAATACCACGACATTTAACGCCCACCGTGAAACAAGCGACGCTTGGAGACGTAATCTGGACGAGATCCCTTGCCTTCACGGACGGCCAGATCACATCTAGCGCGACATCGGAAAACAGCTACCCGAGGACTCGGGGTTGGAAGACGATTGATCTGTCATGCTTTCTGTCCAAAGCGGCCTACGCGCGCATCCAGACATCGATTGATCAGTACCTATCAATTAATTATTACTCCCCTCGTCCCAAAATAAGTGACTTGAGTTTGTCTAGATTCGCATATACCTATATAATAAAACGTGTCTAGATACATCTGAATCTAGACAAACCCACGTCACTTATTTTGGGACGGAAGGAGTATATTGGATCTAACCTTGCGTACATGTTGCTTAGCTAAATCGTTGTTTGGAGGACCCATGAATACATGACGATATTAGTACAGTCCGTTTGGTGGCCGCCGATTGTATTGGAGCAATAAAATTTACAGTTGTTGCAGCTACCGTTTGTTTTACATGCCATCGCAATCGGCCGGGTCGGCAGTGATCACAGGCTGTCCTGCACAGCTACAAGAATTATATTCCCGAAGAGTTAATTTATTTGTCTATTAATTTTGGCTACCAATTATTTCAATCCATATTTTAGTTAGCATGTCAACTTTGGTGTATTGTTCTATGCACTCCGTGAGTATACATCAGAACTATGAAGGATGCTGCTCTTACACGGCGTCGACCCCTTCTGGCTCAACGTCGTATAGCTTGTGTGATGCGCCGTCTCCTTCCGGCTAAACACCGCACCAGTCCGTCGCGGGTTTCCCGTTATAGACTCGACTTTCGCGGACTCACCACTGCGAATTCGCCACCATCACGGACTCGCTATCACAGACTCGCCGCCCTCGCGGACTCGCTGCTGCGAACTCGCCATCGCGGACTCTCCATACTCGAGGAATCGTGGACTCGCCCTCGTGGACTCGCCATCGCGAACTCTCCATCACGAACTCGCCACCCTTGCAGACTCGCCAAAGCGACCTCGCCATCGGAAACTCGTCCATCACGGACTCACCATGCTACCAGCTAAACGCCGCACGGCTCCGCCACGCGACTTCATCCGCTCGACTCCGTATCGACTTTTTCATAGCATGACCTCTATCCTCCGCTCGACTTCGTGTCCGCCACGTCGACTTCGTCATATCACAATCTCCATCCGCCATGGTGAATCCGCCAAAGCGCAACCATACGTTCACTGCCTCGACTCTATGTCTGCCGCGTCGACTCCCTCTAGCCTTTGTCAACCTTTGAAAGAGCGACTCGCAATGGCCAAGTAGTGCGAACGAGGACTCGCAAACCGAGCCTCGGATCATCCACAAAAAACGCTAACCGAAATCCATCATTGGGGTCGCCTTGCTCTGGCCTTCCGGGTCAAGACAAATTGTAGTGCTAGACAAACAACACGATGTCCTTGTCAACCTTAGATAGTGCGACTCGCACGACTAAGTACTACGGACGTGGACTCGCAAAATCGAGCCTCGGACCATCCAGGAAGAATGCCCAGCCGAGACCCATCTTTGCAGTCGCTATGCGACTGGCCCGTCAGGACAAGATGAGAGAATCGCTAACAAAAAAGTGCAATCGATCACTGCCAACCTCGGATGAGCAACTCGCCACGCCCAGGGAGTCTCCCCTTGCGTCGCCGAACAGGGACTCGCCACGCTCGGGGAATCTCCCCTCGCAGACTCGTCGGACATCGACTCGCCACGCTCGGGGATTCGCCCCTTGCGGACTCGCCACACTCGGTGATTTGTCAGTTGCCACTCTTTGGGAATCGTCAACTCACTACTCACCATGCTCGGAAACTACCATTACTATTTTCAAAGTATGCATCTCTAAAGAGCCTCAAGTTGCCTCTACAAGCCAACTCGAGCCTCGAGGACTACTCCTAGGCATATTGCTCGTGCCCCCTCGAGTGCGACATTTCTCCGGAAGCATTGTGCCCATGTGATCGCCATGGCATTGTACGCGTGGCTCCACAACCGCGAATCGCCACGCTCGGGGACTCGCGACTCGCCCCTCACGGACTCACCGTTCTCACTGATACATTGCAAATGTATCTATAATTTTTGATGTTCAATGCTTGGTTTTATCCACTTTCTTGTGTTTTGTCCACACTTTGGAGTACTTTTCATATGATTTGTTGGACTAACCTATTAACAAGTGCCACAGGGCCAGCTGCCCGTTTTCCGCTATTTTTGGTTCCAGGAAAGTCAGAAAATGAATATTCTCAGAATTGGACGGGACAAAAGCCAAAGTGCCTATTTTCCGGAAGTCATCAGATGCCAGAATACGAGACGGAGAAGGGCTGGGGGCCGGCCACACCACCTGGCCGCGTGGCTAGGCCTGGCCCGTGCCAGGGGGTGGTCTAGTCGACCCCAACACCCCCTCGGCCTCTCCTTCCGCCTATAAGATTCCCTCGGGATCAAAACCCTAAGTACCCAATTAAAAATCCACGAAAGAGTCTATAGCCGCCGTCATCTCCATCCCTAGATCGGGAGGGATCTGAAGCTCTTCCCGGCACCCTGCCGGAGAGGGGAATTCACCCTAGAGGCCTTCTTCATCATCATGCAAGCCTCCGGTGTGATGCGTGAGTAGTTCATATCTTGACTACGGATCTATGTAGTAGCTAGATGGCTAGTTTTCCTCCTTTGTGCTATCATGTCTAGATCTTGTGAGCTCCGTTCATGATCAAGATCATCTATTTGTAATTCTGCATATTGTGTTTGCGGGGATCCGATGTATATTGAGATGCTATTTTAGATTGATTATTGATTCTATCGTGTCTTTATTATTTGTGATCTTGCATGCTTTCCGTTGTTAGTAGCTATCATGGCCAAGTAGATGCTAGCAACTCCAAGAGTTAGTATTTATGCTCGATAGTGGGTTCATGCCTCTGGTAATCTGGGGAAGTGATAGAAATCTCTAAGGTGCTAGATGTGTTGTTGCTACCAGGGAGAAAACAACAATCCTTTGTTCATAGAACAATCGTATTGTTTACATTACAAGCAAATCATAAAGCAATAATCTGTTGCTTGCACCTTAATACTAGAGGGGGTTCGGATGATAACCTGAAGGTGGATTATTAGTCATAGATGCAGTTGGATGGCGGTCTATGTATAATGTTGTAATGCCCAATCAAGTTCCAAATGAGTCAAGATGATTAGTATATGCATGTATTGCTTTCTCGATGTTGTCAATTGCCCCGCTGTGATTTGTTCACCTAGCATGTTATCTATCTTAAGGAGAGCCACCTGTAGTGAACTATGGATCCTGGTCCTTTTCTTTACATACAATCTATAAACAGTTTACTGCTTTGTGTTTACTTTCTGCAAACTTTTACTTCCTTCCATTCGATACGTTTAATCCTTTGTTTTCAGCAAAACCGGTGATATTGACAACCTCATCGCAAGTTGGGGACAAAGTTCTGTGGTTGTGTTGTGCAGGTCTCCACGTTGCTACTAGCACCGGTAATGCGCCCTGCCAAGGCTCAGCTAGCAACACCTTTGGGGTGTTTCCTTGCTCCTACTGGTTCGATTAAACCTTGGTTTCATAACTGAGGAAAACTTGCTGCTGTGCTCATCATACCTTCCTCTTTGGGTTCCCCAACAAGCTCTACATCAATACTGAGCCATCAAGCACTTTTCTAGCGTCGTTGCCAGGGAGTCAAGGACATCTTCACAAGGGGATTCCCTCATAACCAATCTCTTTACTTTGTTGTTTTTGTTTTGCTTAGTTTTTTTTTTCAAAAAACACAAAAAAATTAGTTTTACTAGTTTGCTTTCTTTATCAAAATCACAAAAAAATTAAGTCTTCTTTAGTTGCCACCTCTTCCTTAGCTCACCATGTTGATCCCTAAATTCACCCTGAAAGATCTTTCAATTGGCAGTGGTTATATAACTGGGAAAGATAATATTGAAGAATTATTTAATCATGTTAGTAAACATGAGGATACTAAGGATAGATCCCTTGCAGAACTTGCTCCAAACTATGAGATTGCTGCAGCTTCTTTAATTCACATGTTAGAAGCCAGGTTTGTTAACCTCAACCCCTTAATGCAAGTAGTGTTTCTTAAGCTTAAAGAAATTGAGGACCCTGAAAAGAGGGATTTTATTCTAGAAACTTTGTTTAAGGAGTTCTATGATGTTGCCCAGGAAGCTAGGAAAGTCTTTGAACGTTTCAATATGCTAGGCTCATGTGTAGATGTTGTTGGTACACGAGAAAATATGAACAAAACCGAACCTAATGGGGAGGAACCTAAGATACCAACACATTTCAAACTAGTAGCAATGCATGAAGCCATAGAAAAGAATCTTGATTGGATCGTTCCTGAAAACCCGTTTGATGAAAGTAGTGAACCTAATAGCACTAATAGAGGATCCTCTAGAACTTATTTGGATGAGATACCTTGCCTTGTTGAATATATTTCTGGTATTGATCTTAATGCTTCTTCATTTGAGAATACTTGATCATTTTTCTTGCTTCTTATGCCTAACTTAAAGGCTTTAAAGAAAGTACTTATTGGGAGATAACCCAAAAGTTTTAGATGAGTATTGGAAGTTATTACCTCTGTAATAACCGCTCCTTGTCCTTTTTATTTTCTTTTTGTGCCAAGAGTAACCTCTAATGAGAGAGAAGTAATGATTGGGAAAGTTGCTGTCCCGAAACACATTTCTGTGCTTCACTGTAAAAATTCGTGTAAAATCTATGAACGTCTTTTTGAGGCGTGAATTTTTGTGCTTCTGCCCTAGGTTGTTATCTACTTTCGTTAGTTCAACACTTTTTGATTTGAGCAACAGAAGGTCTTTGAAAAAATTCGTCTTTACCTGCTGGTCTGTTTTGACAGATTTCTGCCATTTTCTGCATTTGCTACTTGTTGGTTCCTTTTAGAGTTATTTTGGGGAATTGAGCTTTTTGAGGGAAGTGCTACAGTATCTAGTGTTCTAATGGAAGTTTATTTGGTGTTAAAACTGAACCTTAAGACTTATTATCTCGAGTGCACTAATGTTGCTAATAAAGATTGTGTGAAGTTCTGTATGAAGGAAAAATTTCAGGTGTATGGAAGGAATGAGTAATGAGATGAAGGATGGACTAAAGCTCAAGCTTGGGGATGCCACGCGTGTCACCCCAAGAAATATCCAAGAAGTACAAGCGTCAAAGATTGGGGATGCCCAAGGCATCCCCTTCTTCATCAATAAAAATCACAGGTTTCTTCCAAATGCTTCATTTTTATTGTTTCATGCACAGTTGTGTTTTTCTTGGAGCTTCTTCTTTTCGTTTTCGTTTTGGTTTTCGTTTGCTTTGGTTTTCTTAGTTTTCTGAATAAATTGGTTGGACCCCCTCTTTCATACATTGGTTTGCAAATAGTTTGGTTTTGTTTGGAAAAGAGTAGGAAAGTGCATGCTTATGCGGTAAAAAGAGCTTGTTTTTGACTGTGGCCTATGCTTTGTCATGCCATGCTTGATATTGTTTTGGCTTTATGCTTAGTATTCTTTGCTGTCTCATGACTTGTTATAAACAATTGAGATTGCTTAATGTGCCTTGGATGAATCATGCGTTGTTTTAGCATACTAAAGCATAGTATAGTGGTATTCTCCTTTGATGCTTTATTTGGGTTGACTTGGCGCATGCTCACACCATATTATGACTATCCCAAGTCACCATTGCCTTTATGACCCTTTAGTTTTTAACTTGTAGTATCAGTTTATGCTTTGATCAATGATGTTTTGTCGCTCTACATGATTATGGCCATTATTGCTCTCTTAGTTTGTCGCTCCCAGCCTTTTGCTAGCCTCCACAACCAAGTATGACTTCCACTCATGCATCCAACTCCTTAAACCAAGTTATTCCAAAGAGTCCACCATACCTACCTACTAGCTTAAGCTATTCCAAGTATATTCATGCTTTTGTTTACCTTCCAAATTAAACTTGTTAGGGGAAAACTAGTGATTAAAGCTCTCACGAACTTGATGGCACACTTTAATTTTCTTGCCCTTAATAAACTTGAAACATTGTGTCGTCTATGTTGTATATGCTTGCACTTATTTGTTGGGAATTAGTAGAACCATGCTGTCATGGGGAACGCTTTCAACATTGCACTTGGTACTTGTACCTAGTTTATATCATGCTATTTTGTATATGGATGTCGTCGGTGTGAAATGAAAGGGGAGCTTGTAAGTCCATGGAGTTATGTATATGTGTTATAGAAACGCCTGGGCCGCTGGCCTAATCCATGCTGACATGGTGGAAATCTGCAGCGTAACCATAATGAGCTGTCTATGAAGCATTCTTCTTATAAAAAAGAGTCCTATATTGAGAAAAAAGAGAAAAAGAGAAAAATGAGATTATGAAAAGAGGAAAGAGATAAAAAAGCACCATATTCCCATGGTAAATAAGAAGATTGCTGAGATGCTCGTTGTCTGCTTGCCTTGTCATTTTGATATGGGGATTCTTCCGTACCATCGGGCAAGGGGTACCCCGTTGGCGGTTCTCTATGATACACATATACTTACAACGACAAGAACTTACCGGTGACTAAACTTGAGTAGCATGAGGAGCGGCCCTCGTATCCAAGGGACATGAGATTTCTAACTTATACTTCGTCAAGCATGTACACCATAGTTTGTTAACTTTAACCTTAATCACTTCAAGATGCTTATGATAGGGGCAATGAGAGCTGAAAGCTATAAGTACCATAATTTTTGGAAGCTCTTTATGAAACTTGAATCTCTGCTTCCTTTTATAAAGGCCTTTCTTCCACCATTATATTGAGTCTCCACCTTCTACCTTTATGCACTTACTTTGAGAGCATAGTGGCCATTCTTAGTGCTATGTGCATTGTCCTAAGACTAGTTGATTGATGCATAACTTGATATTGCTTGTTTTAAACTATTTGTATCTAGTCACTCTTATGAACTTTGAAGGTGTCCTATGCATTTATATTGCTACTCTATGAGGGACAAGTTGAATACTATTATGCTATGTTTTCTTTATGTGAAACAAACAAACGTCTTGCAAAGCATTGTTATTCATGAATCTTTTGTTTGTGCCTTTTCATGTTGCATCATAGTTTCTTTGTCTTATTGCTAGAACCTTGTCTTTCATGTTATGATTGAAGTACTATGATCCCAGCTTTGAATGTTTTACAAATACTTTGATCAAGTCTTTGATGGTGCATGTCACCTCAAAAATTATTTTTATTTTTATCACTTACATACTCGAGGACGAGCAGGAGATAATCTTGGGGATGTTGATACATTGCAAATGTGTCTATAATTTTTGATGTTCCATGCTTGGTTTTATCCACTTTCTTGTGTTTTGTCCACACTTTGGAGTACTTTTCATATGATTTCTTGGACTAACCTATTAACAAGAGTGATGACCCACAAGTATATGGGGTCTATCGCAGTATTTTCAAGGGAAGTGAAACCCAATTTATTGATTCGACACAAGGGGAGCCAAAGAATGTTTATAAGCCTACCATCCCCATAGCCCTAACAATCTGATGACATTACATGAACGATCTCATCCAATCCCTACCATCCCCATAGCCTACAGCGGGGGATTACTCACTGATAGATGGGGGAAACATGGATGGTTGATGGACATGATGGTGAAGATCGATGGAGATGGCTCCGGGGGCACTTCCCCATCCCGGCAGGGTGCCAGAACAGAGATTTCCTGTCCCCCGAATCTCCCCTTCGGTAGTGGCAACGCAGTGGAACTTTTCGTGGAAAAACGTCGAACCCCTCGAGGTTTTTAGGTCAGAAGGCTTCTTATAGGCGAAGAGGGAGACCGAGGGGGTGCCTGGGGCCACCACACCATGCCCTGGCATGGCCAGGCCCAGCCCGCGCCTGGGGGGTGTGTGGCCAGCCCTTGGCCCTCCTCCGTCTCATATTCTGGCTCCTGGAGTCTTCTAGAAATATAGGCACTTTGGCTTTTATCCCGTCGAATTCCAAGAATATTCATTTTCTGACTTTCCTGGAACCAAAAACAGCAGAAAACAGGCAGCTAGCACTGTGGCTCTTGTTAATAGGTTAGTCCAAGAAATCATATGAAAAGTACTCCAAAGTTTGTACAAAACACAAGAAAGTGGATAAAACCAAGCATGGAGCATAAAAAATTATAGATACATTTGCAATGTATCAACATCCCCAAGCTTAACTCCTGCTCGTCCTCGAGTGGGTAAGTGATAAAAAGAAAGAATAATTTTTTAGATGACATGCACAATCAAAGACTTGACCAAAGTATTTGTAAGCATTCAAAGCTGGGATCATAGTACTTCAAGCATAACATGAAAGATAATGTTCTAGCAATAAGACAAAGAAACTATGATGCAACATGAAAAGGCACAAACAAAAGGTTCATGAATAACAATGCTTTGCAAGACCTTTGTTTGTTTCACATAAAGAAAACATAGCAAAGTGGCATTCAGCTTGTCCCTCAAAGAGTAGCAAACATAAATGCATAGGACACCTTCAAAGTTTACAAGAGTGACTAGATACAAATAGTTTAAAACAAGCAATATCAAGGTATGCATCAATCAACAAGTCTTGGGACAATGCACATAGAACTAAGAATGGCCACTATGCTCTCAAAGTAGGTGCATAAAGATAGAAGGTGGAGACTCAATATAATGGTAGAAGAAAAGCCTTTTTTTAAAAGGAAGTAGGGATTCAAGTCTCATAAAGAGCTTCCAAAAATTATGGTACTTATAGCTTTCAGCTCTCATTGCCCCTATCATAAGCATCTTGAAGGTGATTAAGGTTAAAGTGACACAACTAAGAGGATATGCTTGATAAGTTATAAACCGAAATCTCATGCCCCTTACTTACGAAGACTGATCCTCATGCTACTCAACTTCAGTCACGAGTAAGCTCTTGTCATTGTAAGTATATGTGTATCATTAAGAACCGCCAACGGGGTACCCCTTGCACATGATACGGGAGCTTTCCCATAATCAAAATGACAAGGCAAGCAGACAATGAGCATCTCAGCGATCTTTTTATTTGCTATTTGCATAGGTTTTTATTGAGGATGCTTCATAGAGTGCTCATTATGGTGATGCTGCAAGTTTCCACCATGATTAGGCATGGCTTAGGATAGCGGCCTAGGCGTTTCTCTAACACACATACAAACTCCATGATCTTACAAGTTCCACTTTTATTTCACACCACCGGGATCCGTAAGCAAAAGAACATGATATCAACGGGGTAAAAGTACAAGTGCAATGTTGAAAGCGTTCCCCATGGTACATGATTCTGCTAATTTCAACTTATAAAGCGCAAGCATATACGCAACAAAGAAGGACCCAATGGTTCAAGTTTATTAGAGGCAAAAAGTAAAGTGTGCCATCAAGTTCGTGAGAGCTTTAATCACTAGTTTTCTCATAACAAGTGGAAGGTAAACAAAAGCATGAATATACTTGGAATATCATAAGCTAGTAGGTAGGTATGGTGGACTCTTTGTAATAACTTGGTTTAGGGAGTTGGATGCATGAGTGGAACATACTCAGTGAAAGTGAAGGCTAGCAATAGTAAGGGAGCGACAAACGAGAGAGCAATAATGACCATAATCATGCAGAGCGACAAAACATCATTGATCAAAGCATAAAGTGATACTACAAGTTGAAAACTAAAGGATCATAAAGGCTTATGGTGACTTGAGATAGTCATAACATGGTGTGAGCATGTGCCAAGTCAACCCAAATAAAGCATCAAAGGAGAATACCACTATACTATGCTTTAATATGCTAAAACAACGCATGATTCATCCAAGGCACATTAAGCAATCTCAATTGTTTACAACAAGTCATGCTACAGTAAATAATACTAAGCATAAAGCCAAAACAATATCAAGCATGGCATGACAAAGCATATGCCACAGTCAAAAACAAGCTCTCTTTACCACTTAAGCATGAGCTTTCCTACTCTTTTCCAAACCAAACCAAACCAAACCAAACCATTTGAACACCAATGTATGAAAGAGGGGGGGTCCAACCAATTTATTTAGCAAACTAAGCAAACCACGCAAACTAAAAGCCAAAACGAAAATGAAAAAGAAGACGCTCCAAGAAAAACACAACTGTGCATGAAGCAATTAAAATGAAGCGTTTGGAAGAGACCTGAGATTTTTATTGATGAAGAAGGGGATGCCTTGGGCATCCCAAAGCTTTGACGCTTGTACTTCTTGGATATTTCTTGGGGTGACACGCGTGGCATCCCCAAGCTTGAGCTTTAGTCCATTCTTCATCTCATTACTCATTCCTTCCATACACCTGAAATTTTTCCTTCATACAAAACTTCACACAATCTTTATTAGCAACATTAGTGCACTTAAGATAAATAAGTCTTAAGATCAGTTATAACACCAAATAAACATCTATTAGAACACTAGCTACTGTAGCACTTCCCTCAAAAAGCTCAATTCCCCAAAAGAACTCAAAAAGGAACCAACAAGAAGCAAATGCAGAAAATGGCAGAAATCTGTCAAAACAGACCAGTAAGTAAAGACGAATTTTTCAGAAGACCTTCTGTTGCTCAAATCAAAAAGTGTTGAACTAACGAAAGTTACATAACAACCTGGGGCAGAAGCACAAAAGCTTTCAGATCAATCCGACATACAAAGATCTCTCACGAATTTTTACGGTGAAGCACATAAATTTGTTTCGGGACAGTAACTTTCCCAATCATTACTTCTCTCTCATTAGAGGTTACTCTTGGCAAAAAAAAGAAATAAAAAGGATAAGGAGCGGTTATTACAGAGGTAATAACTTCCATGACTCATCTAAAACTTTTGGGTTATCTCCCAATAAGTACTTTTCTTTAATGCCTTTAAGTTAGGCATAAGCAAAAACTAGAACGGATAGGATAGAAGTAAACAGAAATAATCATAGTGAAAACATTGTTTTGTTCAATGAAATCCTTTTGTTAACAAGGTTGATCAAGTCTTGCTACCAAAACAATTACATATGAGACAAAACTTTGTATTTCACTAATGATTATGTTACCTCAACCTTGATAGCAATGGTCCCAATCATAATAGTTTCAAAATTTTCTCTTGGTATGGGACAATATATCTCTCCAACTTGAATGCCCTCAACATGTTCAATTGAATTCAAACCATAAGTCCTTTCAATCTTCTTGGGGAAATAGATAGTATGTTCCTTGTCATTGACATTGAAGGTCACCTTCCCTTGATTACAATTAATAACAGCCCCTGCAGTATTTAAAAAAAGGCCTCGCAAGAATAATAGACATATTATCATCTTCAGGCATAAAAGTTTGAGAGGATGCTCTCATAAGAAATATGAAGTGAAGTAAAAGAGAGCATCAAGAAGCAAATCCAAAACACATTTAATTCTAACCCACTTCCTATGGAGAGGAATCGTGTACGCAAATAAATTCGCAAAGAACAAAGTGACAAGCATAGGAAGATAAAACAAGAGTAACTTCAAAACTTTAAGCACATAGAGAGGTGTTTCAATACCATGAAAACTTTCACAACCATATTTTCCTCTCTCATAATAATTTTCAGTATCCTCATGAAGAAACTCAACTATATAACTATCACATAAAGCATGCTCTTCATGATCTACAAGCACTAGAGCTTTATTATAAACATTTTCAAGAGAAACCTCAGGAACATAACATTCATTCTCCTTTAGTAAGCATGGAGGACAATCAAATAATGTAAGGGATAAAGAGTTACTCTCATTAGAAGGTAGGCATGGGTAGCTAATCCATTCTTCCTCCTTTTGTTCATCACTCTCCTCCTCTTTTTCATCTAATGAGATTTCAGGTTCATCAATTTCTTCTTCCATAGGATCCCGCAAGGCATTAGTCTCTTCCATTTGTGGAAAGCATCTATTAAAATATTCAAGTATATAGCCATTTTCATCCTTGTAATTATCAAAGCAAAATTTAAGTATACCGTACACCTCATATTTGTAAGGTGAATCATCAATATTTTCAAGGAACCTAGCAAGTTCAAAAGCACCCTTCCAAGCAATAAATTCTTCAATTTTTTCCGCATCATAAAAGTCATAAATTCCTTTAGCATAGGAAGATATGGTATCATTATCACTATACTCACATTGAAAAGGGAGGTGTTTATACCTCTTTCTGCAACGAGACTCGTCACAACAATAAGTAACATTATAACTAGAGCACATGTTACTAGCAATGGTATACAATCTATAAATTTGTTCCCATAAGTGTTTCCCTTTTTGTGACAAGCGGTGTTCCTTATAATAATATTTTTGATCTTCCGTGAACCCACCTTGCCAATAAGCTTCAGTGTCAAAGAAACCAACCATTTCCAACAAGCATGATAAAGCAATACAATAATAGACCAACGAAAATAACAACTAGAGTAGGAACTATTTTTTTTTGTATTTTTGATAAAGAAACAAGCAAACAAGGAGAAAATAAACTTAGCTTGAACAATAGTGATTCCAAGTGAACTTGATAAATAAAGCTATGCTCCCCGGCAACGGTGCCAGAAAATAGTCTTGATGACCCGAAAGTATAGGGGGTGTATCGCAGTATTTTCGAGGGAAGTGAAACCCAATTTATTGATTCGACACAAGGGGAGGCAAAGAATATTTATAAGCCTTAACAACTGAGTTGTCAATTCAGCTGCACCTGGAAACAATCTTGCTCACAGCAGTTTATCAGTAGCAATAGTTGTGTAGTAGGAATAGTAAAGTAATAGTAGTAGTAAAACAAAGACAGTAGTAACAAAAGCAGTAACAGTGGGATTCGAGTGCGGTAGGCATAGGGATGGATGGACGGGCGTTGCATGGACAAGACAATTCACATAGCAATCGGAACATAGAGCAATTGCAGATAAATAAGATAAAGCATCCAAGTACTAGATAATCCTAGGCATGTGTTCCATATATAGTCATACGTGCTCGCAATGAGAACTTGCACAACATCTTTTCTCCTGCCAGCCCGTTTGCAGCGGGGCCTCTAGGGAAATACTGGCAATTAAGGTGCTCCTTTTAATAGACCACCGGAGCAAAGCATTAACACTCCATGAACACATGTGATCCTCACATCCAATCCATTCCCTTCCGGTTATCCCGATTTCTGTCACTTCGGGGTCATAGGTTCCAGCCAACAACGTGTGTATACAACTTGTAGATAAGACCAGAAACAATACTATCATAATGAATCAATAATAAGTTCAGATCTGAAATCATGGCACTCGGGCCCTAGTGACAAGCATTAAGCACAACAAGTCGCAACAAAGTCATAAAGCACTATAAAAGATACTAGGCACCATGCCCTAACAATCTGATGCTATTACATGAACGATATCATCCAATCCCTACCATCCCCATAGCCTACAATAGGGGATTAATCACTCATAGATGGGGGAAACATGGATGGTCGATGGAGATGATGGTGAAGATCGATGGAGATGGCTCCGGGGGCACTTCCCCATCCCGGCAGGGTGCCGGAACAGAGACTTTCTGTCCCCCGAATCTCCCCTTCGGTGGTGGCAGCGCAGCGGAACTTTTCGTGGAAAAACGTCGAACCCATCGAGGTTTTTAGGTCAGAAGGGTTCTTATAGGCGAAGAGGGGGACCGAGGGGGTGCCTGGGGCCACCACACCATGCCCTAGCGCGGCCAGGCCCAGCCCGCGCCTGGGGGGGGGGAGGGTGTGGCCAGCCCTTGGCCCTCCTCCGTCTCATATTCTGGCTCCTAGAGTCTTCTGAAAAAATAGGCACTTTGGCTTTTGTCCCGTCCAATTCCAAGAATATTCATTTTCTGACTTTCATGGAACCAAAAACAGCAGAAAACAGGCAGCTGGCACTTTGGCTCTTGTTAATAGGTTAGTCCAAGAAATCATATGAAAAGTACTCCAAAGTGTGGACAAAACACAAGAAAGTGGATAAAACCAAGTATGGAGTATCAAAAATTATAGATATATTTGCAATGTATCAAAGAGCAAAAGTGCCAGCTGCCTATTTTCTGCTGTTTTTCGTTCAGGAAAGTCAGAAAATGAATATTCTCGGAATTGGACGGGACAAAAGCCAAAGAGCCTATTTTTTCGGAAGTCATCAGATGCCAAAATACGAGACGGAGAAGGGCTGGGGGCCGGCCACACCACCTGGCCGTGCGGCCAGGCCTGGCCCACGCCAGGGGGTGGTCTGGCCGACCCCAGCACCCCCCTCGACCTCTCCTTCCGCCTATAAGATGCCCTCGGGACGAAAACCCTAAGTACCCGATCAAAAATCCACGAAAGTGTCTGTAGGTGCCGTCATCTCCATCCCTAGATCGAGAGGGATCTGACGCTCTTCCTAGCACCCTGTCGGAGAGGGAAATTCACCCTAGAGGCCTTCTTCATCATCATGCAAGCCTCCGGTGTGATGCGTGATTAGTTCATCTCTGGACTACAGGTCCATGTAGTAGCTAGATGGCTGGTTCTCCTCCTTTCTGCTATCATGTCTATATCTTGTGAGCTCCGTTCATGATCAAGATCATCTATTTGTAATTCTGCATGTTGTGTTTACGGGGATCCGATGGATATTGAGATGCTATTTTAGATTGATTATTGATTCTATCATGTCTTTGTTATTTGTGATCTTGCATGCTTTACGTTGTTAGTAGCTATCTTGGCCAAGTGGATGCTAGCAACTCCAAGAGTTAGTATTTATGCTTGATAGTGGGTTCATGCCTCTGGTAATCTGGGGAAGTGACAGAAATCTCTAAGGTACTAGATGTGCTATTGCTACTATGAAGAAAACAACAATCCTTTGTTCATAGAACAATCGTATTGTTTACATTACACGCAATTCGTAAAGCAATAATCTCTTGCTTGCAACTTAATACTGGAGGGGGTTTGGATGAAAACCTGAAGGTGGATTATTAGTCATAGATGCAGTTGGATGGCGGTCTATGTATAATGTTGCAATGCCCAATTAAGTTCCAAAGGAGTCGAGATGATTAGTATATGCATGTATTTCTTTCTCGATGTTTGTCAATTGCCCCGCTGTAATTTGTTCACCCAGCATGTTATCTATCTTAAGGAGAGCCACCCCTAGTGAACTATGGATCCTAGTCCTTTTCTTTACATACAATCTATAAACTGTTAACTGCTTTGTGTTTACTTTCTTGAAACTTTTACTTCCTTCCATTCGATACGTTTAATCCTCTATTTTCAGCAAAACCGGTGAGATGGACAACCTCATCACAAGTTAGGGACAAAGTTTTGTGGTTGTGTTGTGCAGGTCTCCACGTTGCTACCAGCACCGGTAGTGCGCCCTGCCAAGGCTCAGCTAGCAACACCTTTGGGATGTTTCCTTGCTCATACTGGTTCGATTAAACCTTGGTTTCATAACTGAGGGAAACTTGCTGTTGTGCTCATCATACCTTCCTCTTGGGGTTCCCCAACGAGCTCTACATCAATACTGAGCCATCACTCATGGAATCTCCATACTCGGGGACTCGCGACTCGCCCTTCAAGGACTCTCCATACTCGAGGACTTGTGACTCGCCCCTCCCAGAAACACCGCCCTCGCGGATTCTCCATACTCGGGGACTCGCAACTCGCCCCTCACGGACTCTCCATGCTCGGGGACTCACCTCTCCTGTCATGGACTCACCGCCCTCGTGGAATCTCCATGCTCAGGGAATCTCCACGCTCGGGGACTCGTCATCGCAGAATCTCCCTCGCGGACTCGCCCACCGCAGGTTCTCCTATCGTGAAGTCTCCTACGCTGACTCAGCAATTTCTTCATCAACGACTTGGTGGCCTCTAATGGCGACTCCGTTCAATGGCGACTCGCTCGATGGGTCGATTCACCCAGGCGAATGACCTAATTCATGAACCATTTCTCTGTTTCGGGAGCTCGCCATCGACTCCACCCTAGAACCGCCTGTGCAGATTCGGCGGCTTGAAGTCATCACCGAGTCGCCGACGCGCTCGGAGAGTACTTATGGGAGGATAATAATCGGGGTATACCCACAAAGCGGAGTCGCCATTGCGGATCGACTCGCAAAACACAGCGACTGGCGCACACTTGACCTAGACGACTCGCCGACTAGAGGCCCAAGACGGCGACTCCAATACAAAGCCCATTAGCACATATAAACCCTAATTCGCTGCATATATAAAGCCACCAGGGGCACCCACATGGGGGACATCTAATTAGATCTTATTAGACAAGTCTGTCCCTTAGTTGACGACGGCTCTCATGTAACCAATCTATGATCATATACTGGATTGATAGCAGGACGTAGTGATCCTCCATCGAGGGGACATGAATCTGGGTACATCGTGTGCCAATCTCGCTCCCGGATTCTCTATGTAACCTTTCCTCCTCTTCATAAGCTACCCCATGTAGCATATGTCGGACAAGGCAAATTAATATAATAGGAACCTAGAAGGAACACAATTGACTTTTTGATGGATGCAAAACACAAGAGTTAAGCTACTACTCACGAGTAACGAGTTCTGTTCATGCATGCATGCGTGCGCAGAGCCAAGCAGTCGATCAATTCAAGTGACATTATGGACTTCATTTAAGCGTTGTGTAGTATCGCCAGATCTCTAACCATGTGAAAATTATCGTATTTGATATGTTTATATTATTAAACCTTCGGAGTGTTTATTTTTTTATAGGGGACGGTTAGCCAGCCTAACTCCGTCAGTATTTTTTGGGAAAGCACACCACTGACCAGGTAGTTTTCCCACCTCGCACGCTACCAAAAACTTTAAAACACAACTACCATCTGGAGCTCCTGATGCACCTTCCCTTTTGTGTCTATGGCTATGATATACCTTCTTCTTCCTTCTCCAGAGTTTCACGGAGTACAAATGATTACTTGCGCTTCTCTAGGAAAATCAAGGTAATAAATCATGCCCCATTATCCCCACTTGTTCATGATGGATCTAGACAGCTGTAACCTAGTCAGATTAGACAAACCTAGTGCATGCAAAACTAAACTAGCACCCCTAGAAGAACTTACTACAACTGAGGAGCATCCAAAAATATAACCAGCAAGACCGACGAAACCGTCGCCATATAAAACAAAAGCATCAAGATATGGCAACTTTGTATTTGAGAAACAACAACTTAGATGATCCAAGAAAACAACACGATGATCTAAGACTAGAAATTACTTAGATCAATGAACCCTAAGAGTGTGCAAAATAAACCATCAATATACAACTACCCAATATAGCGATAACTACAACTTACATGGACCATTGGGACACTAGAGCATGCAATTAACCAACAACCCCACTAAAACCACTCAAATAAAATTTAGGATAAAAAGTGGCGCGCACACACATAAGTTATTAGTCTACTAGAAATTGAGCACCGAATCTTCTCCTAGAAGCCCCCCCCCCCCCCCCCGCCCAATACACACAACCAACCTCCATGCGAAGAGCCAACCTTGTTTTAGGCACTTACTAAAAGCACATAAAACAAGATCCCTTAATAGGGGTGCATCAGCAACATTTTATATAGGTGCAACACGTCAAAGTTGGGAATAGCAGCAACCCAATAAGGATAACAAAATTCCAACATCAAATAGACCAACACTGTTGCTTGAAATGATATCTACAAAACCTTGTTCCATATTGTTAGCAGAAAAGCATGAAATATATACAATATTTTCAAATAGTTTATTTGTATGTAACTTTTATGAAGGTAACTTTTGTGTAGAAGGTTATAGATTGCTTCGGTGCAATAGTTTATTTGTCACATCATCACATAAAGATTTGCCATGATATAAGATAAATAGAGATTGTAGCATAAAACTAGCATCAAAATATGCAAAATTTTATAGAATATTCTGTTTTATGACTCAATGGGCACATTTAATAAGGAAACATTTATGCACAAGGATATAGGAGGTGACACAAATTATGCCATTGGTCGCAATCTAGAAATTTTGCACATGACAAACATTATTTAATTTTTTAAATTTCAAATTGTATATCTATAACAATATATAAGTTTTATCTATGGAAGTTTACTAAAAATTCTCTTAATTAATGTTGACTTCTCCTGTATCCAAGTGAAATAATTTGGTGCAGAAGCATAAGCTAGAATGCAGGTGCTACTTAATGGATGGTGAGTATTGACTTGTGCAAATTCACATTTTCTTTGCTAGCCAAATTTGCTATTTCACTTGGAAGCATGTTCTATTTTCCATGATATGAACACACGAAATTTACTTGATAACAAAATTTGAATGGAAGATACATCATGCTACTTCTGGAAGTGCTTGATCTGTTTTAAGGGCTTACAAGACATGTGGCATGAAGCTGGGTCATTTCCTTGGTTCTATTTGTTGTAAAAAACATTTCAGTTCTATTTTGAAACATATCATATGCACTTAAATCAAGCAAAGTATTTTATACATTTCATCTTATTATCACCATTTTATACAATATTGGTGCAAAGGGTATTTCCAATAGACTTCATACCCATTCAGGGGAGATTATTTGGGAAGAACATAGTGCCTTTATTTCTGGATGTCTTATTATATATGATAGATAATAGTATAATAGCATATGAGAGAGTGCATTCGATGAGGCAGAGAAAGAAAGGAAAAACAATGTTTGTGCAATTAAGCTTGACATGATGAAGGTCTATGGTCGAGTAGAATGTCAATATTTGGAGGCTATCACGTTGAGGCTTGGGTTCAGTGATGCTTTTGTTAGATTAATTTTGAAATGTGTTTCTTCGGTTTATTTTGCAGTTAGGGCCATTGGTGAACTCTTGCCTTTTCACACCATCAAGAGGGTTACACCAAGGTGATGATCCATAGTTTATTTATGTGATAGTTGTTAATAAAGAGAACATCTTGATCTATTTCAGTCCAAACACTCCTAATATGTTCGACAAGGAATGAAGAAGGTAATAGGTATTGTAGTTGAGGCTTTTAGTTATCGTTATCTAGGTTTACCGCCGAAGGGTGTATAACAAGTGGATCTTTTGATCATATTGCAGAACGTATCAGCAGTAAAATCCAAGGCTTTGACAAAATGCTTTTTAAAGATCACGGATGTCGCCTAGAAGGGGGGTGAATAGGCGGTTTAAAACTTTTATGATATGGGCTTAACAATGGTGGAATAAAACTAGCATTTTCTTTTGTCAAGCACAAAGTCTAGATATACTAAGGTTCACGTATGTGCACCAACAATGCTAAGAAAAACAAGCCAAAATGTGATAGCAAGATAGATTACTTGAAGCATGAAGGCAATCACAATGTAAAGTACATAAGTAAAGAGGTCGGATATAGAGATAACCGAGGCACGCGGGGACGACGATATTTTACCGAGTTCCTCCCAACAAGGGAGTACGTCTCATTGGAGGGGTGGGCAGTACTAAGACCACCAACGTCACAAGAGTCCTCACCCTATTCTCCCGAGCACTCACCACGCGGCAAGAACCCGTTCCACTATGGGGCACTTGAGGGTGGTCACCAAACCCGTACAAGATTGGGGCTATATCCACAACTTAATTGGAGGCTCCCAATAATTGCCACAAAGGCCTCAATCTTGGGGAGAGCTTCACAACTCAAATTGAAGGCCCCAAGAATACACCACAAAGGCCACACAACCGTCTAGGTTCCCAGAACCCAAGAGGGACAAGCTTCTTGATTTCACCGACCAAATCCTCCATGGGGAACACAAACCTATGCACCTAATGCAAATGGCAAGAACAACACAAATATGCTCCAAAACTTCACTCTCAAATTCCAACAAAGCTACTAATGTACTTGGGGGAATAAGAGAGGAAGAGTCAAAGATGAACACAAAATCCCCCAAGATCCAGATCCCAAAGATTCACTCACAAAGAGATGATTTTTGATTGCTCAAATTGTAGATCTAGGTCTCCTCTAACTTCCCCTCAAATATTGGCAAGAATCATTGCAGGAGAAGAGAAAAATCAAGCACAAGAGTAGTCAAAACAATAGGGAAAATGCTTGAGAAAAAGAGGAAGAAGAAGTACTAGAAAAAGAGAGAGAGAGGGGGCCTTTATATGGGGACCAACGAATTCTGCCCGTTGGGGCCAAAACGACCTGGGCCAGCCGGTAGTACCAGATTGGGCCGGTACTACCGGACCCAACCAGCAGCAAGCGAAGCGGCGCTAGGAAGTAGGTCAACGCGAGCCATGCAGAGCAGCGATCTTGGGCAAGCATGGCGAGCGCGAAGAGGATCGAGGGCGATCTGGCGATGCGTGCGAGCGAAGCAAGTGTTGCGGGGCGAGCTGAGATAGTGAGTGGAAGAAGCGGGAGCGAGTGAGCTGCGCGTGTGCGAGGCGGTCCAGTGAGCGAACGGCGGAACTGGCCACGCGCACGCGAGGCGGGAAAGCGAGCCAGCGACAGGGGATCGGGGGAAGGCTGGCGAGCTGGCGCGCGAGCGAAGAAGGGGATTAGGATGCGCGCGTGACGGGCCAGTGAAGCGAAGCGAGAGCAGCGGGAGATCAGCTGGGCGTGTTGGGCGATGATGTGGGCCGACCCGGCACTACCGGCTGGCCTGGGCAGTAGTACCGCTTGCGCTGGCCCGGTAGCACCAGCCAGGCCTACCGGGCGAGGCAGACAGCAGGCCAGCATGTAGGGGTGGGCGGTAGTGCGGCGGGTGGTACCGCCCGACCCAGAAAAAAGGCTTTTTCTCTTTCTTTAAAAATCGAATAAGAGGCAAATTTCCAAATGCAATAACTTGCGCTAGGAAACTCCGATTGACCCAAAACCAATTTTGTTGAAAATATTGGATATCACCAAGTGAGAAAGTATCAAGTATTATAATGTGAGATACCTCTCTTGGTGAGAATCTGGAAAACCTCCAAGACCAAAAATGCAATAAGATTTAAAAGGGAAACTCATTTTTGATGAACAAGAGCTTGTTATGAAGATTATCACAAGCTCTATATCCTCGCATGAATAGGACCAACAAACCAAGAAAGATGATGCTAAGAATGCAAAGTTTGAGCTCTCTCTGAAAGATATGATCGAGCTACTCACTCAAGAGCCCCTCTTGATAGTACGGCTATCTATCCTAAACCCGGTTTCTCAACTACCAACACGAAACCAGCAAAAGGGAAAATCTATCAATAATACCTTTGCCTTGAGCATACTTTGACCTTGTCTTCATCGATCCATGATCACTGAGGATGATGGTAAACATCAAACATGAGATCTTTTAGAGATGGCACATTTTGATCTTGAACAACACATCTTGTTTATTTTTTCTACCTTAAAGTCAACACATGCTCCAAGCGATGTCAATGGACAAATCCTACAAGTACAACTTAATACAAACATTAGTCCATAGAGATTATTATTAATTGCCAAGACCACACATGGGGGACAATATGGTCTTTCAGCTTTCCTGTGCGGAATAGAGTTTTTTTTTGAAAAATGTCTATCAAGCTATTTCCATATATACCATGAGTTGCTTCAAATTGACGAAGATAGTCTGTAAAATCTTGACTTCGATTGCGGGCAAATTTTGGTGGAGCAGTTCCTTGAACAAAAGATCATTACATTGGGTTTCTTGGAAAGAGCTAGAATCACCAAAGGCTAGGGCGGCATGGGTTTCTAGGATATTGAACTGTTTAATATAGTTTTGTTGGGAAGCATGCTTGGAGACTCATGACTGATCCAAATTATTTTTTTCATATGGTGTTGAACGGAAGTTATTTCTGCAAGCTACGGTACTGACCACTTGATCGGGAACCTAGAGAGCTATTGTAGCAGGGAGAGAGGCACTTCAACTTAGTTTTATTAAGTGCATAGGTGATGGCTCTTCTATGTCTGTGTGGAATGGAAACTGGGTCGCTAGGACTACGACTATGAGGCCGTCGACACAGACATGAGAAAATGAGATAAATGTGTTGGGGGGTGGGGGGGCTTATTGATCACGATATTGGGCAGGAACTCAAATTTCATTGCTCCAGAGGTTGATGCTATTCTAAATTTACCATCATGGACACACGGTGGAGGAGAGTATTTATGGGACTGGTCTTTGGAGAAGTACATGTAACTTTGTCAAATCAGCGTATCCGAATCATAGTGAGTACTTAGGCCTAGATGAAGCGACGATAACTGAAAACTCAACAAAGGAGCGACAATTGTGAAATTCTCTTTGGAAGCTTAGTTTGTGCCAAAAGTTAGAATTTTCTGGTGGTGAGTACTGCGTAGTATCCTACCAGTTGAAAGTATCTTGAACCATCGACAAATTGAGTAGCTTGGGAGATGCAAAACATGTATGTCTTCGGATGAACTAGCTGGGATTGGCACGGTGCCACACCGCGCCCTTATTTTCGCAGTGAGATGTATTGTGTTCTTATTTTCGCTATGAGTTGTATTGTGTTCTTATTTTCGCTGTGAGATGTATTGTGTTGTTGTAAGTCTTAGGATTAGGGTCGGAAATGGTAAGAAAAATTTTCGTCCGTTTTCGAAGAAAAAGGAAATGGAGAGTTAAAAAGAAAACAGAAACAGCATTTTGCGAAAAAGGAACGGAAACATAATACTTTAAACGGAAATGGAAAAGGAAATGGTGGAGACATTTTTGGTGGAAACGGAAACGGTAAGGAAATTCCAGATAAACAAATACGGAAACTTTCCGAAAATATAACCAATCAGACTCATGTATGAAATAGTACTTTGCGTCAATAATTTCTCTTGCTCTTGTTCAGCCATAGAATATATGAAGGGTCTATGTAATACATGCAACCAGTCTAGGTGACATACTAATCAAGTGAGTGTCTTAGCGTTTATGTGAAAATATTTATGTGAACTTATGTGCTTGTCGAAGTGTTGAATTATCTGTATTACTTTATGTTGAGTTTCAAAGTTATGAGATATTCTTTATCTGTTATATGTTACTTTTAATATACACACCGTGATATTACACCACTATTATATTCCGACAAATATCCGTTTTCATATCATATTCGTCCCGTATCCGCTCCATATTCGTTTCCGAATATTTGCAAAATGGTCCGTACTACTACATAAAAGACGTTCTAAATTTGGCGCTTAAAATAGAAACCATTCCGCCGCCGCTCCTCCGCCACTCTACTTGCTGACAAAGGGATCCCGTGGGGATGGACGCCGCTGGAAATCACGGGACCGAGCTCGTCCTTGGAGGCGGCGTCTCCCTCATCGCCCTAGATGCGCCTCCCTCCTTGAGCTCGGCCCCGCCGAGCCTCCTTGTGATAGATATTGTACCATGCATGTAAATTGGTGAGTATGACCCCAAAATAAAGATACATTTGAACAGACCAAAAGGAACTGTGACATCATAATCTAGTCTCAGTTTAAAGATGCATTTTACTATCCATTTGTACTGTAATAATAAATTACCAACTATTGACACTACAAAAGGAAACCACTAACTTGAAAGATCCAATTTCAGTATGACCTTGAGATTTTATTATAGATGTACAACGCAATACTTTAAATTATAAGGATATTACAAGGAATTCTTGACATATGAGTGCGTTGTATTATGTTCAATACAAATATAAATCGAAATTCAAAGGAATATGTATATCTCATCCCAAGGGTAATATTCAGAACACTAAGAGATGAGAGATGAGAATCTGTTTCTTGAAAAAATGAAAATTGGTTCATGAACTCACTTATCTTGAATGACTGATATACATACAACCTTACAGGGTAAATGCAGAACCCAGAATTAACTAAGAAACAGTCCAGCTGTATGTTAGGTTGTTAGAAATAAATGATTAGGCTGCTAAGAAACAGCTTCACTACTCACTTTTCATGAATACCCATTCAAGCACCATGAATTACTGACAAACAGAAATGATTACAGTCTAGAAAATCTAGTCCTTACTATGAATTGCATATTCAGATTATTTACGGGGTAATAATACCAATAGAACGAGAATTAGCAACAAATATTTCAGTGAATATTTATAAATGAGAACTAATATAGATATAACAAGAATTAGCAACAACAATTTCAGTGAATATTTATCAACTATAAACTCATGAAAGAACAATAAATAAAAATAAGATCAACTTGGATCAGCCTGGGACAAATATTATAAACACCTCAACTGTTATCCCAGTCAAATAGTATTGGTTGCTAAAAACAACTGAAAATAGAGAGCATGGAAGGGTAAACCCACAGTGAGATATACAAATGGCAATTTTCAAAAGACAGTGGCGGCACCAAGGACATGTCGACCATTATCGTCATCGAATCATTGATCGAGGTAAGGGGAGTGGGACCAAATGTGGAGCACATCGCATGGAGCTGCCTTTCATCTGAGGCCGGCTCTCCGTGTCACTTACCGACCTGCGATTAACCTCAATATGTAGAAATGTGGTTGAATCATCTGGTTAAGCTTGACATCGCTAAAGCCTAAGATAAGGGGCGTCAGCCTGCTGGAGCTGGGGTCAGAGCGGAGCAGCAGGAAGGCGGTGGCACTTGGGGAGGGAGACGGTGACTCGTGCCCGTTCTCGAAAAATAGTGTTTTCCCTCTAACTGTAAAAAATACTACTCCCTCCGTTCCAAAATATAAGATGTTTTAGCTTTGTGAAAGGAGTGTATCTAGACTCCTTTTAGTGTCTAGGTTCACTCCAAACCTAGATAAACCTAGATACTAAAAGAGGTCTAAATACACTTTATTCAGAAAGCTAAAACATCTTATATTTCGAAACGGAGGGAGTACCAGTCTTCTCCCGCTGAGGCTATAAGTTGTGTCAAAGCCCACGTGTCACGATGGCTAGTGGTCACAGTCTCGTGACCGTCCATATATGGAAAATTCTTAGAAGTGCTACACATCTCAGATGCTAGCCCGTCCATATATGGATAATGCCGGCCGGCCGGCTGGAGGAGACCACGAGTACACGTACCTACCCAGTCCTAGTTGCGGACGGCGGAACCACAAAAATTCAGGCATGGAAAAAGGGTCGGTAGCCCTCACCACGATCGCCACCAGGCGCACGCGCTACACGTAGACCATCGGTGCCACCGCTGGACGTGCGTTGTGGCACAAAGACATAGCTAGCTCATTAAACCGGAAAGGCGGGCGGGACGCCGACATTCCGGCGCCAGCGCGCGCTGCGACACAGCCCGCATTATCTCCGCTTTGAAGGCTCGCTCGTCAAAGCTTGATAGGCTGGGAGATGGCGTCATCACGCTTGGCTTTTGCCGGAAAGCTATCGTCTTGGCGAGGAGGCCGCGACGATGACGTCCATTTCTAGCTGCCGTACGGCCCATGGCATAGCCGGTTTGCGCGACTATAAATACGCCTACCATGAGCCCTGAGTTCGCCACACGCAAAGACGCACTGATACTCTAAGCAAGGTCGTAGCTTGTTCTTGCTTGCATGCCGAGCCACATACATAGCTCGGTCTAGAGCTCTCTTGCACAAGCTAGCTAGAGTGGCATACATGGCAAAGGCGCAGGTGACGGTGAGGTCGGTGACGGAGGTGGCGCCGCCACAGCTTGTGCCGATCATGCGGCGGAGACACAAGGCGCCGAGGAGTGGAGGCCTGGACACCATCGCCGAGGATGATAAGGAGCTACAGCTTGCCTACGGTGATCATCAAGCCACCACTATTTCTACCGCGGCACCGCCGTCGGCGAGAACCTTCACGGCGGCGTCGCTGAAGAGAGCATCGCCGACCACGGGTGGGTTCATGAGGGAGCTCAGCAGCTGCTTCTCCAGCAACGTCATCCACGCCCAGGCGGGCGGCGGGGGATGGGACGGGAGGGGAGACGCGGAGGAGGGACGCGCGCCAGGAAGACGCACTTGGATGAGGGGATCCGCAGAAGGCAGAGAGGCCGTTGCCTCCTCTTTCCCCTCCTCTGCATGGTGTCATCGTCCGGTGGTTGGAAGCATCTCATTTATATAGGGACGGGATCCTCCAGAATACTCTAGCGGCATAGACACGTGGGTAGCTAGATTGTTCAGGATGCTAATCGATGAACTGCCCGCGTATCATGATTGCTTTCTTTTTTTCTTTGGTCCAAGATAGACACACTATATGAGAGGAGCCAAAGCTACTGCAATAAGAGACCGACGAATACTCTAACAAGTAAACCGGAAGATAAGAAACATACAAAAACAAAAAAATAATCATACAAAAGAAGAAAGATAGACAATGACATATAGAGACAAGATAGCAATGATGAAAAAAGAGAAACATGCTGCAACATGAAGTGTCGATCAGCCAAAAACATGGAGTTAAGCATATAGAGCTAAGATACCAATGATGAAAACAAACAAGATGGCAATGATGAACAATGATGAAATCTAATAAGGTAGCAATGATGAAAAGAAATAGAAACTCGATGACTGCAAGGTGAAAGCGACCTTGAGCAGAAAGCCGGCTGCTATGGCCACACCAAAGCAAACAAAGAAAAAACAAAAGTACACAAGATGATGACACATGGGACAAACATTACACATCAGCTCCAAGTGCACGTCACATCATCGCCACATAAGACTGAACAACCACACGAAAAATGCTACAATGCAACATGAATGTACACAAGAAGGTACTACCAGAATGCAAACCTACCAAATAAACACGTGTCAGCACCTTGTTAATCACCCGACCTTCCCAAAATTTCCACAAAAAAGAGAAACATCCAGGTTTAAGATCTTTAGATATATCTCATACATGCCTTAATTTCATGTGTGCATGCAAACAAATTCTGCGAAGAAGCTCAATCTTAGCTGGACTTTACTCTGCCTAGATTGCACCCTAATACTTGGTCAAGAGTTATACTCTATGACCCCCAGATTATCGGTATCTGATAGAGCCATATTACTACAACCATGTGGGCCATTTGGACATCCAAGAATACTTGGAATCATGATCGTGGAAGCTTTGATCCGGTCTAATCTTTGAAGATGGCTAGGGATGCACTTGCAGTACTGGAGCTACCTATAAAATGTGCTGGAATATTGCCTGGACATGGCGGCGACCCCCTGACATCGACATGGTTAAAATAAATACAAATGGTGGTCTGCCTCTGGAAAATCGTCAAGGAGGCACTAGCGTGTTTTGCAGACAAACACATCATACTTATGATCTTAGAGCTGGCCTTACCCTGAGGTGATACTCTCGTTGCTGAAGCCCTGGTGGCTCGTGATGGTGTTCTCTTTCCTTACCTACTAGGATATTCGAAGGTGGTGCTAGAGACTGACCGTTTGGAGGTAGTGAATCTCTATAGAACTCGGTACGACTCTCGTTCTATCGCACCTATCTTTGAAGAAATCAAAGAGCTATCTCGTTTTTTAATTCATTTGTAATTCAGCATGTGTCTAGATCAGCTAAAAATTTGGCCGACCTCTATGCAAAGTTCGCTCGCGTAGTGTTGGCAGTGGAGAGTTGTACGGGACCCCGGATTATCAGTTCGGAAAATCCCTGTTATGCTTACATCCACGTTCCCATGATCAGTGAGCCGTGAAACATAACCGACAGGTACCATTACAACATTCGAAACATAACGAATTACAATACTTACATAGATGCCATTATGGCTACATCATCTTTAGCAGCGGAGCATCGCCAAGCGCAGAGCCCAATCGTGCCTTAACCTACAGGCAGCTGACTGGGAAGATGGCCTAGCTCGATGGACGTCACCTGATTTCTCCCGAAGTCGAAACTCTGAAAGTCTGGCCAAGTAAATAGCCAGGGACAAAGCCGTGAGTACTTTGAATGTACTCGCAAAACCACCAAGATAAGTGAACAAAGGAAATGCAATTCTGGTTGTGGCGAGATAGCTCTATCTGGGGTTGCTTTTGAAAAGCCTAAACTAACATTGAAATTATGGAATCTCCATATCTTTGTTGAAAAAGAGTTTTGAAAACATGCTTCTGTTTTAATCAGGACATCTCCTTATCTTTGTTGAAAAAGAGTTTTGAAAACAGTTTTATGGTAAAAACCCTTTTTAAACACCTTCAACCTTTCGGGTCAATTCAAAGCCTTCGAACTCGGGTTCCCCCGGAACCTTCGTCCTCAAAGTACTTGTTTCCCAAGGACGCACAGTTTGGGTACTCCTAGCCAACACCTTTACAACCGTCCTTGACCGTGGACACGACTATTCGAATAGGTTATACTCTGCAGAGTTTGCACACTTTACCCACAAGAATCAATACATCCGCCGGGATATAACCACGGCCCACTACCACTGTAGATGGGGGTCCGGATAATCAAACCTAACCTTTCGCTTGTCTACACTAGCAAAGGCATGCTTTTCCTCTTGGGTTTGTTCTCCCCGACAACGAGTATGTGGCTCCCAACCATAGTCCTTCCTTCCGTACACGCGCATACCCAAGCCGCAACTTGGCGTATACCTTAAATTTGGTGACTCCTCTTCCTTCCATACTACCTAAGTCATACCGTCAGCGAGAGACCCAATTGTTGCACCAGACTCCTGATTGTTCAGGCTCACTCCTGCCAAAGTAAGCGACATGCGTCAGATCCTTGATCTGGGGGCGCCCGCCCAGAATTCCAGGGATTTCTCCCTATAAGCATGGTAGACGTTGCCTCGGCTAATACGGACACACTATGAGTTAAGCCCCAACAACCTGGGGTAATGTGGCTGTGCGGATAAAAATTATTCCAGTAAAGGCGTAGAACATCCCATTCACTTTTCCACATCTTCTCTTCACCATTTCTTTTGTTAAAACTTCCACTGGGAACGATGCCTCTTCCTAGGGTTTTACAAAGCCGTTTTTTAAACCTTTGTAGTGGGGAAAATCCCAAAACAGTTTATTTTTGTCAAACCGGGTTTTCCAAGGAGGTAGGGTGCTAACCATCGTACTCTCGGTCTAAAGGGGATAAAATGAGGGGTTCATCGGGGTGGTGCCTCGAAGGACACGAAGTCATAACTTGGAGAAGCCAAGTTACTACCGCAGTATTTGTAAAACAAGACATGCAGGTAGATAATGTAATTTATAAAGAAGATATAAAACAGGTAAAAGAGAATAGGACATAGATCAGAGTTCAGGAATGGTGGCTTGCCTGTGATCAGCAATAAGTCCCTGGACTTCTTCAGATGACCAGGAAAACCCAATAACATAATAAAAAGAAATCCCTTCCTTCTTGTCGTCAGACACTCGCACTATCGTCGTCATTGGGTATACATGCAAGCAGACAAAACCAGAATCAATACAAGGCATACAAGCATCAATCCATACAGCAAACAAACATAAAGGGTACTACTGAAGTTGGGAGGTTTTAGAGAGGTTGGGTATTGGTGGTGGAATTTACAAGATTGCCACTAGGGTGTTTTCTCTTGGAAGCTAGTTGTCAAGGCTAGATACCAAGCATTTGGATTAGGGATCGGTGTCCAGTAGGCTATCAATGGGTAACCATGATATCCTCTGATAGGTCTGGTCAAGACAAAACCATCACAAGTGGTTTCACTTGATTATCACTTTTCTAGATTTAAAAATGCTTTTTATAGTGAATTAAACTCTAGTTTGAGGAAATAATTCACCAGAAAAGTTGTGGAGCTCCAAAAATTATTTCCTTGGATGGTTAGGTAGTACTTGATGTACTGACCACCTAGAGTTGGAATCAAGTCAAAAGAGTTACCAGAATGCCCTCAGGAAATTCCCAAAGGCAGTTATGTATGAATATTCTCTTTATTACCAGATTAAAACTACAGGCGATATTGAGTTGGTTCCAAGGGCATGTGATTAGTATTTAAGATAGATTTCTGTAGAAATTGGATTCACTCATTTTGGAGTTGCCAAACACCTGGAGTGATTGAATTAGTTAGAATACCCATCACAGAGGTATTTAAATCACTAAAATTCATCCAGGGCTCAATAAATTCTGAGCTTCTGGGCTTTGGTAGATAGTAGTACTGGGGTGTACTGTGAGGTGGAATCAGGTCAAGACCACATTTGGTTAGACATGGGAAAATTATCTAAGACAGATAAAGACTAATTTTATTATTTTTGCTAAAGGCAGACTACCATTAACCTAGGCAGGAGACCTGTGCTGGGTAATAGGTATTTCAATTACTTTCCAGCGGGTCTTTGTCTCAATCCAAATGGAGTTGTAAAACTCCCTTGGGAAATTAATTAGGGTTCCAGATACATGCTAGCATATTAATTACCAGTAATTAGAGAAAATTATTTTGCCCATGGGGTTGCCTCTGCATGTTTGAGAAAACATCAGAGAACCATCAGAAATTTAGATCTAGTCATTTGGAATTGCTTTACCATTTTAGTTGGATTTAATCCTAGCAGAAACTTTTCTGGAATAAAAGGATCTGCTAAAAGAAAAAGAAAAGGAGGTGCGGCGGGCCGGATCTAGGGAGTTACAGGGCCGGCCGGGAGGGAACCGGCCCATGATGCATGGGGCGACGCGTGGGAGCCGGCGCTCGAACCTGCCAGGCGGGGTCCGGCAGTCAGCGAGAGGAGGGGGCCGAAGGGGTATCAGCGGATCTTAGTTGTCCGTTTAAGTGACGATGGACGGCACAGCGTCGTCATCCACCCGGGGCTCCCCGGCGACGAGTCTAACCCTAGTAGAGGGTAGAGGGTGGCGCCGAGCGGGGAGCTCACCTGAGGGCTCGAGGAGGGTAGGGGAGGATGTAGGGCGACGCGGTCATCGGTGTTGAGCAGATCTGTGGGCAGCACAAAGGCGGAGGACCACGGGAAGTAGCTGGCACGTCGGAGGCCGAGGATGAACTCGTCGGAGCTCAACGACGACGACGGAGGAGAGGGCCCTGGCAAAAAGGAGAACACCGTCAGGTAGAGGAGAGCAAGGGGATCACAAGGGCTGACATGCAGAAGGAATAGGGGAGGGAGGAGAGAGCCTTGCTCGATTTTTGGGAGGAGCCGAAGCTTCTCCCTCTTCTTCTCTCGGGCAGCACAAGGCTGGGGAGGGAGAGTGGAGCTAGGGGAGTGTGAGGGGGCAAATGAGGGGCAGAGGCTGGCTGGGGGTGGCCTGCTGGCTTTATACCAAGGATAGGTGCTAGATGGGGTAAATTACCTTTTTGGACAAGGGGAGAGCAAAGATGGCCAGGGATTGGTCCAGGGGGAGGTGGAGAGGGGTAGGATGGTAATTGGGTCGTGCTGGATCAGAGAGGGAGGGGTGGCATCAGTGGTAAATAATGGGGGACAAATGTTGTAATATATTTGTTGTATCTCTCTCTTACAACTAGTACAAGGGCAAAATGGGGATTTGTTGGGGTGGAGCTACAGTACTAGTCGACCAGGGATGTGTCATGGTGCTGAGGTTAAGCATTGATCAAGAATTGATGGAAAGTGGAGGTGCTTAGAGTGGTGGTTTGCTTAATTGGCAAATATTGATCTTAATAGATGGTTGGGAAGGAAGTCCAAAATGTCACATTGGACCAGAGGAGAAAATGGTACTGGTAGATAGATGAGGTCAAGGTAGACTCCTAGGATTTAATTGGGGGTTTTTAGGTGGAGTTTAAGTCCACTTAAATCCAATTACTCAAAAAGGACAGAAGTGATTACTAGAGGATCACATGATATTTTTACATTGGACAAGGGTGGATTTTGATGTGGAAGGGTCCCAAATGTGAATACACACTTAGGGAAATTTTCCCAAGATTTATTGGGGTTTAAAAGTATTTAAAACAATTATTATTCTAGTTCAGCCATTGAGAAAATGGACAAAAAGAAATAATAAAGCTTCTCAAAATATATATTTTTGAGCTGGAAAGATAGGATATGATTTGTGGGACTCACCTGAGCCAAAAGTTGGGAAAGTGTTTTGGTAAAAACCAAACATTATTTTATGGAGAGAGTTTTGGAGATTTTGACTATTTAAGAAATTAAATAATTTTGGGGCCATAATAATTATGGATAATTATTTATAAATATTGGTGATCAAAGTAGATGATATAGAAAAGTTTTAGCAAGCATTTTCAACCTTGAGGAATGAAATTCCAAGTTGGAAAGGATGGAAAACAAGGAGTTGATGATCTAGGGTGATGTTATTTTTATACCACCAAAACAAGCTTGCATCTTGGAGCTTAGAGCTCACCTTGGTGCAAGGGATAGATTGATAGGTAGACCAAGTCATATATATGATCATGGCAAGAGGAGTTTGAATTAATTGTATTTGAGGTGTTCTAGAAGTGATGGCAAACTTTGTTGAAATTAAGGCTGCCATGCAGAAAGTGTCATGAAGGCTTCTAAACCAAGTGGGTTTAATAAGCCAAAGGTCCACTTGGAACAAGTGAGGTGGGATTTGATAGGCCTAAATTAGTAGAACACAACCATTCAGAGAGTTGGTCCATAGGTTCTTGGATGGTGATGTGAGCTTCTACCAAGGTAGGTATGATGACTATTTTTGTAGGAAATGTTATTTTCTTGTCTGCAAAACCATCATGGACATGTGGGTTGGAGGAGGGTTTAACCAAGGTCATATGTGGGCCTTGGTAGTACTTTGGATGGTTAACAAGATGGTTCAGGTGCATTTCCAAAAATGCACATGGTTTGAGAAAAGGAGGCATTCAAAAGGTGATGTTGAAACTGTTTCCAAACTTAGCCAAATTTGGTAGTTTTGAGGAGTTTGAATAGAGTATGAGAGGGAATGTTCTTGGGGAAGTTGCAAGGTATTAGAGCATTAACAAGGGGGTGATAGGGGAGTGTAGAGTGAGTAGAGGAGATCCATACTTCAAATGGGTGTTCATGGATTTGGAAACATCTAGAATGGGAATCCTCAGAGTAGATCTGACTAAGGGTTTTAGATGATCACCTAGTGGCTAGGGATCTCAACAAGGTTTGTTTCCTTGCTTAGGGATTGATGATAGGGAAACATCTAGATCCTAGAGATGAGGTCCTAGGGTGGCTCATTCTACTTCCTAAGCAAATAAATCAATCAGCAGATCAAGGCAACTCATCAGACAGCAGATTAAGGCAACTCATCTTATACACTAATCAACTATTACTAGGGGTCACCATCAAGCTTAGCTTGGAGGTAAGGTTGGGGCATTTTGAAGAGGTTGCATTTGGAATAAGATGAGGGTTCTTGGTATCTCTACCAAGAGTGGAAATCAAATGCTTTGAACAAGGTTTTGAGAAATCTAGAGGTAAGATTAGTTGAGTGCTCTGTCTTGAAAACGTAAGGAGATTGTATTATATATCTCTCCATAGTATTGTTAATAGAAGCTACCAAAAATAGTTTTGGTTACATAGGCATCTTGGTCCTGTTTTGAAATGCCAGTTGAGAATATGTAAAGTAAGCCAAGATAGTTTTGGGTAAATAGCTTTTGCCAACTGAGGTTGAGGTAAGAAGTATCCTAAGATACACTTCATAAGCACAAGTGCAAACAAACAACAAGCAAGCACTGCACTAGAGCACAAGAAAAAGTTTTTGTTCCCCCTGATTTTTGCATTCTGGACAACTAATCAGGGTTGCTGAAATTGGGATGTTACAAGTTGGATCGATGTTACCCCCGATTTTCTAGTCACCAGCCTTCATGCTGATCGTGCTGGAGTTGTTTTGGCTAATAAAGCTCTGATATTAAGCACGAAAAAAAGAAGCCTTCCCACTCGGTGGAACAAGTAAATTTGTTAGATTACCTACAATTTACCATGGGGTTCACTAGTACCTTGTGGTCTTTAAATATGGAAGGTTTATTCTACTGCAAATAATTGATTCAGACTTAGAGAAATCCTTAGGATATCTATAGTTGAGTTGCCAGATATATAGTCTATGATGGGGTAATTGTACTGAAGGATCAGAATTCTTCTACCTAAATGTTTCTATAATCATCGAGGATCATCCTTATTTCTGTTTAGGATGTAGGAATGTTATCATTGTAAATTTTTTGTTTTCTTTTCAGGACTTGTTAGGTATATCTAGGAGAAGAAATAAGGAGAGGCATGCACTGTAGAAGATGAGAAGAAGCAACTAGATTGTAGGTACGTAAACTCTGCAAAAATTTGAGAATCATTTCAGTTAATGTTTTGGCTGGAGAGCAAGAATAGTTGATGTGTTAAGATGCTTGTTACACTTGTCACTTTAGGATTCTTTTTTGGTGTGTGTCCTCACCTTCAGAAAATACATATGATCCAAAATAATTTTGGTCTATGCTTTCGGCTAGAGCACAAAATTAGATCCTTGCATTATTGTTTTGACGAAAGTGAATCTCCATATGTACCAACACTTATTCGGTATTGTAATCAAAAGCTTTAGTTGGTTCAACACATATTTTAAATTTTGTCATTGTTGCGTAGTTAACTTGCTCTTTATGTTGTTCTGATCATAGTACTCATGGCCTTTTGGAGATCAATGTGCTTATAAATGAAAGCAATGTAGTTTTCCTTATTTTTTGTTACTTAGGTACCAAGAAGGTATCGCTCTATCCATATCTTGGATATCTTAGCATCTTAAAATGAAACTTGTCATTTAAACACCCATGAGGAAGATATATATCTATGTACTTTCAAATATTATATAGTTACAGATGGATCTTATAATACAAATGGTTTATACTCCACAAGTGCATGGATATCTCCACCGCAGATAATTTACCCTGATGTTCTATTACCCTGGTGCCAAGAAGGTATGGCTATACCCATCTTTGGAAATCCTAGCATAGTAAAATGTGAAAGGAATATGCTAGAGAGGCAATAAATGTTTATGATAAATGTTTATTTCTCATGCTATAATTGTGTTAACCGGAAACGTCAATACATGTGTGCTTAATAAACAAAGAAAAGGTTCCTAGTAATGCCTCTCATTATACTAGCTTGTTGATTAACAGATGATCAAGGTTTCCTGATCATGACATTGGATGTTGTTAATAGCAAGTTCACATCATTGATTGAATAATGTGATAAACATACTCCTAAATTATAGTAACACGATCAAGCCATTATGTTTACACTACTATAATGTCATTCAAAGTAACCCTAATCCTTAGACCATGAGATCACGTCAATCACTAACTCCAGAAGAGTACTTTGATTGCATCAAACGTCACACCATAACATGATGATTATAAAGGTGTCGTCGGGTAGTTGGACAGTGTTAGTTGAGGCTCGTGGATCAAGAGTGGTATTTGTCTATCCTGATGATGCAGAGATATACTCATGGCCCTCTCTATGAGATCGCATTAACATAGATTGCAAGCAAGTGATAATGGTCACAAAGAATGTTATATCACGGGAATGAGAAAAGAGTACTTATCAGTAATGGGATTTAACTAGATATGAATGATAGCAAATAATCAGATCCCAGACAAGTAAAATATCACGAGACAAAAGGAATAGGTTATTGGGAATAAAAGGCACGCGATCACTAACTCATCGCATGAACTGGTGGGAATCATTGTGGATCTCCATGTCCCACTGATGGTTATTGATAGGAGAATCTCTAGATCAAGTCCACACAGTTCGCGACCCATAAGGAGACATATTTAAGGGTAGTCTACGCATTTGAGTGGATAGAGAACACCGGAGAAAATACTGGACATTGTAGGAATTTGTACTGATAAATCTGTCGGAATGGTTTTGGTGTATTGGAATATCATTAGGGATTGAATTGTTAATGTGTTCATAAAATGTAGTGTTCATTAAATGAAGTACTCATTAAATGAAGTGTTCATTAAATAAGTGACATTAAATCAAGTAATTTAAAAGTGGTTTTAATGAATAGACTCTTGATTGTTGAGTGGAGAATAAATGGGAGAAAGTGGAGAGTGTTTTTATATGAGTGGAGAGTCCACTCACATAATTACGGAAGAGGTGGGGAAGCCATATGGCTGTGCACCTAGCCCCCTTGGGCTGCTCCCCTCACCTATAAAAGGTCCCCCTCCTCTCCTCTCTCTCACACACATTCACCTATCCTCTCATATGCCCTTTGGTTGGCATCTTCCTCCCCTTGTAGCCTTGTCCAATAACACGAGCAAGGTGCTTAGGCGAAGCCCTGCTCAATATCTTCTCCACCACCATCACCACCATGTAGTAGTGTGGCAGAGTTCCCGAGGACCCACTACTTCCGCCGCCGAGCTAGAACGAGGGATGGAAGTCGTCGACACACCATATGTGTGACCAACTACGAAGGTGCTACACATGTGGCACTATTATCACGTGCTTGAGGACGGTCGTGTACACTCAACAACAACCATGTTTTTTGTGGGAACATTACCCGCGTTATGGTATTCAAGGTGAGTCCATCTGAAACCGTTACATGTATCTCCTAGATATGATCTTGGTGGTTGCAACCATAGAAATTTTTTGTTTTCCATGCAACGAACCCATCGGTGGTATCACAACTATGTCTATGAGTAGATGCTTTGTACGGTTAGAACACAGAGAGATGTGGGCATTGGTAGTCTTGTTGTTTCATACTTGCGTAAATTATGATCATGGTGGCATGTTGGGATGAAGCGGCCCAGACTAACTTTATATGTCCTCACACATCAGACCTATCCCACGCTTGACAAGCAACTCATATTGCATATGTGGCACAGTGGGTGTCTGTCTCTCCTAACAAAATCGTGATCTAATTTACAACGGTTTGCAAATAACTTGATTATCAACATTGTGGTTGAAATTTGTAGGTAGAATGATTTTTTCCTAGAAAGCCCACAACAACTCGTATTGCATATGTGGCTCAGTGGGTGTCTGTCTCTCCCACTAAATATCAATATAATAACATGTTCTTCCTTAGTATGTGATGACCCACAAGTATAGGGGGTGTATCGCAGTATTTTTGATAAGTAAGTGTGTCGAACCCAACGAGGAGCAGAAAGTGCTAGCTAGTGGTATGGATCGGGAATTCTCTGCAAATACTTAGCAAAGGGATTTTTAGGGGTTTTCGATAAAGCAAGTAAACAAAGTACGAGTAAATAAAAGACAGTAGGAATAAATGCAGCAAGTGGCCCAATTCCTTATGCACCAAAGGACAAGCCGGTTGTATTTCTTAAGATGACCATACGTTCTCGAGGACACATGGGAAGACTGTCAACTGCTTTCGCTTCATATAGTTGATTAATCTTATTTAGCTTGCTAAGTGTTGTGTGGGTGAACCTGTGCTAATGTACCGCCCCATCCAAGACTAATACATACTTGTGATTATACCCCTTGCAAACATTCGTAAGTACAAGAAAGTAATTAAGGTAGAAACCTAACCACAACTTTAAACTCTAAGACCCTTACATCCCTTGTGCAATGGTTTCCTAACAGGGGTTCAGGTTTCTGTCACTCCGGCAACCCCTACGATTAGTAGCCAAATACACAATGCATTCCCCTAGGCCCATATAGGTGAAGTGTCATGTAGTCGACGTTCACATGACACCACTAGAAGAAGTACACCACAACTTAAATAACAATCTATTGAATCTTTCTCAACGCAACTCCACTACTAACAACAAGACTTCTCCCATGTCCTCAAGAACAAAACGGAGATGGTGATCAGATGGATCATGATCAGAGATGGAATAATGATGTATAACAATCTGAACATAAACAATAATTCAATGTTTCACTAAATAGCATCAACTACAAAGGGTAATCAACACCGGGAAAGTTTCCCCTATGAACTAATGCAAGATTCAACCAATTGTTACAGCAATATGGAGATGGTGATGAGGGTGCTGATGGTGATGATGGTGGTGGTGATGATGATGATGATCCCGATGAAGTCCAGCTTGATGGTGGTGTTGATGGCGACGATCTCCCCTCTCCGAGAAGGAATTCCCGCGGCAGAAATCTGTCTGCCGGAGAGATATTTCTCTCTCGGTGTTTTCTGCCCCGTAGAGGCGGCGGAATCTTTCTGTGGTCACTTCCCGATTCTTAGGGTTTTGGGAGGATGATATACGCCAGAGGGGAGAGGCTGGAGTGGGCCAGGGCGGCCACACCACCTCCAGGCGCGGCCTAGGCCTGCCCGCGCCATGGGGTGGTGTGGGCCCCCTGTGGCCCACCTCCACTCCATCTTCTGGCATCCTTAGTCTTCTGTAAAAATAGGATTTTCCGTATATTTTCGTGGATTTTCTGATCTTCGCGAATTTTGCCTCCAAACAACACCTTTTCCATCAGAATTGTGACTACAGTGGTCCATGCTCCAAAAGTCATCAACCATGCAAAAGTAGATGAAATAACATAAGTATCACCTCTCAATACAAAATATATCAATGAATAATAGTGAATTAAGACATAGAATAGTGATGCAAAATGGAAGTATCAACTCCCCCCAAGCTTAGCCTTCGCTTGTCCCCAAGCGAAACTGAGCTCAATAAACATGGCCTCAGGTTTATGGAGTGAAGAGTCGATAAAATAATACGGACAAGAAGCATCACATTCATCAAATATATAGATCATAATAGAAGACAACTCACTATTATACAACTCAACTTGCAATAAGTAAAGGAAACACAATAAAGATACATAAAGTGAATCAGAATTGGTAATGGCAAACTTAGCTCTTGGTCGAAGAATAGTTGATAATTTGCTGGAGTTCACAAATAGCTGGTTTTTCAATGAAAGCTTTCAAAGTAGTAAACATCAAGATAAGAGCAATGTGCAAAACAAGGAACATAAGAGACATGATTGAATAAATCATCATATGAATGAATGAAACACATCAACTCAAAATACTTGCTGAGATAGAAGGGAATAGGTTTACTGACTCAACTACAAAGCAAAAGAAAGGCCCTTCAAAGAGGGAAGCAGGGATTGCAAGTCTCATAGAGAGCTCCCAAAAATTATGATACTTACTAGCTTTCAGCTCTCATTGCCGCTATCATAGGCATGTTTAGGTGATTAAGGTGAAAGTGATCAAAAATGAGGATATGCATTGACAAGTCGTAAGTTGAGAATCTCATGTCCCTTGAATACGAGGGCTGCTCCTCATGCTACTAAAGTTTAGTCACCTATAAGTTTTGTCATCGTAAGCATATGTTTATCATTGAAAACCGCCAATGGGGTACCCCTTGCCCGATGATACGGAAGAATCCCCATATCAAAATGACAAGGCAAGCAGACGACAAGTATCTCAGCAATCTTCTTATTTACCATGGGAATATGGTGCTTTTTTCTCTCTTTCCTCTTTTCATAATATCTCTTTTTTTTCTCTTTTTTTCTCAATCTCTATCTCTTTTTTTATAAGAAGAATGCTTCATAGATACTTGTTATGGTTACGCTGCAGGTTTCCACCATGTCAGCATGGATTAGACCAGCGGCCCAGGCGTTTCTCTAACACATATGCATAACTCCATGGACTTATAAGCTCCCCTTTCATTTCACACCGACGACATCCATAGAAAAAAGAACATGATATCAACTTGGTACAAAGTACCAGTGCAATGTTGAAAGCGTTCCCCATGACAGCATGGTTCTGCTAATTCACGACTTACAAAGCGCAAGCATATACGCAACATAGGTCAGCACAATGGTTCAAGTTTATTAAGTGCAAGGAAGTAAAGTGTGCCATCAAGTTCGTGAGAGCTTTAATCACTAATTTTCACATAACAAGTTTAATTTGGGAGGTAGATAAAACAAGAATTTACTTGGAATAGCAATAATGCTACTAGGTAGGTATGGTGGACACAAATGGCAAAGGTTCTAGTTTAAAGGAGGTGGATGCACGAGAAGAATACCCTCTCAGTACAGGTTTTTGGCTAGCAAGGCTGGGTAGCAAGTATGAAAGTTGAAGGAAACAACCAAACATACAAGTGATAAAAACAAACATGCAATCTTCCTCGGAAGCACAAAAGATCTTAACTAGAGAATAATAAACTTATGAGCAAATCAAGAAAGAAAGATGATGAAATTATTTTTCTCTAGAGTACTTCTATCTTTTCTTTCAACTCTCAAAAAGGTGTTGCTACTGACCGAGCCAGGTTTGCCAAAACCAACTAAATTAACTCAATGATCCCAAAGTGATACTAATACTAACAACAAGATCAATCATATAACCACGAATTGAAAACTAACATAAGCTATGCAAAAGAGTAAATGATAGAACTTCTCATTAATATTCCATAACGGAAACTCACACCAAGGGATACAAATCTAACGAGAGAGGGGACACTTCCATAATGCAAACCATACTACATAATAACTCCTTTATTCATGATATGACTCTACTAAAAAGGTAAAAAGATAGAAGATAGTGATATGACACCGCGACATTCCCCCAAGCTTGGAACAAACCAAGGGGATGCCAAACCTGATGACGAATTACTCCTTAGGTGGTGGTGGTGTCTTCTCATCTTCGTTCGTCTTCCAGGGTAAAGGCTTCCCATCAACAAAGGACATCGTGGTTTCCAACATCCTGAAACTTGCAGCAGCACTTATGCGTTTAAATCTAGCCTCATACTCACAGTTTTGATTTTGAACGTCATAGAACTGTGCTTGCAGTTCGTTGGTTGTTTGGTGGAGTGAGAAGACTTCGTCTTTGAGTTCAGTAGTATCCTTTTGGTGCTCGGTGATGAGTTCGGAACAAATCTTATGGATGATATCCACTTCGCGCTTCGTCATCTTCCTGTACCTAAAGACTTCTTGCTCCAGTGCTTCCATCCTGTCCTCCAAACTTCCTTCACCTTTAGGTCCTTGAACCTCTTTAATCCGGACCTCCCCACCTTCGAGCAACAACTCCTTGGGATGAATCTTCAATTATCTCATGTATGGGTTGATGATATCTTCTAAGGAATCTCCTTTGGATGATCCAGAGGAAGACATTGTGGCTCCAAATCTGGGATTCTACCTGGCAAAAAGAGATTGGAACAAAAACACGACGAAAACATAATATACGAACCTCGAAAGATCCGGGGGGTTATATATTACGAAGTTTCATATCAAAAGGAAGGTAATGGGTGAAAACGGATCGGAGGCGGAAACCTGGGTGGCCTGACCACCTGGTGGCGCGGCCAGGGGTGGGCCTGCGCCATGGGGTGGTGTGGGCCACCTTGGCTCTGGTTCCGTCCCTTTTTCGCTTTGAAACTTTCCTTATCGACTGAAAACTGCAAAAATATTGTTGTATTGTATTTTCGCGGAACTTTTCTTACCAGAACTGTTACCTACATGAAAACAGACTCTGCATGTCTCTGAATTTGGTCCTCAATGAATTTCTCTGGAGTTATAACTTGAAAGGCATCAACATCTTCATTGTATGAATCTCCAGCAATATAGTGTTTGAGTCGCTGTCCATTCACTACTTGTGTCGTATTATCTTTTAGAGATGAAATTTTTATTGCTCCTGAACGGTATACTTCTTCAATGATGAAAGGTCCTTCCCATTTTGATAGTAGCTTACCTGCAAAAAATCTGAGACGAGGCCTATACAATAGAACTTTCTCACCAACATGAAATTCTCTCTGAAGTATTCGTTTGTCATGCCATCTTTTAACTTTTTCCTCAAAGAGCCTAGCATTCTCATAGGCTTCACTTCTCCATTCATCTAAAGAACTTAAGTCAAATAATCTTTTCTCACTAGCGAGCTTACAATCTCTATGTAGTTCTTTCACTGCCAGTAAACTTTGTGTTCTAATTCTAAGGGTAGGTGGCAAGCTTTCCCATAAACCATTTTATAAGGAGACATTCCCATAGGATTTTTGTAAGCAGTTCTATAAGCCCATAAAGCATCATTCAACTTCTTAGCCCAGTTTTTTCTAGACCTATTAACAGTCTTTGGCAAGATAGATTTAATTTCTCTATTTGATAACTCTACTTGCCCGCTAGTTTGGGGGTGATAAGCTGAAGCAATTCTATGATTAACATCATATTTAGCGAGGGTCTTCCTAAAACCTCCATGAATGAAATGAGAACCCCCATCAGTCATGAGATACCTAGGCACTCCAAACCTAGGAAAGATAACGTCCTTAAGCATTTTTAGAGAGGTTTCCCCGTCAGCACTTTTCGTAGGAATGGCTTCTACCCACTTAGTAACATACTCAACGGCAACAAGAATATGAGTGTAACCCTTCGAAGGAGGGAAAGGACCCATAAATTCGAATCCCCAACAATCAAAAGGTTCAATAACTAGAGAGTAGTTCATAGGCATTTCATTGCGTCTAGAATATTACCAACACGCTGATATTCATCACAAGATAAAACAAATTTTCTTGCATCTTTAAAAAGGGTAGGCCAGTAGAAACCTGATTGTACTACCTTTTGTGCAGTTCTATCTCCTGCATGATGTCCTCCATAGGCGCTACCATGACATTTATGCAATATCTCTTTTTGTTCATATTCTGCAACACATCTTCGCATAATACCATCAACTCCTTCTTTGTATAAGTGTGGGTCATCCCAAAAATAATGCCTCAAATCATAAAAGAACTTTCTTCTTTGCTGAGCTATAAAAGTTGGAGACAAATACTTGGAGACAATAAAGTTAGCATAATCAGCATACCAACGGCTTCCTCGCGAGCTCACCCCTACTGCGGCTAACTGTTCATTTGGGAAACTATCATTAACATGCATATGATCAAAAGAGATGTTTTCCAAACGAGATAAATTATCAGCTATAGGGTTTTCAGCACCCTTCCTATCTACTATGTGTAGATCAAACTCTTGTAAAAGCAGTACCCATCTAATAAGCCACCCATCTAATAAGCCAAGGATTAGCGTCCTTCTTCGTCATAAGATATTTAATAGCAGCGTGATCAGTATGAATGGTTACTTTTGAGTCCACAATATAAGGCCTAAACTTATCACAGGCAAAAACAATAGCTAGAAATTCCTTTTTAGTAGTGGCATAATTCCTTTGAGCAGCGTCTAGAGTCTTACTAGCATAACGGATAACGTTTAACTTTTTATCAATACGTTGCCCAAGGACAGCCCCTACAGCAAAATCACTAGCATCACACATTATTTCAAAGGGTAAACTCCAATCAGGTGGTTGAACAATAGGGGCTGTAGTTAAAGCCTTCTTAAGAGTTTCAAAAGCTTCCCTACAATCATCATCAAAAACAAAAGGTACATCTTTTTGAAGAAGATTAGTGAGAGGTTTTGATATCCTAGAGAAGTCTTTAATAAACCTCCTATAGAAACCAGCATGACCAAGGATACTACGAATACCTTTGATGTCTCTTGGACATGTCATCTTCTCCATTGCCTCAACCTTAGCTCTATCAACTTCCATGCCTCTTTCAGAAACTTTATGCCCAAGAACAATCCCTTCATTAACCATGAAGTGGCATTTCTCCCAATTAAGAACAAGATAAGTTTCTTCACATCTCTGCAAAACTTTATCATGGTTGTGCAGACAATTATCAAAGGAAGTTCCATAGACAGAAAAGTCATCCATGAACACTTCTACAATTTCCTCACAAAAACCATGAAAGATAGCAGACATGCACCTTTGGAAGTAGCAGGAGCATTACATAAACCAAAAGGCATACGTCTGTAAGCATAAGTTCCATAAGGGCAAGTAAAAGTAGTTTTTTCTTAATCTTGTTGTTTAACAGCAATTTGAGAGAAACCAGAATAACCATCAAGAAAACAAAAATGGGTCTTTTTAGACAACCTTTCCAACATTTGATCAATAAAAGGAAGCGGGTAGTGATATTTCTTAGTAACTTTATTGACTTTCCTAAAATCGATGCACATCCTATAGCCTACCACTATTCTTTGAGGAATAAGCTCATCATTATCATTAGGGACAACGGTAATACCTCCCTTTTTAGGAACACAATGAACAGGACTAACCCATTCACTATCAGCAATAGGGTAAATAATACCAGTATCAAGGAGTTTCAATACCTCATTCCTTACCACTTCCTTCATCCTAGGATTTAAACGTCATTGGTGCTCCACTACCGGCTTTGCATCTGGTTCTATGTTGATAGAGTGCTGACATATAGTAGGTGAAATCCCTTTTAAATCATCCAGAGTATACCCCATAGCTCCTCGATGTTTCCTCAAAACTTCCAATAACCTTTCTTCTTCCTTCACTGAAAGTTTAGCGCTAACAATAACAAGATATATCTTTCTATCATCAATATAAGCATATTTAAGATCATCAGGGAGATGTTTTAGATCGAAAACAGGATCCTTTTTAGGTGGCATCGTGGTACCCCAAGTCTTCTACAGGCAAGTCGTGCTTAAGCATCATAGGTTGATCACGGAGAATCCTGTCAATCTCATTCCTTTCTTCCATGAAGATTTCACTTTCATGATCTTCCATAAATTGCTGGAAAGCATTGTTAGGAGCAAGAGAAATAGAAGCATGTTGTTCAACCCTAAAATCCTCGTTATGGGTTTCCTCTTCGCAAGGTTCTTTAGCAAATTTTGAAAAATTAAACTCATAAGATTCCCCATCAAACTTAATCAAGATTTTCTCCCCCTTGCAATCAATAATAGCTCCACAAGTACTCAAGAAAGGTCTACCAAAAATGATAGGGTAGGTTTTACTAGCAGCCGAACCAAGTACTAGAAAATCAGCAGGGTACTTAATCTTACCACAAAGGACTTCCACGTCTCGTAGAATACCAATTGGAGAGATGGTCTCTCTATTGGCAAGGTGAATAACCACATCAATCTCTTCCAACTCGCAAGGACTGATTTCATGCATAATTTCTCTGTAAAGCTCATAAGGAATAGCACTAGAACTTGCACCAATATCACATAAACCATAATAGCAATGATCACCAATTCTAACAGAAAGCACATGAACACTAGCCTTTTTAGTTCTATTGGGATGTGAAACAATATTAGAAGCGTCCTCACAAAAGACTATGTGCCCATCTTCTACGCTTTTAGTGACAAGGTCTTTCACAATTGCTACCATAGGTTCAATGTTTATTTTCTCATCAGGTTTTACAGTTCTTTTTTCACTTTTGGTGATTACATTAGTTATCATAGGATGGTCCTTAACCTTTTTGGGGAAGGGAATCTTCTCGATATAAGGTTCGGGTAAGATGGGGTCAATAATGCAATACTCAGCACTTCCAATAGGAGCATAATCAACAGTATCTTTGTAAGGTGCATGGTACTTATTCCATCCCCTTTTTGGAATTTCGATATAGGAAGCAAAAACTCTAAAGCAATTTGTAATAACTTGAAAATCAAGACCATAAATATTACTACTATTTTGAAAGTCATCAGTTCCAAAAAAAGATTCAATGCATTCATAATCATAATTTATACCTGACTTTCTACCTTTATTATTCTCCCAAGCTTCAACATTGTCTTGAATACGGTCTAGAAGATCCCATTTAGCTTCTTCTTCCATGCGAGTGAATGATCCAGCACAAGAAGCATCCAATAAATCTTTATCATGTAGAGGGAGCCTTGCATAAAAGTTATTGATAATAATTTTGTTGGGGAGCTCATGAATGGGATATTTGAGCATTAGTAACTTCAGTCTCCCCCAAGATTGAGCTGTACTCTCTCCATCAAGAGGCCAAAAGTTGTATATTTGATTCTGGTCTTTATGAATCTCACTAGGAGGATAAAACTTTGAATAAAAGAGATGCACTATTTCCTCCCATTCCAGAGCTTGACCATTCATTAGCAGCTTATACCATTCCCCAGCTCTTCCTTTTAGTGATAATGAGAATAACTTCTTCTTAACTTGATCTGTAGTAATACCTGCACACTTGAACACCCCGCATAATTCGTGTATAAAGAGCAAATGATCACCGGGATGGACAGTTCCATCCCCAACATAGTAGTTATCCATAACACGATCAATAATTCTTGTAGGTATTTTGAAAACATCATTCTCAGCAGGTGGTGGCTTATCTACGACCTTAGTAGTGGTAGTAGCATTATCAAATAAGAAACTCAGCGAATTATCCATAACAAAAATAAAGCAACTAGCAGAAGTAAACAATACTCAAAGTAGAAGTTTCCTTTACCAGTTCCACTCTCCAATAGCGCTTCACTCCCTGGCAACGACGCCAGAAAATAATCTTGATGACCCACAAGTATAGGGGGTGTATCGCAGTATTTTCGATAAGTAAGAGTGTCGAACCCAACGAGGAGCAGAAGGTGCTGGCTAGTGGTATGTATTAGGAATTCTCTGCAAATACTTAGCAAACGAATTTTTAGGGGTTTTCGATAAAGCAAGTAAACAAAGTACGAGTAAATAAAAGACAATAGAAATAAATGCAGGAAGTGGCCCAATCCTTTATGCAGCAAAGGACAAGCCGGGTGTATTTCTTAAGATGACCAAACGTTCTCGAGGACACATGGGAAGGCTGTCAAGTGCTTTCGCTTCATATAGTTGATTAATCTTCTTTAGCTTGCTAAGTGTTGTGTGGGTGAACCTGTGCTTATGTACCGCCCCATCGAAGACTAATACATACTTGTGATTATACCCCTTGCAAACATCCGTAAGTACAAGAAAGTAATTAAGGTAGAAACCTAACCACAGCTTTAAACTCTAAGACCCTTACGTCCCTTGTGCAATGGTTTCCTAACGGGGGTTCAGGTTTCTGTCAATCCGGCAACCCCTACGATTAGTAGCCAAATACACAATGCATTCCCCTAGGCCCATATAGGTGAAGTGTCATGTAGTCGACGTTCACATGACACCACTAGAAGAAGTACACCACAACTTAAATAACAATCTATTGAATCTTTCTCAACGCAACTCCACTACTAACAACAAGACTTCTCCCATGTCCTCAAGAACAAAACTGACTACTCAAAATACATCATATGGATCATGATCAGAGATGGAATAATGTTGTATAACAATCTGAACATAAACAATAATTCAATGTTTCACTCAATAGCATCAACTACAAAGGGTAATCAACACCGGGAAAGTTTCCCCTATGAACTAATGCAAAATTCAACCAATTGTTACATCAATATGGAGATGGTGATGAGGGTGCTCATGGTGATGATGGTGGTGTTGATGGCGACGATCTCCCCTCTCCGGGAAGGAATTCTCCTGGCAGAAATATGTCTGCCGGAGAGATCTTTCTCTCTCAGTGTTTTCCGCCCGCAGAGGCGGCGAAATCTTTCTGTGGTCGCTTCCTGAGTCTTAGGGTTTCGGGAGGATGATATACGCCAGAGGGGAGAGGCTAGAGTGGGCCAGGGCGGCCACACCACCTCCAGGCGCGGCCTAGGCCTGTCCGCGCCATGGGGTGGTGTGGGCCCCCTGTGGCCCACCTCCACTCCATCTTCTGGCATCCTTTGTCTTCTGGAAAAATAGGATTTTCCGTATATTTTCCTGGATTTTCTGATCTTCACGAATTTTGCCTCCAAACAATAACTTTTCCATCAGAATCCTGACTGCAGCGGTCCATGCTCCAAAAGTCATCAACCATGCAAAAGTAGATGAAATAACATAAGTATCACCTCTCAATATGAAATATATCAATGAATAATAGTTAATTAAGACATAGAATAGTGATGCAAAATGGACGTATCAGTATGCACCGTTAAGAAAGTTCGTCGTTTCGAAGAACCACGTGAAGATCGGGTGTGATAGACTCTTCGTTCGCATACAACGGGTGTAAGACAGTTTTACACACGTGAGTACTAAGGTTATTACTTGGTGATCCTAGCATGTACAGACATGGCCTCGGAACATGAACCGAAAGGTAAAGGACGAGTCATATTTATGATATGATGCCCATACGATGCTCGCCATTGGAGCCGTGCCACCACTCGTGACGATCGGTCGTGGCATAGTGAATTTGGTTCGTGTAATCACCAAAACGACTCGAGAGATGTTGTTTTGAGTGATAGTTCAATTTAGTAATTTCGATTAATTTGAACTCAATTTATCATAAACTAAATCGAAGTGAATTTGCATAGTTCATTGTAGTTACTAGCATTAGTTTACTACCTTGTGTTTAGCTATGATTGAGATAATATAACTATAGAATTCTGGAATTTTTACTTTACGAACTGGTATCGTATTGTTTTATGTGTGTCAATACAAAGTTTAAAGTACTATTGCAATCTTTCAGCAAAACCTCACTTACTCTGTGAAATTCAATAAGTTATATTGAATCAAGAGTAACAAATTCCAACATTAGTATCTAAGTATCATTCTTGCCTCTATGATTCTTGATATTGAAAATTTGTTTTAATATCAACATTATCTAGGAGCTGAAAAATTGTTTCAGAAACCATCATTTGTAGAAGATATTGTGATATCTGAAACAATGTCTTGGTTGCAATATGATAAAATATAATTTTAGTAAGATAAAATTTCTCATATAGTATAAGAATTTGTGTAGGTTGGAGACGCTAGGCGTCCTGATCTCCCAAAAAGGTTTTGGGAACAATGTTATATTCACAATTCACCTTTATAAGCTATAGTAGCTTGATCATGAATGTTGTCATGATAAGGATGGATAAAATTGTAGGTAAAATGTTTACTACATTAAAAGGATTACTAAAAGGTGTGAAATTTAAAAAAACGCCAAACATTTGATGATGGTTATCAACTTCGAAATGCAAATCCAAAGGTATTAGTATTTGACTATACACGCTTGGGACTATGTAGCATATGTATGGCACCACTATCGATGTTGATAGATTCTCTTAAAAAGGAAAGGTAATGCTGAAAAGAGAATCTGGTAAATAATTGATAGAAAGGAAAAAGACTAGAAAAGTCCATCTTAGGAATATAGATGATATACACGTTATGGGTGTATTCTTTGCTTCCTAAACAATGTGGTTCTTGGGCATTGGATACCGGTATTGGATACCAAATTTGTTGGTATGAAGTGTCATACATAACAACACAATCCATGAACTGCAATGGCCTAAGTAACTAGCAAGATAATATGTGATGATGTTCATAGAAAACAATTAAAGTGTTATTGTGTTTCTCGTTGATATCAAAGCTTTCCTTCAAGATTTGTATTTTAATAATTGTTATTTTGTTCCGGTAATATGAGAATAATGGTTATTCAAATAATTACTGTATTCCATAGAAGATGGATGAACTTCTACAAATCTAGTTGGATAAATCACGTCCATAAACACTAATGCTAAAAGTCGCAAGACAAATGATTGGAATATCACTTTCGAGTGACATCGCTGTTTAAATTATATTGGAAATAAAACAAGGACAAAACTCAACGTTAATGGATTTTTGTAGTCTTTTGATTTTGATCAATTGACGCTTGTGAAACTTTCCTGGGGATAATTAAAACCTAGTTCATGGGCCAAAAAATAACGAACGACTAACCTATTGGACATAGTGCATGTTGATGTATATTGTCCATTATGTGTAGTCATGAGCGACGGATTTAAACTTCATATGCTTTCTCTGAAATTTAAGTAAATACATGTGTATATTTACTTAATAAGGGAGAAGTATAAAACATTTGAAAATGTTCAAATGATTTCAAGATGAAGTGGAAAATTATTGTACTAAGAAAATAAATAATTTATGATTAGATCATAAAGGAAGATATTTGAGTTACAAGTTTAGCAAAACACCTAAGATTTGTGGAATCGTTCCATTGTTTTATGTATTCCTGATAAACCATAGGAAAATGGAGTATTCACGAAATGTAATCATTGGTGTTATTTATAAATTTTCCATTATATTTTAAAGATTAAGCTTTAGTGACTCCCGCTTTTACACTGAAATGAGCTCGATCATGATCCGTTGAAATGACACCATATGAGTTATGGTTTGGTATAAAATCCAAGTTGTCTTTTTCTTACATTTTGGTATGCTAGGCATAAGTAATATGTTTACAAGCAAAGTCGGATAATCATGTCTTTGTAGGTTATTCCAAATAACCGTTGGGTATTCCTCCGAAGCACAAAAGACAAAAGTGTTTGTCGCTTACAATGACAAGTTTCTTAAGAAGGAATTTTCGTGAAAATTTAAGTGGGAGGACAATAGAACTTTGATAAGGTTATTGAACCTAAGCTATGTGTGCGGAGTTGCGCAGTACCAGAAAGCATCCTGGAGGCAGCCATAATGCTCATAGCTCTCGTGCCTCAAAGGTTGTGGTCATGGAGATCTAAGTTCCTATTGAACCGCGTAGGTCGGGTAAACAATAAAATAGTAAGATTTGAGATTGAATCATTATTGTTTGACAATGATGAACCGACTACATGCAAATAAGCGATGATGGGCCCTGACTCCGTCAAATGGCTTGAAGCCATAAAATCCGTGATAGTTCCATATAGGAGAAACAAAGTTACTGAACTTGGAAGACCCCCTGGAAGGCATGCAACCTATTGTTTGTATTTGGATCTATAAAGAAACAGACATGGATGTTTCGCATCTATGAAATAGTTGACATGTTGGTAAAGAGTTTACAATATTGTTCAAGGAGTTGAACACGACAAGATTCAATCTTTCGTAGCGATATTTAGTCTGGACAGATTAATGTAGCAACCACTACATATGTAAATTGTTATATATACTAGTTAAACAAACAAAACAATATTGTTCTGAAAGAATGTTTACAAAGGACGTGTACATGACACGGTCTGAAAGGTTTTCTTAAATCAAAGGATGCTAAAAGTACATGCAAACGTCAATAGTTAAAGTAAGCATAGCGGAGTTTGAATCTTCACCGTGATAAAAATGTTATTTTTTTTAATTTTATCAAGGACACTGAAGATGCTCGCATTTGCATGAAATTAAGTGGGAGCACTGAGACATAATTATAATACATTGTGTATAAGACATATTGTTGATTGGAAATGATGTATCTTTTATCTGACACAAGTTAAGAATTTCATTGAAACTAGATTTGGATGAAACACTTAGGCAAAACCCAGATATTAGGCATCAATGTCTATATGGATAGATTGAGACACTAATATGGTTATGGAAAATGTACATAGATGACATATTGAATGAGTTCAATATGGAAGCGACGAGAAAGGTTCTTGCCACATGGAAAAGGTTGAATCAAGGTTCGACTGTTTTGACACTTGGTGAGTAAAATCACATGGATATCTTGATAATCAAGATTCAAGTGTGTTTGACACTTGGTGACTAAAATCACATGGATATCTTGACAAACAAGATTCAAGTGCTTTGACACTTGGTGAAGTGAAATCACATGAATATCTTAATCAATCATTTCATGATATGTACATATCCAGATAAGTCCTATGCTATAAATGTTATGAGCATATACCAGGATGACTCATAAGATGATCATTGAACAATAGTAAGGATATTCTTATGATCTTTGGAAGAACTAAGAATATATTTTGTATATAGAAGTGACATATACTTCATTGTAAAGTGTTACATTGACACTATAGAGATAGTTCATTGTAAAGTGTTACATTGGCACTATACATATAGTTCATTCTAAAGTGTTACATTGGGACTAGTTTCATCACAATATACAGATTAAGTTTATCTCAATTTAGGCTATAGGTTAAGGTAGCACAATGTAATGGAAAAAAGTTCCATGATGCATTTGGATGAGTTTGTGATGGACACTACAACGAAAGGCTAAGTATAATACTGCTATGCTAGCAGCAAATGAACTAGTTGTGGTTCGATGGGCTAGTACTATGAAGATATATTGTATGGCAATTATTTTAACATGTTTTAAACCCCAAGGAACTAAGGTATCACCAAATTTTTACAAAGCCACCTCATTAGAGAATGAGTGATGCGTGGAGATGCAAAGACATGCAGATACACACAGACCTGAAAGTGTCAGATTTGGGGATTATGTTTACCACTAGGAAACGCATATGTACAACACTAAAGTGCCATAGGTGTTGAATGTGCAAGTTCTTTCAAACTAGATTATTGACTCTAGTGCAAGTGGGAGACTGAAAGGAATATGCCCGAGAGGCAATAATAAAGTGGTTATTATCTTATTTCATATTTATGATAAATGTTTATTTTTCATGCTATAATTGTGTTAATAGAAAACATTAATACATCTATGATTTATAAACAGAAAAGGTTCCTAGTAATGCCTCTCTTAATACTAGCTTGTTGATTAACTGATGATCATTGGTTTCCTGATCATGAACATTGGATGTTGTTAATAACAGGGTCATATCACTGGAGAATGATATGATGAACAGTCACCCAAAGTAGATGTAACAATACGACCATGTCCTCCAGTTTATATTGTTATCACATTCGTAGTAACTCAATGTCCTTAGACCATGAGATCATGTCAATCACTTTCACTAGAAAGGTACTTTGATTCCATCAAACGTCACACCGTAACAAGGTGATTATAAAGGTGTCGTTGGTACTTGGACAGTGTTAGTTGAGGCTTGTGGATCAGGAGTGGAATTTGTCCATCCAGATGACGGAGAGATATACTTAGGGTCATCTTGGTGATATCACATTGACATTAGCTTGCAAGCAAGTGATTTGGTCACCAGATTGTTATATCACAAGAACGAGAAAAAGAGTACTTGTCGAGAACGAGATTAAACAAGGTATGGATGATACCGAGTGATCAAATCTCGGACAAGTAAAATATCGCGAGACAAAAGGAATTTGATTACAGTTAAAAAGGTTCAGAAGATCATTGGATTTTCGTGGAATAGTGGGAGTCATTATGGATCTCTAGATCCCGCTAATGATTATTGATCGGAGAAAGCTCGGTCATGACTACATAGTTATTGAACCCATAGGGAGAAAATCTTAAGGTTAGTCGATGCAATTGAGTGGATACGGAACACGAGAGAAGATAATGGACATCGCAGTAATTTGTTATGTTGAATCTACCGAAATGGTTTCAGTGTATCGAAACAAAGCAAGGGAATAAAATGTTAGTGTGTTCATTAAATGAAATACTCATTAATGAAGTGTTCATTAAATGGAGTTGCATTAAAACAAGGGAATTAAAGTGCTTTAATGGAAAGACCTTTGATTTATTGAGTGAAATTTTTAATGAAGGATGTGTGGAGGTGGATTATGTGAGTGAAGTGTCCACCCACGTAAATGTGGGAGACGTGGGGAACCACCATGGCTCCATGCCATGGACCTTTGGGGTGCCCCCTCACCTATAAAAGGACCCTCCTCCTCTCATCTCACTCATTCACCATTCCTCTCATATGCCCTTTGGATGGCATCTTCCCCCCTTGCTAGCTTTGTCCATTGCCAAGAGAAAGGTGATTAGGAATAGCCATATTCGAGATATTCCCCTCTACCACCTCTACCATGTCGTAGTGCTGCTAGAGTTCCTGGGGATCCACTACATTTGCTGCCCAACATGGACCAAGGGACGAGAGCCGTCGGCACACCTTATGGGTGACCAATTACGGAGGTGCTGCACTCTTGTGGCACTTATCGTCTGCACGTCCTTGAGGATGGTCGTGTACACTCTACACCATCCACGTTTGTTTGCGGGAACGTTATCCCGTGTTACGGTCTTCGAGGGTGAGTCTATCTAAAACCATTACATCTATCTCCTAGATATGATCTTGGGGGTTGCAACCGTGGGATTTTTTTGCTTTCTATATAAAAACCCCCATCAGTGGAATGGTAAGCAGGTCAATGACAACCGAGAAGTCAATATTTATGATTGATTTACATAAAGTTTGAACAATGCTGAGGTATCATAGTTATATCCACCTTTAAGTTTGTTATCTCGTGATCTTGAGCATACAACTAAAGAAACTTCGTGGCATGCAACATCGACATCACTGTGCCTATTTGTTGAATTTGGCAAGGGCACTCTAACAAAATGTGAGACCACAGAACATCTCAAATCCTCCTTCTATCCTCAACACGACTCGAGATTAAATGCCTCATTTTATTTTGCAATTCCATGCAGATGGTATTGGTCTACTAATGGCTCCCCAGTGCAGGAGATCAATTGTACTACTTTTCAATAAAGCAAGGTTATCGAACCCACGAGGAGCTGAGGAGTTTGACAAAGAAAATAATTTTAAATATAGTAGATTTGGTGTTTTTGGGTTTATAGTTTACAAGAATATGAAGTGTTGAAAGTAAATAGCAATAAGTAAATGCTCTCAATGAGAGAAAGCCCAATCCTATATGTAGCAAGAGGACAAGCTCAAATGTGTGTGAACTTATATGTGACAAGCGTTCCCGAGGGCGGCATGGATTTACATAGCATAAAGATTTCTACACAATATGGTGAATATGTTGTCAAGTTCCATTCCCTTTGGGTGGACCCTAAAATAGGTGAAGCGATGAATATGAGAGAAATACACAACTTATGATGGGTCCTACAGCCATTCACATGAACATCTAAGAATCATTTAGACATAAATGTCCGACCATATAAATAAATAAATTAGTCCACGGCATATAATCCCTCCAATGCAACTCAAAGTATTGGAAAACGATTTCTGTCAATTCCGTCCCTTCCAACGCCTATCATTACATCAAAGTATTATCCTATGAGCCCATATAGGTGAAGTAATATGCATTCGACGTTCGCATAAAACCATCATAGAACAATATAAAAGATAAAAACTTGACCACATACTCATTGCATATTATATGGAAATCATAGACAATTCATCATATGCCCTCAGGAACATGGAGATCTACACACAAGTGGCAAACATGATATAGATCAGTGTCATATGGATTACAACACAATATGAAAATATAATCTCTCCACCAAATAAAGACAAGATGCCAATCACAAACATGCAAATAGCCCTTAAAAATATACGGGGTTCAATCAATCAGAAACTATGAGGGGAACGAGATGGATTTAGTGGATGGTCATTGTGATGATGATGGTGCTGATGGAGATGTTGATGGAGAGGCCTCCCCCTATGTAGGAGGAGTGGTGATGACGATAGTGTCGATTCCCCCTTACCGGAGGCTCCGGTGCAGCAGGATCTGCCCTCTCCTTGAGTAGGAGAGGACTTTCGCCTCTGTTGCCACCTCTATAAATCATAGGAAAAGTATGGCGTAGGTTTTCTGGCGAGACGGATGAGTCTGTAGAAAGCAGGAGCTGAGACGACACTCGAGTCCAAAAAGAGACTTTAAGGTGCACCTAGGGGTGGGCGCACCCTCTGGCCTCTTTTGGCATTCAGGGCTCCTCTGGCGTGCTTCTTTGGCTCAAGTTGATTCTACAGGTGAAAAACAGATCAGATATTTTTCCTCCGATTTTTAGATGTCCAGAAGGTCCCTGAAACCAAAAAAACCTGAAAAGGAAGATTTTCCGCCTCCCAAAAATTAAATATCAATGAAAGGAACTTTGTAGGAATGTCCCGTAAATCATCTAAATATGCATAAATAATTATGGATCATGGTAAATATGATTCTAAATAGTGCATATAAATCCTACGAATGATGATGCAAAATGCACGTATCATCTACTTAGAGGGACTATCAATATTTTCAAAATTATTATTATCCTCTAAAAGGTTAGGTAGCCAGCTTTGTAAATGTTACTATGGAATATAAATCTAATAGTATTGCACGTACGATATTTTTTGTAGCCACACTTTTGGAAAATAAAGTGATTGACCATTATTTCACAATTATCTAGCTCAGATATTCTGGCATTGCTACCTTTGTTTTTTCTCACTTCTATGTCGATTAAATTAGGCATTTTAACGCCACTGGTTACTATGACATTAGAGTTGTGAATAATGGTACCTGGACATTTACCCCTATCAAGTTGCAGATTTATGTATTTTTAGAACTCAATCATTTCATCACGATAGAAAATATCTTTTTAACTGGAAAATAAGATATGCTGAAATCTCCAGTATTACTTGATGAGAGTATAGAACACTCAATGCACGACCAATGCTTTTAAATCACATTGTTTATTTTATTTGATGCTTTCAAGCATGAAGAACAAACTGTTGTAACGGTATGGCTATATATTTTGTTAGCTTTGTGACAAATAAATAACGAAGAACGAAAATAAAATCGAAGCAAGGAGGACACAGATTTAACGTGGAAAACCCTCTCCAACAAAGAGAAGGGAAAAATCACGGGCGCCAGCCAGCGAAACTTCACTATAACGGAGAGTGTTTACACAATGCCGGGGATTTCACAGATGCGACCTCTCCCAGCCGGCGGCTTACAAGAAGTATATATAGCGGTGGTAAGCTAGGTCATCAACGATCCGTACCGCGGGGGCCTCGCTCTGCTCCGTCAGAAGTTGGCCTCTACTTTGTAGAATCTGGATCAACATATAACAAACTCCACCTTGAGACAAATTCCATCTTGTAGCATCAACAATAATCATCTCCCCGAAGAAACAAAGAAAACACTTTCGGCGCTAACAGCCACTTGGGCTAAGTAGTTATACCAACTAAACTTGAGCATAAGCTCAAACTTAGCAACAGGAACAAGCTTTGTCATCATATCAGCAGGATTATCATGAGTGCTTATCTTGCATACCTTTAGTGTACCTTGTGCAACAACATCACGAACATAATAGTACTTGATATCAATGTGCTTTGTTCTCTCATGGAACATCTAATCCTTAGTAAGGTAAATAGCACTTTGACTGTCACATAACAGGTTAATGCAAGAATCATCCTGACAAAGCTCAGCATACAAACCTTTCAACCAAATAGACTCTTTGCAAGCTTTAGCAACAGCCATATATTCTGCTTCGATTGTAGATAGAGCAACAACTGGTTGCAGTGTTGCCTTCCAACTCACGGCACATCCACCTACCGTGAACACATAACCTGTGAGGGACCTTCTCTTATCCAAGTCGGCACCAAAATCTGAATCCACATAGCCTGTGAGTCCCTCATCAGTCTTGCCATACTTCAAGCAAGCGTTTGATGTGCCACGGAGGTACCTGAAAATCCACTGAACAACGTTCCAATGTTCTTTACCAGGATTAGCCATGTAACAACTCATCAAGCTCATAGCATATGATAAATCAGGGCGAGAACAAACCATGGCATACATCAAGGAACCAACAGCACTAGAATAAGGAACTCGAGACATGTACTCAATATCTTCATCAGAACTAGGACATTGCAATGCTGACAATTTAAATTGAGGAGCAACAGGACTACTAACTGACTTTGCATCATGCATATTAAAACGTTGAAGAACTTTCTCAACGTAACTTTGCTGACTAAGAAACAACAACCTACATTTTCTGTCCCGTTTAATTTCCATACCTAGGATTTTCTTAGCAGCACCAAGATCTTTCATCTCAAATTCACTACTTAGGTGTGCCTTCAAAGTAGTGATTTCTTTCATGCTCTTGGTAGCAATTAACATATCATCAACATATAACAGCAAGTAAATAGGTGATCCATTAACAAACTTTATGTAAACACATCTATCAAACCGAGACCTCTTAAAACCTTGTGAGATCATAAATGAATCAAACCTTTTGTACCACTGTCTTGGAGATTGCTTCAAACCATAAAGCGACCTCTTCAATTTGCACACAAAATCCTCTTTTCTAGGAACTATGAATCTTTCAGGTTGGTCCATGTAAATTTCCTCCTCCAGTTCACCATGCAGAAAAACAGTCTTTACATCTAGCTGCTCAAGCTCAATATCATGCATAGAAACAATACCAAAGAAAGCACGAATAGAACTATGCTTCACAACCGAAGAGAAAACATCATTATAAAACATTTTGCTACTAACCTTGCCTTAAACCTTGGAGGCTCATTAGGAGACAAACCTTCCTTTCTCTTGTATATCCACTTACAGCGGACAACTTTCTTCTGTTTAGGCAAGCGCACAACTTCCCATGTGCCATTCTTATCAAGCAATTGCATCTCTTCATGCATAGCAGAAACCCACTTCTCGCGGTAAACGGATGCAACAGCCTCATTGTATGTAGCAGGTTCAGTATCATGCTCCACCTGTTCAGCACAACTCAAAGCATAAAGATCAAGATTACACTCTTCAATTAAACGACGAGGTGAAACTATGTTACGCATCGGTCTATCAGCAGCAATAGATTCCTGTGGTTGCTGCAAAACAGTAGGTGAGTGCTGAACAACATCATCATCAATATTTTCCTCATGAGTATCACCAACAACATCATTATTATCAACAGTTTTCTACAGGTGCTCCACCTGCACACAAACTCCTTCGTCTCCAATAGCAACAGGAAAAGGATCTAATGGCAATCTGTCATGATACATAACAGATTCATTGAAAACAACGTTCCTACTCAACAAAATCCTTTTAGTTTTAGGATTCCATAGTTTATATGCCTTAACTCCTGAACTATAACCAAGGAACATGCACTTAATAGCTATAGGCTCTAACTTTCCATTATCAACGTGAGCATAAGCAGTGCAACCAAAAACTCTCAACTGTGAATAATCAGCAGGCGAACCTGACCATACCTCAATAGGAGCTTTCTTCTCAAGTGGAATAGAAGGTGACCTGTTGATGAGGTAACACGCTGTGTTGGCTGCTTCAGCCCAGAAACATCTATGCATACCTGCATTGGACAACATACAGCGAGCCCTCAAGATGATCGTTTTGTTCATGCGCTCGGCCACACCATTCTGCTGAGGAGTGTAAGGGATGGTGTGGTGCCTGATCATACCATCATTACTGCAAAACTCCTCAAACTCATTACAACAGAATTCCATACCATTATCAGTACGTAGTACCTTTACCTTCTTTTCAGTTTGCTTTACTACCATAACTTTCCACTTCTTAAAAGCATCAAAAACATCAGATTTATGTTTCAGAAAATATGGCCACCTTTTTCTTGAGTAGTCATCAATAATAGTAAGCATGTAATTAGCACCACCAATAGAAGTCTTACGGGAAGGTCCCCATAATCTAATATGCCTTTGGGGGTATGAACAGACGCATTGAATTTAACTCTTTTATGCTTACCTTAAATGCAGTGCTCACAGAACTCAAACTTACCCAAGTTGCAACCATCAATCGGCTCTCTCTTAACCAACTCTACCATGCCATGTTCGCTCATATGCCCAAGACGCATATGCCACAGATTTGTTTTACCACAATCATCAGAATCATTAGAAGTAACAACAGCAGCAATACCAAGTAAAGTTCTACCTCTAAGAACATATAACATAGCAGAATTCATATCACATATAATGTGAATAAGAGAACCTTTTGATACCTTTAACAATCTACGCCCACCAGCGTACTTGTATCCATCAACGTCCATGGTACTCAGGGAGATCAGATTTCTGGCCATGCTTGGTATGTGCTTCACCTCATTCAACGTACGCATCACGCCATCATGTGTCTTGATCTTAATAGATCCAACTCCGACAATATGGCACGGGTTGTCATTCCCCACACATACAAAATATCAGTCTGCACAGACTCATATGAATTGAACCAATCTTTGTTACAGCAAATATGAAACGAACATGCAGTATCAAGTATCCATTCATCATCATGAGAAGCACAAGCAGCAAAAATGGCTATATATTCACCGTCAGAACTATCACCAGAAACAACAGCAGCCTTACCATTACCTTGATCCTTATCTTTCGGTTGGTAAGTATCGTTCCTTTTCTCCTTATTCTGCAGCTTCCAACAATCATCAATAACATGATTAGATTTCTTACAATACCTGCAGAACTTGTCCTTTCCCTTGAACTTCGAATGACTTCTGCCGTATTTGCTCTTATCTCGGTTGCCCTGGTTGTTAAATCTCTGCTCGGTCCTGCCACGAACTTGCAGAGCTTCAGCCTTGGAAGACGCCCCATCTGCCGATCCACCTTCCTGCAATCTATGCGAGAACAACTTCATCTTCACATGCATCTTACTGGTTAGATCCTTTGACATGCAGATCGATTCCAGTTTCCCCCAAAGGGCAGCAGCAGATTTCTCTGTCAAGACTTCCTGCAAAATATTATTGGATAGATGAAGTTGAATCATAGACAAAGCCTTACGGTCCTTCCGCTTCTCTTCGCCAGACCAGCTCTTAGCATCCTTTTCCCCGAATCCATCCAGCGCATCATCCAGACCTGAAGTTTGGGCAAGAATCGCCCGCATCTTCACCTGCCACAAGCAGAATCTTCTGGAGTAGTCCTGCTGCGGTAGATCGAACTTCAATGACGACATGTCACAAACCCTAGCTTAGAACCTGGGGCTCTGATACCACCGGCTAGCTTTGCGACAAGTAAATAACGAAGAACAAAAATAAAATCGCAGCAAGGGGGACACATATTTAACGTGGAAAACCCTCTCCAACAAAGAGAAGGGAAAAACCACGGGCGCCAGCCAGCGAAACTTCACTATAACGGAGAGTGTTTACACAACGCCGGGGATTTCACAGATGCGACCTCTACCAGCCGGCGGCTTACAAGAAGTATATATAGAGGTGGTAACCTAGGTCATCAACGACCCGCACCCCCACAGGCGTCCCTATCGTCCCAAGCCTCCGGCGATGGCCTTGCTCCGCTTCGTCAGAATTTGGCCTCTACTTTGTAGAATTTGGATCAACATATAATATATTTCTTCATAGAGGCAGATCCTTTTGTGAACATAGCTACAAAGATCTTTACTGAAAACTACTTACCACAGGTTCATATCTAATAGATATGATCTAATTCATGTAATCTTGCAAGGAGGAACGCACACGTGAGTATAGTAGGGGCGTGCGAGAGCAGCCGCTAGCCTCAGGAAATTTCATGACCAAGAGAGGAACAACTTGGCTCGTGGCCTAGGGGAAACGACGATTGAGTGGAGAAGCCATGTTGGTACTTCAAAGCTTGTTAATCACAAGATTTATGTTCTTTACTACAATTACTACAAACTATGGTGTTTTGTGAAAAATAGATCATGGTTGTGGTTCTACAAAAATCTTCCATTGTGGGCCTCTCTTACGGAGATTTTCTCTCCTCGTGCATGTATAAGACTGTAGGCATTACACTTAATAATCGTTTAATAGCCATAGCAACGCACGAGCATTCAGTTAGTATAGTTATAATTTTGTTCTTCATTTAACATGTGGTGATTAGATTATTTCGCATCAGGATGCATCATCTAACATGTTACATGATTCCTACATTCTTTTGGATGTGAAATCAGCGACTAGAATCCATTGGGCCTTGTCCTAAAGCTCTAGGTCGTAGTCACCGATGAGATTTGCTAGGAAATGCATCCTAGGGCCAAAACAATCCAACACTACGGGAGAAGTGAAAGATGCCTATGGCCAAAGTCTACACCGACGACTATTTGTCGAGGCCGTTGGCGTAGGCCCCGAGGGGGGCAGCCGAGCAAACCTGCCGTCGTCCTAGGTTTGCCGTGGGCGTTGGGCGGGAAAGGCCGACGGCAACCGTTTGCATAGACAGAGCCGTCGGCGTAAGGATTGGACGTGAAAGCGATGTGACACAGTGGATTGCTGACGTAGCTATTTTCTATTTTTGTTACATCATCCTAGAAAAAATCATAAATAAATCATTCTAATTTAGAAAAATACATATAATATATCAAATTTTACAGAAAAATAAGATATATCTATGTAAACTCAAACATTACATATTTTTATTAAATAAAATATAAAAAAATTACATATACTTTTGTATAACATATTTTCTATTTTCTGAGTGTCAAAAAACGGGGTGTTTTGTGAAGCAATCATTAAATGAAAGTTTCAAAATGGTACCAGCCCATTTTCCAAAATATTAGGCCACCTTGCATGAAAAATTTCCCAATCAGGGTATCATAAACCTTTTCTTCCACCCCTCGTGAAAAAGAAAAATGCCTGCTGGATCAGTAGGAAGTGATTCAGACTTGAACTATAGTTATGTGATCTGATGCTCATGATTTTTTGGAAAAATCATTTTTAGATTCATAATATGCTATTTCATCAAAGATCCATTGCAAGTTTAGCGAGGCTCAGCCCCGAGCTAAGAATCTTTGTGCCTGCCGTTTTGACCATAATTTTAAACGAGCATAACAAATTCAAAAACGGTCCAAACAATGTAAAACCTTCGCGTGGTGTCATATCATTTTACATGGTTATAACCAAAAATATCAAACTTGTTATATTGATTGCATCTAAAAAACCTTCTTGGAAATGAGCTATGATGTTCGTGGTTTCATGATTTTCAGGCTAAAAGACCAGTGTTATGGCTAGAATCGCAGCATAATTTATGATAATGTGCCCATATTGTGCACATATGTACATCATGGATAGTGAACAATATTGCAGGAGGAAGTTTTACTTTTTGTCACACCAAAAAGCCATTTTCCATCTTTTTGAGTGTCAAAAACGGAGTGTTTTGTGAAGCAACTACCAAATGAAAGTTTCAAAATGGTGCCACCCCATTTTTCCAATATACTAGACCACCTTGCATGGACAATGTCCTAAGCAAGGTATCTTAAACCTTTCTTTCTTCCCTAATCAAAGAGACAAATTCCTGCTGAATCAGTAGGAGGTGGGTCAGATTTAAACTACAGGTACATGATCAGATGCTCATGATTTTTTAGAAAAATCATTTTTAGGTTCACAATAAGCTATTTCATGAGAGATCCATTGCAAGTTTAGCGAGGGTCAGCCCCGAGCTAAGAATTTTCATGCCCGCCGTTTTGACCATAGTTTCAAACGAGCATAAGAAATTCAAAAACTATCAAAACAATATAAAAGCTTCGCGTGGTGTCATATAATGTGACATAGTTATAAGGAAAAATATTGAACTTTCCATATTGATTTCATCTCTAAAAACCTTCTTAGAAATGAGCCATCATGTTCGAAGTTTCATGGCTTTGAGGCCAAACGACCAATGTTATGGCCAGAATCATGGTAGAGTTTGCGATAATGTGCCCATATTGTGAACTCATGTGCATCATGGGATGACCAATAATATTGCAGGAGGAATTTTTCCGTTTCGTTGCACTAAAAATCCATTTTCCATTTTCTGAATGTCAAAAACATGGTGTTTTGTAAAGCAACCACCAAATGAAAGTTTCAAAATGGAACCACCCCCATTTTTCAAAAATACTAGGACACCATGAATGGACAATATCCCAACTGAGGTATTTTAAACCTTTTCGTCCACCCCTCGTAAAAAGACAAATTTATGCAGAATCGGTAGGAAGTGGGTCAGATTTGAACTAAAGGTACATGATCTGATGCCCATGATATTTTGGAAAAATAATTTTTAGGTTCACAATATGCTATTTCAACAGATATCCACTGCAAGTTTAGCAAGGCTCATCCCCGAGCAAAGAATCTTCATGCCCGCCTTTTTTATCATAGATTGAAACGGGCATCAGAAATTCAAAAACGATCCAAAAAATGGAAAACCTTCGCGTGATATCATATTATTTGACATGTTACAAGGAAAAAAATATCAAAACGGGGTGTTTTCTGAAGCAACCACCAAATGAAAGTTTGAAAATGGTACCACTCCATTAAAAAAAATACTAGGCCATGTTGAATGGACAATTTCCCAACCACGATGTCTTAAACCTTTCCATCCACCCCTCATGGAAAATGACAAATTCCTGCAAAATCGGTAGGAAGTGAGTCAGATTTGAACTACATGCACATGATCTGATGCTCACGAGTTTTTGAAAAAAATCATTTTTAGTTTCACAATATACTATTTCATCAGAGATCCACTACAACTTTAGCAAGGCTCAGCCCTGAGCTAAGGGTTTTTTAGAATCCTCAGATTTAAAAGGAAAATTTTGATATGATTTTTTGAAGATTTGGACACTACTAAATGAAGTTTATTTAAAAATACATTATGCATAATTAGAAAGATGATAGAGATGTCATGTTTGGACTCTTCTCATTTTTATGATCCAATTGGACATATTATTTGTCAAATTCCAATTTACGGATTTAAAGACATGAATTATTCCATATTAAATAGAAAAAGGCAAAAAAATATTTATTTTATTGCTATTTGAATTCAAGATTTTTATTACTTATTCATTTCTGTTTACTTAAATAATTGTTTGAAATTTAAAAATAAAGGCATGTGACACCATGGTCCAAGGGTTAATAGAATGATATGTTATATTATCATTAAGGTCTAATTTCCTTATCAAAAGCTCATTCGGAAGGAACAGAGAAGTTAAGCGTGCTAGGGCTGCGGTAGTGTGAGGATGGGTCACCGATTGGAAAGTTTGACCATGGGTGCAATTTGACTGACGATTAAGCGTACTTAGAGTTAAAAAGACGCTTGTGAGATTAACGAGTCAAAAAATTCAAAAAAGGCTCTCGGTGACATTGCCGAGTCAAACAATTTTAAAAATAATTAAAAATAATTTGATAAAAAACATAGGCTAACAGTATTGCTGTTGGCGTAGCAACTACCATACCAAACGACCGTCAACCTAGGTCGGGGGTATTGTCTCCTCTCTGGCGGGATTGCGATGAGGGATGCTTCACCATGAAGAACGTGTTGCGCGCCAGGTATCATAGAGACAAGGCTTCCCTCGCGGTGCCGCGATGCTTAGAGTTGCTATGGAGTGGCGGACAACGACTCGGTGGTGATCCCAGTGGCAGTCTTTGGCTGCCGGTAGAGGTTCGAGGTGGTGTTGGGCCCAATCTGACACGGCGGGGCGTGAAATGTATCGTATGGGTACCTAGAGCGTGGGGGTGGGGGTGAATAGCTGCTACTCCAAAATTTAACTCTTTTATAATTTTAGGTTTGACACAAAGATAAATTCTCTGGAGATGTGACTAAGATGAATTTCCCTATTGCAAACCTATCTACTAAGCGAGTAAAGGCGATTGGAGGAATGAGGTAACTATTGTGGAGCACATGGAGACAAATAATTTGTTTTACCACACTTCTTTCCTTGTTAAGGGAAGTGATAAGTCCATTTTGAATCACTATTCTATGTCTTAATTCACTATTATTCATTGATATATTTCGTATTGAGAGGTGATACTTATGTTATTTCATCTGTTTTTGCATGGTTGATGACTTTCGGAGCATGGACCGCTACAGTCAGGATTCTGATGGAAAAGGTGCTGTTTGGAGGCAAAATTCGCGAAGATCAGAAAATCCAGGAAAATATACGGAAAATCCTATTTTTCCAGAAGACTAAGGATGCCAGAAGACGGAGTGGAGATGGGCCACAGGGGGCCCACACCACCCCCTGGCACGGGCAGCCCTAGGCCGCGCCAGGAGGTGGTGTGGCCACCCTGGCCCACTCCAGCCTCTCCCCTACGGCGTATATCATCCTCCCGAAACCCTAAGACTCGGGGAGCGACCACAGAATGATTCCTCCGCCTCTGCGGGGTGGAAAACACCGAGAGAGAAAGATCTCTCCGGTAGACAGATTTCTGCCGGGGGAATTCCTTCCCGGAGAGGGGAGATCGTCGCCATCAACACCATGATCAAGCTGGACTTCATTGGGATCATCGTCATCATCACCACCATCACCACCATCACCACCATCATCACCATCAGCACCCTCATCACCATCTCCATATTGCTGTAACAAGTGGTTGAATCTTGCTATAGTTCATAGGGGAAACTTTCCCGGTGTTGATTACTCTTCGTAGTTGATTCTATTGAGTGAACCATTGAATTATTGTTTATGTTCAGATTGTAATACATCATTATTCCATCTCTGATCATGATCCATATGATGTCTTGTGGGTAGTTCGTTTTGTTCTTGAGGACATGGGAGAAGTCTTGTTGTTAGTAGTGGAGTTGTGTTGAGAAAGATTCAATAGATTGTTATTTAAGTTGTGGTGTACTTCTCCCAGTGGTGTCATGTGAACATCGACTAGATGACACTTCACCTATATGGGCCTAGGGGAATGCATTGTGTATTTGGCTACTAATCGTAGGGGTTGCCGGAGTGACAGAAACCTGAACCCCTGTTAGGAAACCATTGCACATGGGACGTAAGGGTCTTAGAGTTTAAAGCTATGGTTAGGTTTCTACCTTAATTAGTTTCTCGTACTTACGGATGTTTGCAAGGGGTATAATCACAAGTATGTATTAGTCTTGGATGGGGAGGTACATTAGAACAGGTTCACCCACACAACACTTAGCAAGCTAAAGAAGATTAATCAACTATATGAAGAGAAAGCACTTGACAGACTTCCCATGTGTCCTCGAGAATGTTTGGTCATCGTCAGTAATACAACCGGCTTGTCCTTTGCTACATAAAGGATTGGGCCACTTGCTGCATTTATTCCTACTATCTTTTAATTACTCGTACTTTGTTTACTTGCTTTATCAAAAAAACCCTAAAAATCCGTTTGGTAAGTATTTACAGAGAATTCCTGATCCATACCACTAGCCAGCACCTTTTGCTCCTCGTTGGGTTCGACACTCTTACTTATCGAAAATACTGTGATACACCCCCTATACTTGTGGGTCATCAAGACTATTTTCTGGCGCCGTTGCCGGGGAGTGAAGCGCTACTGGAGAGTGGAACTGGTAAAGGAAACATCTACTGTGAGTATTGTTTACTTCTGCTAGTTGCTTTATTTTCGTTATGGATAATTCGCTGAGTTTCTTATTTGGTAATGCTACTACCACTACTAAGGTCGTAGATAAGCCACCACCTGCTGAGAATGATGTTTTCAAAATACCTACAAGAATTATTGATCGTGTTATGGAATACTACTATGTTGGGGATGGAACTGTCCATCCTGGTGATCATTTGCTCTCTATACACGAATTATGCGGGTTGGTCAAGTGTGCAGGTATTACTACAGATCAAGTTAAGAAGAAGTTATTCTCATTATCACTAAAAGGAAGAGCTGGGGAATGGTATAAGCTGCTAATGAATGGTCAAGCTCTGGAATGGGAGGAAATAGTGCCTCTCTTTTATTCAAAGTTTTATCCTCCTAGTGAGATTCATAAAGACCAGAATCAAATATACAACTTTTGGCCTCTTGATGGAGAGAGTACAGCTCAATCTTGGGGGAGATTGAAGTTACTAATGCTCAAATGTCCCATTCATGAGCTCCCCAACAATATTATTATCAATAACTTTTATGCAAGGCTCCGTCTACATGATAAAGATTTATTGGATGCTTCTTGTGCTGGATCATTCACTCGTATGGAAGAAGAAGCTAAATGGGATCTTCTGGACCGTATTCAAGACAATGCTGAATCTTGGGAGAATGAAAAAGGTAGAAAGTCAGGTATAAAGTATGATTATGAATGCATTGAATCTTTTTTTGGAACTGATGACTTTCAAAATATTAAAAATGCTTATGGTCTAGACTCTCAAGCTATTGCTTCTTATTTTAAGGCTTTTGCTTCCTACATTGAAGTGCCTAAAAAGAAGTGGAATAAGTATCATGAACCTTATAAAGATATTTCTAAGAGTGTTCCTGCAAGAAATACTGAAGTTTATACTGCTAATCATGTTTTACCCAAACCTTATATTGAGAAAATGTCTATTCCAGTTAAGGTAAAGGAACATTCTACGATAGCTAGTATGGTTAATGAAAGTACAAATAAAGCTGTTGAACCTGATAAACAAATGGTTGATGAACCTATAATAGCAAGTGTGAAAGACTTTGTCTCTAAATATGAAAAAGAGGGACACACTATCCTTTGTAAGGATACCTCTAATATTGTTTCACATAGTAGTGTTATGAGAGCTAGTATTCCTGTGTTTTCGGTTAGAATAAGTGATCATTACTATGATGGTACTTGTGATAGCTATATTGTTAAGTTTATGCATGATACTGAAATCTACTATGAGAGAGGGAAAAGTGTTCTTATGCATCTCAATAATATCAAGTTTCCTTGTTTTATGCTGAATTTTTTATGTTGCACTTCTTTTGCCTTCTTATGCAAGTTGCCTCTGGTTTCAACAACTTGTTTGTTTACAAAATTCCCTTGCATAGGAAGTGGGTTAGACTTAAACGTGTGTGTGTGTGTGTGTTTTTGCTTCTTAATGCTCCCTTTGACTTCAATTCATATTCCTGAGTGAGCATGTTCACAATTATCATGCCCATCTTAATGGCTATAAATAAAGAGCTTTTTGGGAGACAACCTAATTTGTTTTTGCTTTCAGTTTGTTTTTGTTTATTTGAGTCTTCGAAGTTATTACTTCAGTAATAACCGCTCCTTATCTGTTTTGTTTGGTTTTTGTGTCAAGATCAACCTATAATGAGATAGAAGTAAGATTTGGGGAAGTTGCTGTCCCGAAACAGATTTTTTGTGCTTCACCGTAAAACATCGTGAGAGATCTGTGTATCTCGGATTGAGCTGTAATTTTTTGTGCTTATGACCCAGATTATTATTTAACTTTAGTTAGTTTTGTAGTTTTTGATTTGAGCAATAGAAGATTTTCCAAAAAAATGATCTTTACCTTCTGGTCTGTTTTGACAGATTTTGCCAATCTTGCATTTGCTTCTTTATTCGATTTCCTTTTTGAATTATTTTTGGGTTTTTGAAAGGAGTTGATACAGTAGCTTATGTTTTGATGGTTTTAAGTTGAAGTTGAACTCAAAAGGTTTTATCACTTCAGTTATACTAATGTTGCTAATTAGAACTATGTGAAGTTTTCTGTGAAAGGAATTTCCAGGAAGTGGAGACAATGGTGTAATGAGGAAGAGAAGGGTTTTATGACTCAAGTAATAAGTATATGAAGATTAATATATTTATGTTATTCAAATGATGACTCCGAAAGGATCCACTAAATACCAAATTAAGAGACCTGTAGTGTCAGTTTTCAAATAGGTAATAGTTCTGGTAAGAAAAGTTCCACGAAAATACAATCCAACTATATTTTTTAGTTTTTAGTCAATAAGGAAAGCTACGAAGCGAAAAAGGGACCGAAACGGAACCAGGGTGGCCCACACGACCCTGTGGCGCGGGCCCTCCCCTGGCCGCGCCACCAGGTGGTGAGTCCACCCCGTACTCCGCCTCTAACTCGTTTTCTCCCAGTACCTTCCTTTTGATGTGAAACTTCATAATATATAACCCCCCGGATCTTCTGAGGTTCGTATATCGTGTTTTCGTCATGTTTTCATTTCGATCTGTTTCTGCCAGGACATACTCTTTGTAGGCTTAGAAGCACAATAGTGTCCACTAAGGATAAAGGGAAGGAGCCTATGGAGGAAGACCTCCAAGACCCCGGGAAGGAGAAGGAGATAAAGAGTGAAGGTGAAGGTGAAGAGGAGGCAAAACACACCGGCACTACCGTTGCAAGCATTGGAGTGGTGGAAAATCCAGCCATTAGAGGGAAGCCTCCTTATCACCGTTCAGATCCCTGGTCACTTCCTCCATGCACCAAGAATCCTTTCCATACCCTTATCCATGAGCATCAATACCAGAATATGCCCAAGGGGAAATTACCCTCCAATTGGGATTTGCCTCATTCTAGCCATGCAGGAAAAGAAGACTTTAAGGAGGAAGAGTAGGGAAAGAATAGCAAGAGCTGGAATTCTCAACACGACATGATCATGAGCCGCATTGACCAAAACTCATAGCTGATTCATAATCTCACTTTCGAGATTGAGGACTTGGGGAAATTGATCAGAGAGCTCATCGAGAGGATACCACCACCACCTAAGGAGTAATTCGTCATCAGGTTTGGCATCCCCTTGGTTTGTTCCAAGCTTGGGGGAGAGCCGCGGTATCACATCACTATCTTCTATCTTTTTACCTTATTAGTAGAGTCACATCATGAATAGAGGAGTTATTATGTAGTATGGTTTGCATTATGGAAGCGTCCCCTCTCTCGTTAGATATGTATCCCTTGGTGTGAGTTGCCGATATGAAATATTAATGAGAAGTTCTATTATTTACTCTTTTGCATAGCTTATATTAGTTTTCAATTCGTGGTTATATGATTGATCTTATTGTTAGTATTGGTATCACTTTGGGATCATTGAGTTAATTTAGTTGGTTTTGGCAAACCTGGCTCGGTTAGTTGCAACACTATTTTTGAGAGTTGAATGAAAAAGATAGAAGTACTCTAGAGAAAAATAATTTCATCATCTTTCTTTCTTGATTTGCTCATAAGTTTAGTATTCTCTAGTTAAGATCTTTTGTGCTTCCAAGGAAGATTGCATGTTTGTTTTTATCACTTGTATGTTTGGTTGTTTCCTTCAACTCTTATACTTGCTACCCAGCCTTGCTAGCCAAAAACATGTACTAAGAGGGTATTATTCTCGTGCATCCACCTCCTTTAAACGAAAACCTTTGCCATTTGTGTCCACCATACCTACCTAGTAGCATTATTGCTATTCCAAGTAAATTCTTGTTTTATCTACCTCCCAAATTAAACTTGTTATGTGAAAATTAGTGATTTAAGCTCTCACGAACTTGATGGCACACTTTACTTTCTTGCACTTAATAAACTTGAACCATTGTTCTCACCTATGTTGCGTATATGCTTGCGCTTTGTAAGTTGTGAGTTAGGAGAACCATGCTGTCATGGGGAACGCTTTCAACATTACACTGGTACTTTGTACCAAGTTGATATCATGTTTTTTTGTATATGGATGTCGTCGGTGTGAAATGAAAGGGGATCTTGTAAGTCCATGGAGTTATGCATGTGTGTTAGAGAAACGACTGGGCTGCTGGTCTAATCCATGCTGACATGGTGGAAACCTGCAGCGTAACCATAACGAGTATCTATGAAGCCTTCTTCTTATGAAAAAAGAGATAGAGATTGAGAAAAATAGAAAAGAAAAAAAGAGATATTATGAAAAGAGGAAAGAGAGAAAAAAGCACCATATTCACATGGTAAATAAGAAGATTGCTAAGATGCTTGTTGTCTGCTTGCCTTGTCATTTTGATATGGGGATTCTTCCGTATCATCGGGCAAGGGGTACCCCGTTGGCGGTTCTCTATGATACACATATGCTTACGATGACAAGAACTTACCGGTGACTAAACTTGAGTTGCATGAGGAGCGACCCTCGTATTCAAGGGACATGAGATTCTCAACTTACAACTTGTCAATGCATATCCTCATATTTGATCGCTTTAACCTTAATAACCTAAAGATGCCTATGATAGGGGAAATGAGAGCTGAAAGCTAGTAAGTATCATAATTTTTGGGAGCTCTTTATGAGACTTGCAATCCCTGCTTCCCTCTTTGAAGGGCCTTTCTTTTACTTTATAGTTGAGTCAGTAAACCTACTCCCTTCTATCTCAGCAAGTATTTTGAGTTGTTGTGTTTCATTCATTCATACGATGATTTATTCAATCATGTTTCTTATGTTCCTTGTTTTGCACTTATGTTGCTCTTATCTTGATGTTTACTACTTTGAAAGCTATCATTGAAAAACCAGCTATTTGTGAACTCTAGCAAATTATCAACTATTCTTCGACCAAGAGCTAAGTTTGCAATTACCAATTATGATTCACTTTATGTATATTTATTGTGGTTCCTTTACTCATTACAAGTTGAGTTATATAATAGTGAGTTGTCTTCTATTATGATCTATGTATTTGATGAATGTGATGCTTCTTGTCCGTATTGTTTTATCGACTCTTCACTCCATAAACCTGAGGCCATGTTTATTGATCTCCGTTTCACTTGGGGACAAGCGAAGTCTAAGCTTGGGGGGAGTTGATACGTCCATTTTGCATCACTATTCTATGTCTTAATTCACTATTATTCATTGATATATTTCGTATTGAGAGGTGATACTTATGTTATTTCATCTATTTTTGCATGGTTGATGACTTTTGGAGCATGGACCGCTCAAGTCAGGATTCTGATGGAAAAAGTGCTGTTTGGAGGCAAAATTCGCGAAGATCAGAAATCCGGGAAAATATACGGAAAATCCTATTTTTCCAGGAGACTAAGGATGCCAGAAGACGGAGTGGAGATGGGCCACATGGGGCCCACACCACCCGCTGGCGCGGGCAGCCCTAAGCCGCGCCAGGAGGTGGTGTGGCCACCCTGGCCCACTCCAGCCTCTCCCCTCTGGCGTATATTATCCTCCCGAAACCTTAAGACTCGGGGAGCAACCACAGAAAGATTCCGCCGCCTCTGCGGGGCAGAAAACACCGAGAGAGAAAGATCTCTCCGGCAAACAGATTTCTGCCAGGGGAATTCCTTCCCGGAGAGGGGAGATCGTTGCCATCAACACCACCATCAAGCTGGACTTCATCGGGATCATCATCATCATCACCACCATCATCACCATCAGCACCCTCATCACCATCTCCATATTGCTGTAACAATTGGTTGAATCTTGCTATAGTTCATAGGGGAAACTTTCCCGGTGTTGATTACTCTTCGTAGTTAATACTATTGAGTGAACCATTGAATTATTGTTTATGTTCAGATTGTTATACATCATTATTCCATCTCTGATCATGATCCATATGATGTCTTGTGATTAGTTTGTTTTTTTCTTGAGGACATGGGAGAAGTCTTGTTGTTAGTAGTGGAGTTGTGTTGAGAAAGATTCAATAGATTGTTATTTAAGTTGTGGTGTACTTCTTCTAGTGGTGTCATGTGAATGTCGACTACATGACACTTCACCTATATGGGCCTAGGGGAATGCATTGTGTATTTGGCTACTAATCGTAGGGGTTGCCGGAGTGATAGAAACCGGAACCCCCATTAGGAAACCATTGCACAAGGGACGTAAGGGTCTTAGAGTTTAAAGCTGTGGTTAGGTTTCTACCTTAATTCCTTTCTTGTACTTACGAATGTTTGCAAGGGGTATAATCACAAGTATGTATTAGTCTTGGATTGGGCGGTACATTAGCACAGGTTCACCCACACAACACTTAGCAAGCTAAAGAAGATTAATAAACTATATGAAGCGAAAGAACTTGACTGTCTTCCCATGTGTCCTCGAGAACATTTGGTCATCTTAAGTAATACAACCGGCTTGTCCTTTGCTGCATAAAGGATTGGGCCACTTGCTGCATTTATTCCTACTGTCTTTTATTTACTCGTACTTTGTTTACTTGCTTTATCAAAAAAACCCCTAAAAATCTGTTTGGTAAGTATTTATAGAGAATTCCTGATCCATACCACTAGCCAGCACCTTCCGCTCCTCGTTGGGTTCAACATTCTTACTTATCGAAAATACTGCGATACACCCCCTATACTTGTGGATCATCAGGAAGTACATCTGCATTGGAGAGGTTGGCGGTACTAAGACCACCACAACACAATAGGCCTCACCCTATTCTTCGATGGATCTCGCCACAAGAGGCCTAATCCACCTTTCTTCTATTTGGTACCCATCGAGGCGGGAACCGGTACCTTTACAACACTACCGGGGCACACATCTAGAACTGAATTAGAGGCTCCCGAGATGACAACAAGCTGCCACAAAAAACAAGTTTATCAATAAATGAAACCAAGATCTAGATATTCTTAAGAAACTCTAAATGAATATCTTGATTGGTATCGATTGAGATCAAGGCCTCCTTGGATTCCCACAGACCGGAGCCTTCGAGTGGTTGAGAGTGAAAGATCTTTCTTGAATTGATATGAACAGTATATCACTTTTTTGTGGGATCCAAGATGTCTGAAATGAGGATCAAATGGGGTATTTATACCCCCTACCAAAAACCAGTCATTGGAAAAAACTGGGGCCGGATAATCTGGCATTAGTGGGGCCGAATAATCTGGTCGGGCCAAAACATCCAGCCTGGGTCGAATAAAACGGGGAAATATCCACCCGCTATACAACATGACGCGCCTTGGCACCATTTTCAAAAATCCTGGGGGGATTTCCCAGCCCCCAGGTGGGCGGATTATCCGGCTCGGGCAAAAGCTCCGGCCCTGGCCGGACAATCCGAGGGAAATATCCGGTCCCCCATACAGCGTGACGCGTCTTATCACCCTTTGCAAAAATCCAGGGGGGAGAATTATACGGTCCAGGCAAAAACTCTGGCCCTAGCCGAACAATCCGGGGGGAAATCGGGCCCCATACTACATCACACGCCTTGTCCTCGTTTGGCGATTGGGGCAAGGGTGGATAATCCGGACCTTGATAGGGGTGGATAATATGACCCCCAACACTCTCATTTAGCTGCATTTGGGGAAAATAATCTGCAGCACTAAACACATAATTAAATAATCCTTGGCATAGTTATCTAACACACAAAACAATAGAAATCATGAAATGTTCTTTCAATCTCCCAATTTTTAGTGTTAGATGACAATAACAGGGTTTGCAATAGAGCCCACCTACAACATCAATCCAAGGATGAAAAGGACTCCCCCTAGATATGTGCATATAACAAGTTTGCATTTGAATAAAAATGCACACATATAGGTTCAAGACTTTTCATCAATTGGAAACTATTATCAAACGATGAGTTTGGGAAGGATGTATCATACCACCCATAATGAAGTCCTCAATACTATAATGATAGACACAATTTAGTAACCCCATACTAAGACTTCCGAGAATAACGTCATCACAATACACCCGTAGAGATAAATCCTGAACTCCATAGTAATAAATCCATAGATAACCATAGTGATAAATCCATACGAGATAAATCCATAGTCTCGTGACCAACCATAATAGTCGAACGAAACAACCACAAAGAAAATAAAAGTTCAACGCTAAAATGGGTATAATCAAAAGCAAGAGAAACTCAAAATGCAAATATGCTTGTACCCGACCCATGCAAATCCCCTCGATAACCTAATAACTACTTATCCCCCTTTGGCATCGAAACGACAAAAAGGGAAAAGATCAAAGCTAGCGCCCCTAGAGATCACTCGTCCTCGCCCTCATCCTTGTCCTCATCATCATGGTCCTCCTTGTCGTGCTCATCATCAACAACATCTAGGGGAGGTGGTGACACTCGCACCGGAGCAGGGTACAGATGCCTCTCCATGTTGTCATAGTTGATGCCTAAGGTGTGCCACTAAGCATAAGGCGTAGGAGTGGACTGCTGTGGAGGGAGGCCTTGAGCCCCAAAAACATGGTGAAGGATGACCTGCTGGCTATGTGCCATATCATGGCGCTGAGGGTAAGCCCCGTACTATCCCTTATGTGTATCCACACCCCATGCAAAGAATGTTGCACTGAAACCAGTTAAGTTGCTTGACCTTCCGAGCAATAGACGGGACAAGGGACCTCCTTTCATGAGTGCTACCACTAGCACGAGCATCATCCATGAAGGTAGCAGGCTCAGCTATAGACGAAATGGTTGGCTTCCTCTTGATATACAGCTTTTTGGCCTTGTGAACACCATCAAGTGGAATATTGAAGTCCTCATTGGGAAGACTATGCTTGATAAGAATCATAAAGAAAGGAGCATAAGGAATCGTGTGCCAGTTGAACAAAGCATCAGCTATCTCCTGATAGAGGAAATCCATAACATCCAGGGTGTAATTAGCAAAGGGGTTGTCACTAGTGGCACACTCATGTGAAAAGCCAAGAAGGTTCGCCAAATGACCATGAATGCTATCGTTTTTGCCTCCACTCAGGGTGATGCAATCACAGAACATGAGGACCAGTTGTGAGTAGAGTGGAAGAGAACCTTCAACCTTCTCGATAACACCTTTGGGTCCATAACAAGCAGAGAGTAAGTCATCCTTGTTGGGACAAAGAGGGCTACAGATGTGATGCCCACAAGGATAGCTGAGCAGCTGAGCAAATGTGTAAAAGTTGGCGGAGCATAATTACGAGCCCGACATCCACTTCAAAGTATGAGCCTCATCCCCAACAATCACAAGCATGGATAAAAACTGCTTCACCAGCGAGGAATCATAATCACACTGGATCTCCAACAAATGGTGTAGCCCCATCTTCTCAGTCACAAAAAGAGAAAGAGGATATTGAGGCTTACTCTTTGCGGTGTTCAAGTCCGAAGGCGCATGGGACGAATCTTCCATATAGAGTAAATGACATCAAAGATGTTCCTCTGAGGGACACACCAAAAGTTGAGGTCATCAAGACTCTCATCACGAGCAGAATCCTCAAATCGGTCATGTTGCCTAAGCGTGGAATAATCAACAATGTTCATTATCTTGTAGTTGACTCTTCATTCCTTTCCTTTCCTCTTGGAACTAGCCCTGGTCCTCTTCTCCTTCCTTGCCCGTTCAACCATCTGGTCAGCCTCTCTTTTCTTCCTACTCAATTCAACCTCATCAACTAGAACACCCTTAGCGTCAGGCCTGAAGTACCGAGCACGAGGACATCGCTTGTAGGTCTGAGGGACACCACAAGAGCCATCTATGAAACAAATGAGGTAGGTACCAAAAGATAAGCACACATAAGTCTAGGAAGGATTGCTAAAAACAGTAGAGAAGCAACGAAGATGCAATCATATGCCGCATCAATATGAGTTGAAAAAATAGCAAGTTTAAACCTTCCAGGACGGATAATCCGGCCTGACCAAAGGCGGATAATCTAGCCTTGGAAGGGGCGGAAAATCCGGCCAGCCAGGGGAGGATAATCCAGCTTTGGTGAAATTTTGCAAATCGACTCAAATCAACAGCTAGCATGTAGATCGGGAAAAATGGTTGATTATCTATGGTTCTTAACACACATATGGAACAACGAGCAATCTCTAAATCGGCTTTCATTAGCAAAAAGGAACTTCCATATAAAAGATAAGAGTGGGGGAGTAACCCTCACTCATTGGAAGATTTACTCAGAGGAGAAGGTACCCGGAGGGATGTGAAGTAGATCCGGTGAAGACCCGGAGAATCCGGCAGCCGGAGCAGCACCAGGGACTGCTATGGAGAGGGAGAGGTGGTCGGGGTGAGAGAGGCTTCTCTGTTTGAGCCCTCTCACCTGATGCCCCACAACTTAGTAGATCAAACCGCCTGGGCTGGATTATCCGGCCACCACTAGGGCGGGTTAATCCGGCCCTCAAAAAAATTTATGTTTAAACAAACATCGGGCCAACGCATCCCAATAAAACCCTCGCAAGGTTAACAAAAGACTTGCATGCAAGACGGATGTCTTGGGGAGGGAAAAAGGCTTAGGTTTAGATAGCCAAACTGAGATGGTACTACACACCCAAAATTGCAAGAGTCAAAACAAAGAAAGGCCAATATTGGGTGTGATTTCCATAAGAACATAAGATAGGAAAATAAAAACCAAAGAAGATCCACAAAGACCCAACTCTTCATCAAGAAGAGGGCGACGGCCGAAGCCACCATGTAGGAGTGTATGGTATGACACCACGAAGATGTATCTTGGGTTCATGACTAATACTCATCAATAAGCTCACATATCACAAAATAATATTAAGAGAAATGATTTGTCTCACTTTCGACACTATGGGGTGGGGTTATCCCAATAGTTAGGACTACACTCCCCCTATAACAATGCCCACCTCTAAACCAAATATAGGAAGAGATATAAGTGAGTATGCAAGGGTAATAAAGTCAAGCTCCTTGAATCCATGATATTTAGCTCATTCTTCAAGTAAAAAAATCTTGCTTCAGCAAGTAGCTTTGTGAAAATATAGGAAAGTTGATTCTTCGTGCTCATAAAAGATAAGTCAATATCACCACGAGCAACATGATCTCGAATAAAATGATTCCGAACCTCAATGTGCTTCGTTCTTGTATGTCGCACCGGATTGTAAGCAATCTTGATGGCATTTTTATTGTCACACAAAAGAGGCACTTTGTCACAGTTGACATCATATTCCTTTAAAGTTTTCCTCATCCATAACAATTGAGTGCAAGCACTTGCAGCAGCAACATATTCATCTTCGGTAGTACAGTGAGATATACAATTTTGTTTCTTCGATGACCAACATACAAGAGACCTTTCCAAAAATTGACAAGATCCAGAAGTTGATTCCTTATCATCCTTATCACTAGCCCAATCCAAATTCGTGTATCCACATAAAGAGAAATTAGATCCCTTTGGATACCATAGACCAAAGTTGGGGGAATGAACCAAATATCAGAAGTTCTCTTAACCGCCACTAAGTGGATTTCTATAGGAGCCGCTTGATACCTTGCACATACTCCTAAACTCAACATAATATCGGGTCTAGATGCGCAGAGGTAAAGCAAAGAGCTGATCATGGACTGGTATACCTTTTGGTCCACATCTTTACCATTAGGATTTAACTCAAGATAACACTTCGTTTGCATTGGTGTAGCAACGCCATTAAGATCCGTCATCTTGAATGTCTTGGATGTATTTTTCTTGCTTAATGAAGGTCCCTTCTCTCAGTTGCTTGATCTCGAATCCAAGAAAGAACCTTAACTCTCCCATCATAGACATCTCAAACCTCTCAGTCATAAGCTTTGAATATCATCATTAAAAGCTTGGTTAGTAGAGCCAAAAATAATGTCATCTACATATAATTGGCATACAAAAATCTCCGCATTAACATTCTTAGTAAAAAGAGTGGGGTCAATCTTCCCAACCTTGAAACCACGATCTAACAATAAATCTTTAAGATGCTCATACCACACATGTGGGGCTTGTTTAAGGCCATAGAGCACCTTATCTAGTTTGTAGAGATGGTTAGGAAAGTTTGTGTCCTCGAAGCCCGGGGGTTTCTTAACATATACTAACTCATACAATGGACCATTATGAAAGGAACTTTTAACATCCATTTTCTATAATTTAAAATTATGATGAGCTGCATAAGTAAGAAAGATATAGATGGACTCAAGGCGAGCCACTGGAGCATACACCAAAGTCGATTCCTTCCACTAGGGAAAAGCCTTGTGAAACTAGTCTTGCCTTGTTCCTCACAACAATTCCATTATCATCTTGCTTATTCTTGAATATCCACTTTGTTCCCATAACATTGTGGCATTCTTTGGGCTTCTCAACTAGCTTCAAAACTTTGTTGCGCTCCAAATTATTGAGCTCTTCATTCATAGCCACAACCCAGTCTAGATCTTCAAGAGCTTCAAAAACTGTATTGGGTTCCACCATGGATATATGGGCTTGATGGTCACTAAAACTACCCAATTCTCTTCTCGTGGACACCCTTCTTCCTAGATCACCCATGACTTTGTCAAGTGTGTGACCTCTGAGTTCTAGATTCTTTTTAGCTTGAGCTTTGCGAAAAGTTTCAATCTCCTTATTGTTTCTTGGAGGAATTTCTTCATCATTCGGGTCCTCGTCTTGACCATCAGCTTAACCTTGATTGCTCTGCCATAGAATGGGTAAAACAGCCCCCCCTAGAGTAGAAACGGATTAGCCCGCACCGTAACCGCCTTAGCACGTAGCAGCTCTTGTTGTCCTTGGACACCTTGCTATCGTCCACTTCATCATCATCCTCCTGTTGATTTTTAAGAACATAACTTAGAACTCATACATTTGATTGAATTGTATTACAACTCAACAATTGACAACACGTATATGTAAGACAATATATCCGTGGATATCAAAGAGAAATCATCTCAGCAATAGTTTGATGAGTTCATATATCATTTCATCTCAACAAAATGAAAATTAATTGCATCAGAGTGTATGTAGAATAAATCTAGGGGTCTCATACGTTTCTTCAGGGATGGAGTGGGCGAACCAAGTAACAATTGCACAACCTATAATGTTCTTGTACATCGCCCCAGGTTCGCTAACTCATCCCTGAAAAATCTGACACAAATGTGTCTGCCTCTCTTTGGGGGCAAATTTGAATCATTGGCCACAATAAGAAATTGAAATGTAATCGTACAAAACAATATTCAGGGATATACATAGTCAGGTACAAAAACAAGCCTAAATATTGTAATTATTAATAAAAACCCAAACAATTAATCTTCAGGTACATGTTAAAAACACTTATGATCAAAACCATTCATATACATATGCATCATACGAATCATTCAAAGATCAGAGACAATTCAAGAATCATATATGTAGTTCCATATGAGAATAAATCAAGGGCCTCATAATTTTTGTTAGAGATGGAGTTGGAGAACCAAAGTACCAACATCACAACCTATATTGTTTGTGTGCATTGCTGCATCAGGTTCACCAACCCATCCCTAAAACACGACACCATCATACGTGTCTCCCCTTGAACTCTTTTGGGGCAAATTTCAATCATCGGCCTCGGTGACAAACTAAAACGTAATTCTTATACACTATGAATGCATGGAATAGATAATTCAAATATCATAGTTCTATGAATGTAGAATAAAGATTGCAGCCTCATAAGTTTCTTCAGAGATGGCGTAAGCGAACCAAGTAACAATTGCACAACTTATATTGATCTTGTACATGGCCCTAGATTCGCTAACTCATCCCCGAATAAATATGACACCAATGTGGCTGCCTCTCTCTTGGGGCAAATTTGAATCATTGGCCAGAATAAGAAATTGAAATGTAATCGTACAAAACAATATTCAGGGATATACATATGCATCATACGACACATTTATAGATCAGAAACAATACAAAGATTATATATATAGGTTCGATATGAGAATAAATTAAGGGCCTCATTTTTTCAGAGATGGAGTTGGAGAACCAAGATACCAACAACACAACCTATATTGTTTATGTACATTGTTGCCTCAGGTTCACTAACCATCCCTAAGAAAACAATACCATCAGATGCCCTTGCACTATTTTGGGGAAAAATTGAATCATAGGGATCAGTAAGGAATAGAAATGTAATGTTATAGGCATGTTGTGTATCGAAATCAACACTCAACTAGCAAACTCAACTAGATGGCAGGTGAGCAGATTGGGGTTTTGTGACTAGACGGATTGGGGTTTTGTAACTAGATGACAGATGCATCAATCAACTGTTCGAACCATATATATACTACCCTACTTCAAGAGCAAAAGAATCTATAAACGATTGAGTAAATCCTATGTATGAATAGTGAAATCTACGGCTGTGACTAGAGAAGCTATCAATGTAGTACCTCGGGCTCCTCATCAGGGACCTCCTCCTCGAACTCGTCATTCTTCATGATTGCGTCGATGATTTCTTGGATGGCGATGGGGTCGTTGATGTAGAGCACCGGATTGCCTCCGCCTGCTACCTGCCCCCCATCCAGATCTGCCGCTGGCACAACGACATTGATCTCGAACCCTTGATGGCGCGGTGACAAGCGGCGTTCGTGCTTGGAGAAGACGCCTCCGCCTGCTTAGCGACGACCAAGCCATCTGCTGCTGCGCATTCAATTGGCTTCACCTCCGGCTCGTCTCCATGCATACGCTTCATGGTGCACCTAGGGAAGGAGGTAGTGCAAGCGAAAGAGCTTTGGCGCGTGCGGTAGGTGCAGATTGGGGTTTTGGGACTAGACAGATTGTAGAAAATGACACGAGCACATGTAATAAGAAGGACGAGCGGGTTTATAAACACTGGACCATTCGTAGTCCTCGAGTGGACACGTGTGGTGGGCGGGCGGGGGGGGGGGGTGGGTGGGGCTACCACGATCTCCACCTTTTTTTGGGATCCCTTTTTTTGAAATAGCCACGATCTCCACTTTAGAGCTGCATTGAAAACACGCTCATGGTAGACCTTGATTCCACTGCATGCAAGTGGCACAGAACCAATTTCTAGCAACGTTATATCTACTCGAGAGGGGCCCTTGACTTATGGAATCTACTTGCGGTAGGGCCCAGTCGGAAGTGAGATTGAGAGCACTACGAAAAATGGGATATGTCTTATTAAAATCAAGTGGCAATAAATTGCAGCGTCCCTTCGACAACCGTGCACTCGATGACCCCGTTGCCCTGTGCATGTGTTGTATTAACAGTAGTAGCCTTTGCAGACTAGATTAAATGTGACATGACCACTCGATGACTTTTTCCATGGACGGCATCGTGTTCCTTCTTGTAGAAGTCTCGCTCAGGGAGATGTCCGTGTTGTCTCACACTGTACGGTGAAGGGCACGATGTGTGTGAAAATCCTGATTGGATCACACAGGATCAATGGTTGGTGCGCACGATCCGCGTGACAACTATGAAAACCAATCAGGGTGTAGCAGATAGAGTGAGCACAGGTTTGGGCTTCTACGAAAGAGGGAGAGGTCAAAACTGAGTAGTATCAAAAAACCAAGGGCAAACCTGAGAAGTATAAAAATGGAAAGTGCGTGTCTTGTACAATGAAATACATTTGGCATACATCAAATTGTGCCAAGATATATCCATTAGGGTTCATTGGATGTGTGTTCTTCTCATAAACGACATATGGATCCACCAGAGTCATTGCATGTGTGTTATTGTTAGAAACCACACATGGATCTACCAGAGTTCATTGCATGTCTGTTCTTTTCACAAATAACATATGGATCCACTAGTACCATTGCATTTGTGTTCTTTTCATTAAACATAGCTAGAGTCATTGCATGTCTATTCTTTTCACAAACCACATGGATCCACCAGAGTCATTGCATGTGTGTTCTTTTCATTAACCACAGCTAGAGTCATTGCATGTGTGTTCTTTCCACAAACCACATATGGATCCACCAGAGTCATTGTATTGCATGTTCTTTTCACAAACCACAGCTAGAGTCATTGCATGTTTGTTATTTTCACAAACCACATATGGAACCACCAGTGTCATTGGCTGTGTGTTCTTCTCACAAACCACATATGGATCCACCAGAGTTCATTGCATTCTTGTTCTTTTCACAAACCGCATAAGGATATACTAGAGTCATTGCATTTGTGTTCTTTTCACAAACCACAGCTAGAGTGATTGCATGTCTGTTCTTTTCACAAACCACACATGGATCCATCAGAGTCATTGCATGTTGGTTCTTTTCATTAACCATAGCTAGAATCAATGCATGTATGTTTCTTACACAAACCACATATGGATCCATCATAGTCATTGCATGTCTGTTCTTTTCATTAACCACAGCTAGAGTCACTCCATGTCTGTTCTTTCCACAAACAACACCTAGAGTCATTACATGTGTGTTCTTTTCACAAACCACATATGGATCCACCAGTGCCATTGCATCTGTGTTCTTTTCACAAACCATAGCTAGAGTCATTGCATGTGTGTTCTTTCACAAACAACATAAGGATCCACCAGTGTCATTGGATGTGTGTTCTTTTCATGAACCACACCAAGTGTCATTGCATGTGTGTTCTTCTCACAAATCACATATGGATCCACCAGTGTCGCTTGATGTGTGTTCTTCTCACAAACCACATATGGATCCACTAGAGTTCATTGCATGTTTGTTATTTTCACAAACCACATAAGGATCCACCAGATTCATTGCGTATGTGTTCTATTCACAAACCACAACTAGAGTCATTGCATGTGTGTTCTTTTCACAAACCACATATGGTCCATCATAGTCATTGCATGTCTGTTATTTTCATTAACCACAACTAGAGTCATTGCATGTCTGTTCTTTCCACAAACCTGTTGGGTCTGCCGCATAGAAAACAAATAATTTCCTACGATGAGAACTATACGCCAAGATCTATCTACTAGATACAGAGCAACGGGTGGACATACATCCATGGAGAACTTACCCTCGAAAACAACGAGTTTTGTTAACGAGTATGAACTCGTGGTTGATGTTGTCGTACGCTTGCCGATCTCAAGATTTGTGGAAGTCCGAGCGCCGCAAATCAACAGCACATCCGTCCTCGCACACACGTTCAAGCTACCGGACAACCTCCACCTCCTCGCTCCAGCGAATCAGCGGAAGCAGCAACTCCTTCCAGACGCAAGGCCACCGAGAACATGTATTTCGCTAATCCGAGACCATGGGGAAATATCTAGAGGGGGAGAGAGATCCTTCACGAGGATGTGTGCTTTGTGAGGGAGGAGAGGGGGCCTTTTATAGGAGAGGGGGGACTCCTCCCCTACCATGGCCGGCGGCCAAGGAGGGAGCCCCTTCCTCTTCCTCATTCATATGGTGGAAGCTCCACTCACATCAATTCAAGCTCCACCCAAAGTTCCACTCACATGCATTAAATTTCCACCAATTTTAATGCCACTCTCAATTAATAAAACTCTTTTATTTATTTTATTCAGAATTTTCTTAATTAATTTAATTAATAAACAGTCACATAAAACCCCTTGCAACATTTCAATATCACATGCAGAACCACTTTCCGCAATTTCACCCGAAACAATTCCGGTTTCTACCGAAACAATTCCGGTTTCTATCGAAACATTTCCTGCGCTTTGCAAACCTTTTGTCTGAAACATATGTGCTCCTAAATGGTGTCCGACAACCCTTAAGTGTGTCATCCTACGGTTCGCGAATAATGCAGACATGATTGAGACTCCTCTCAGATCAATAATCAGAAGCGGGACCTGGAGATCCATACTGACTCCTACACATTCAACGATGACTTATGTGATCGTGAGAACCTTTAATGCTAGTAATTTAATCCCTTTGTCTCATGATATAATACAGGTCCGAGATTCGATCATTGGTATCTAAATACCTAGTTCGGATGAATGTTCCACTCTTGATCCATGAGCCTCAACATAACACCTTCATAGCACTGAACCCACCTTTATAGTCACCCTGTTACGGTGTGACGTTTGATGTTATCAAGATACTCTTCCGGTGTTAGCAATTAACATGATCTCATGGTCTAAGGACTAAGACTACTTCGTATAATGTTATAGCAATATAAACATAATGACTTGATCGTAATGCTATAGTTCGGATGAATGTTCAACACATCATTTCAGAAATGTTGTGACCTTGTTATTAATAACATCCAATGTCCATGATCAGGAAACCTTGATAATCTTGTTAATCAACAAGCTAGTCTATAAGAGAGGCATAACTTGGAACCCTTTTTGTTTATTAAACACACATGTATTGATGTTTCCTATCAATACAGTTATAGCATGCAAAATAAACATCTATCATATACAAGGAATACATAATAACAACTTTATTATAGCCTCTCAGGGCATATTTCCTTCAGTCTCCCACTTGCACTAGAGACAATAATCTAGTTTACATAGTGATAAATCTAACACCCATGGAGTTCTGGTGTTGATCATGTTTTGCCCTAGGGAGAACTTTAGTCAACGGATCTGCTACATTCAGGTCTGTGTGCACATTACAAATCTTTATGTCTCCATCCTTGACATGCTCGCGGATGGAGTGAAACCGACACTTAATATGCTTGGAATTCTTGTGAGACCTTGGTTCCTTGGCGTTGGATATGGCTCCATTGTTCTCACAGTAGATCACCATTGGGTCCAACGCACTAGGAAGCACACCTAGTTCCGTGATGAACTCCTTCATCCAAACCGCGTCCTAAGGTGCTGCTGAAGCAGCAACATATTCCGCCTCCGTCGTTGATCCAGCCACCACAGGTTGTTTTTAGAACTCCTCCAACTAACTGCTGCTCCGTTCAAGAGAAGTACATATCCAGATTGAGACTTAGAGTCATCCAGATCGGTGTCAAATCTAGCATCGACATAACACTTAGCGACTAGCTCTTCTTCACCTCCGTATACAAGAAACATATCCTTAGTTCTTCTCAAGTACTTTGCATCAAACATGATCTAGATACAATGTTCATGCTCAGTGCAGGCACTAAATAACAATTATTTAACTAGTCCCGATGGCAAATGGAGAGGTAACGTCCCGACGGCGATCACATCAACTTTTGATCCATTGCCGACCCGCATTCTGACCTCATCCCTTGCTAGTTGTCGCTTGTTCCGTAGCCCCTGAACCGAGTTACATATATTAGCAACCGATCCCGTATCAAATACCCAGGTGCTACTGCGAGTACTAGTCAAGTACACATCAATAACATGTATATCACATATACCTTTGTTTGCCTTGCCGACATTCTTGTTCGCCAAATACTTGGGGTAGTTGCGCTTCCAATGGCCAGTCCACTTCCAATAGTAACACTCGGTGTCAGACTTAGGGCCATCTCGGGGTTTCTTTCTAGGTGCGACAATAGATTTGCCACCCTTCTTTCCCTTCTACTTTCCTTTCTTGTCCTTCTTGAAACCAGTGGTATTATTGATCATCAACACTTGATGTTCTTTCCTAATCTCCACTTCTGCAGTCTTAAGCATTGACAGAAGCTCGGGAAGAGACTTCTTCTTGTCGTGCATATTATAGTTCATCACGAAGCTCTTGTAGCTAGGTGGCAGAGATTGGAGAACACGATGTATGCCTAAGTCAATGGGAATCATTATTCCCAAGGAAACAAGCTTATCGGCGTACCCAGACATTTTGAGTACGTGCTCACTAACGGAGCTATTCTCCTCCATCATGCAGCTAAAGAACTTTTCAGAAGCATTATAACTCTCCACGGCAGCATGGGTATCAAAAATCATTTTCAATTCTCCCATGGTATAAAAGGCATTGCCATTTTCGAAACGCTTTCGAAGTTCTGGCTCTAGCCCATACAGTATGCCGCAATGAACTAAGTTGTGGTCCTCCTGATGAGTTATATAGACGTTCTTTTCCTCGTCAGGGGCATCAGGAGCTAGTGGGGGGGGCTAGTGGGGGGGGGCCTAGTGGCGTCTCTAGCACATATTGCTTTTGTGCAGTAGTGAGGAGAATCCTCAAATTCATAGCCCAGTTGGTGAAGTTGCTACCATTCGCAGCAAGCTTCTCTTTCTCCATGAACACATTGAAATTAAAAGCAGGTGGTGCCATCTACAACAGAATTTGTAAAGTATATTTAGACTAAGTTTATGATAGATTGAGTTCACCTAATACAAATTACTAATGAACTCCCACTCAAAAACGCTATCCCTCGTGTCCTTTTGGTGATTACATGAACCAAATCCACTACACCAAGTCCGATCATCACGTGCGTCGGTGTAGCTTCAAAGGTGAGCATCTATATGGGCATCATATCAACTATATGACTCATGCGTAACCTTTCGGTCCGTGTTCCGAGGCCATGTCTGTACATGCTAGGCTCGCCAAGTAAGAACCTTAGTATTCGCGTGTGTAAAACTGTCTTACACCCGTTGTATGAAAGCGTAGAGTCGAGAACACCTGATCATCACGTGATTTGTCAAAACATGATCCACAAAACGGTGCATACTGAAGGAAGAACACATTTTATCTTGATATCTAAATGAGGGATCATCTTATAATGCTACCAAAAGCGCCAAACTAGCAATATAAGATGTTAACATCTAATGTGTGAAGTGAAATGATACGGTCCATGCATTTGATCTCTATCATTTGCATCGTGGTATGATTGCTATCATTCCTTTGTGTGTAAGGCCAAGGTCTATGGAACTTACACGTTAAGTGAGTGTAAGAGTATCTATCATACATATACTTACAACAATACCATATCAAGACACTAGCCCAGCAACGATCTAAACTAGACGCCTCTAATTTATCAATTGGAAGTTTTACGTGGCTTAGGGTTTTCGGAGATAGAACCGATCTTACCTACGAACATGAACCACAACGAGGATAACCAAGTTATTAGCAACTCGTTGTAAATCAGATATTGACTATAGTAGGAGAGACAGACATCCACTATCCACTTATGCAAAACTAGTTGCATGTCAGTCGTGGAACCGGTCTCATGTAAGATGACATGTAAGGTTGGTCCGGGCCGCCTTATCCCACTATGCCACCAATATCCAAAATACATAGAAGATGCAATAACATGATCATCATCGCCCACATATAAACATATGTGTACTACCCGTGCAAAGAACCTACACATAGATCAGGCTCTGATACAACTGTTGGGTCCGCAGCATAGAAAACAATTTTTTTCCTACGATGAGAACTATACGCCAAGATCTATCTACTAGATACAGAGCAACGGGTGGACATACATCCATGGAGAACTTACCCTCGAAGACAACGAGTTTTGTTAACGAGTAGGAACTCGTGGTTGATGTAGTCGTACGCTTGCCGATCTCAATATCATATGGAAGTCCGAGCACCGCAAATCAGCAGCGCATCCGTCCTCGCACACACGTTCAAGCTACCATACAACCTCCACCTCCTCGCTCCAGTGAATCAGCGGAAGCAACAACTCCTTCTAGATGCAAGGCCACCGGGAACATGTATCTCGCTAATCCGAGACCATGGGGAAATATCTAGAGGGGGAGAGAGATCCTTCACGAGGAGGTGTGCTTTGTGAGGAAGGAGAGGGGGGCCTTTTATAGGAGAGGGGGGACTCCTCCCCTACCATGGCCGGCGGCCAAGGAGGGAGCCCCTTCCTCTTCCTTATTCATGTGGTGGAAGCTCCACTCACATCAATTCAAGCTCCACCCAAAGTTCCACTCACATGCATTAAATTTCCACCAAATATAATGCCACTCTCAATTAATAAAAATCTTTTATTTATTTTATTCAGAATTTTGTTAATTACTTTAATTAAAAAAAATTCACATAAAACCCCTTGCAACATTTCAATATCACATGCAGAACCACTTTCTGCAATTTCACCTGAAACAATTCCGGTTTCTATCGAAACAATTCCTGTTTCTATCGAAACATTTCCTGCGCTTTGCAAACCTTTTGTCTGAAACATATGTGCTCCTAAATGGTGTCTGGCAACCCTTAAGTGTGTCACCCTAGGGTTCGCGAATAATGGAGACATGATTGAGACTCCTCTCAGATCAATAATCAGAAGCGGGACCTGGAGATCCACACTGACTCCTGCACATTCAACGATGACTTCTGTGATTGTGAGAAACCTTTAATGCTAGTAATTTAATCCCTTTGTCTCATGATATAATACATGTGCGAGATTCAATCATCGGTATCTAAATACCTAGTTTGATCTCCTTACCGACATGCACTCTTTTCTCGTTCCCGTGATATAACATTCTAGTGATCACATCACTTGCTTGCAAGCTATCTTAATGTGATATCACCGAGAGGGCCCAGAGTATATCTATCCGTCATCGGGATTGAAAACTTACACTCTTGATCCATGAGCCTCAACATAACACCTTCATAGCACTGAACCCACCTTTATAGTCACCCTATTATGGTGTGACATTTGATGTTATCAAGATACTCCTCCGGTGTTAGCAATTAACATGATCTCATGGTCTAAGGACTAAGACTACATCGTATGATGTTATACCAATATAAACATAATGACTTGATCGTAGTGCTATAGTTCGGATGAATGTTCATCACATCATTTCAGAAATTATGTGACCTTGTTATTAACATCATCCAATGTCCATGATCAGGAAACCTTGATGATCTTTTTAATCAACAAGCTAGTATATAAGAGAGGCATAACTAGGAACCTTTTTTTTATTAAACACACATGTATTGACGTTTCCTATCAATACAATTATAGCATGCAAAATAAAAATCTATCATATATAAGGAATACATAATAACAACTTTATTAGTGCCTCTCAGGGCATATTTCCTTCAAAACCACACATGGATCCACCAGTGCCATTGCATGTTTGTTCTTTTCATGAACCACAGCTAGACTCATTGCATGTCTATTCTTTTCACAAACCACATATGGATCCACAAGTGTGATTGCATGTGTGTTCTTTTCACAAACCACAACTAGAGTTCATTACATGTCTGTTCTTTTCACAAACCACATAAGGATCAACCAGATTCATTGCTTGTTTGTTCTTTTTACAAACCACATCCAGAGTCATTGTATGTGTGTTCTTTTCACAAACCACATATGGATCCACCAGTGTCATTGCATGTCTATTCTTTTCATGAACCACAACTAGAGTCATTGCAAGTCTGTTCTTTCCACAAACAACAGCTAGAGTCATTGCATGTCTGTTCTTTTCACAAACCACATATGGATCCACTAGTGTCATTGCATGTGTGTTCTTTTCACAAACCACAGCTAGAGTCATTGCATGTGTGTTCTTTCACAAACCACATAAGGATCCAGTAGTGTCATTGCATGTGTGTTCTTTTCATTAACCACAACTAGAGTCATTGGATTTGTGTTGTTTTCACAAACCACATATGGATCCACTAGTGTGATTGCATGTGTGTTCTTTGCACAAACCATAGCTAGAGTCATTGCATGTGTGTTCTTTCCACAAACCACATATGGATCCACTAGAGTCATTTATTGCCTGTTCTTTTCACAAACCACAGCTAGAGTCATTGCATGTTTGATCTTTTCACAAACCACATATGGATCCACCAGTGTCATTGGATGTGTGTTCTTCTCACAAACCACATATGGATCCACGAGAGTTCATTGCACGTTTATTCTTTTCACAAACCACATAAGGATCCACCAAGGTCATTGTATGTGTGTTCTTTTTACAAACCACAGCTAGAGTCATTAGATGTCTGTTCTTTTCACAAACCACACATGGATCCATCAGAGTCACTCCATGTCTATTCTTGCCACAAACAACATCTAGAGTCATTGCATGTGTGCTCTTTTCACAAACCACATATGGATCCACCAGTGTCATTTCATGTGGGTTCTTTTCACAAACCATAGCTAGATTCATTGCATGTGTGTTCTTTCACAAACCACATAAGGATCCACCTGTGTCATTGGATGTGTGTTCTTTTCATGAACCACACCCAATGTCATTGCATGTGTGTTCTTCTCACAAACCACATATGGATCCACCAATGTCACTAAATGTGTGTTCTTCTCACAAACCACATATGGATCGACCAGAGTTCATTGCATGTATGTTCTTTTCACAAACCACATAAGGATCCACCAGATTCATTGCATGTGTGTTCTTTTCACAAACCACAGCTAGAGTCATTGCATATGTGTTCTTTTCACAAATCACATATGGATCCATCATAGTCATTGCATGTCTGTTCTTTTCATTAACCACAACTATAGTCATTGCATGTTTGTTCTTTCCACAAACCACATATGGATCTACTAGTGTCATTTCATGAACCACAGCTAGAGTTATTGCATGTCTGTTCTTTTCGCAAACCACATATGGATCCACTAGTGTGATTGCATGTGTGTTCTTTTCACAAACCACAGCTAGAGTTTATTGCATGTCTATTCTTTTCACAAACCACATAAGGATCCACCAGATTCATTGCATGTCTGTTCTTTTCAGAAACCACAACTAGAGTTATTGCATGTGTGTTCTTTTCTCATACCACATATGGATCCACCAGTGTCATTGCATTTCTGTTCTTTTCATGAACCACAGCTAGTGTCATTGCATGTCTATTCTTTCCACAAACAACAGCTAGAGTCATTGCATGTCTATTCTTTTCACAAACCACATATGGATCCACCTGTGTCATTGCATGTGTGTTATTTTCACAAACCACAGCTAGAGTCATTGCATGTGTGTTCTTTCACAAACCACATAAGGATCCACCAGTGTTATTGCATGTGTGTTATTTTCATTAACGACAACTAGTCATTGGATGTGTGTTCTTTTCACAAACCACATATGGATAAACCAGTGTAATTGCATTTGTGTTCTTTCCACAAACCACAGCTAGAGTCATTGCATGTGTGTTCTTTCCACAAACCACATATGGATCCACCACTCCACCAGAGCCATTGTATTGCATGTTCTTTACCTAAACCACAGGTAGAGTCATTGCATGTTTGTTATTTTCACAAACCACATATGGATCCACCAGTGTCATTGGATGTGTGTTCTTCTCACAAACCACATATGGATCCACCAGAGTTCTTTGGATGTCTGTTCTTTTCACAAGCCACATAAGGATACACCAGAGTCATTGCTTGTGTGTTCTTTTCACAAACCACAGCTAGAGTCATTGCATGTCTGTTCTTTTCACAAACCACATATGGATCCATCATAGTCATTGCATGTCTGTTCTTTTCATTAACCACAGCTAGAGTCATTGCATATATATTCTTTCCACAAAGAACATATGGATCCATCATAGTCATTGCATCTCTATTATTTTCATTAACCACAGCTAGAGTCACTCCATGTCTGTTCTTTCCACAAACAACAGATAGAGTCAATGCATGTGTGTTCTTTTCAAAAACAATAGCTAGAGTCATTGCATGTGTGTTCTTTCACAAGCAACATAAGGATCCACCATTCTCATTGGATGTGTGTTATTTTCATGAACCACACCAAGTGTCATTGCGTGTGTGTTCTTATCACAAACCACATATGCATCCACCAGTGTCACTAAATGTGTGTTCTTCTCACAAACCACATATGGATCCACCAGAGTTCATTGCACGTCTATTCTTTTCACAAACCACATAAGGATCCACCAGATTCATTGCATGTGTGTTCTTTTCACAAACCACATATGGATCCACCAGAGTCATTGTATTGCATGTTCTTTTCACAAACCACAGCTAGAGTTATTGCATGTTTGTTCTTTTCAAAAACCACATATGGATCCACCAGTGTCATTGGATGTGTGTTCTTCTCACAAACCACATATGGATCCACCAGAGTTCATTGCATGTCTATTCTTTTCACAAACCATAGCTAGAGTCAAAGCATTTGTGTTCTTTCACAAACCACATAAGGATCCACCTGTTTCATTGGATGTGTGTTCTTTTCAAGAACCACATCCAGTGTCATTGCATGTGTGTTCTTCTCACAAACCACATTTCTATCTACTAGAGTTCATTGCATGTCTGTTCTTTTAAAAAACCACATATGGATCCACCAGATTCATTGCATGTGTGTCCTTTTCACAAGCCACAGCTAGAGTCATTGCATGTGTGTTCGTTTCACAAACCACATGTGCATCCATCATAGTCATTGCATGTCTATTCTTATCATTAACCATAGCTAGAGTCATTACATGTGTGTTCTTTCCACAAACCACATATGGATCCACTAGTGTAATTGCATGTTTATTCTTTCCAGAAACAACAGCTAGAGTCATTGCATGTCTGTTCTTTTCACAAATACATATGGATCCACCAGATTTGATTGGATGTTTGTTTTTTCACAAACCATAGAAGGATCCACCAGATTCATTGCATGTGTGTTCTTTTCACAAACCACTGCTAGAGTCATTGCATGTGTGTTTTATTGACAAACCACATATGGATCCATAATAGTCATGCATGTCTGTTATTTTCATTAACCACAACTAGAGTCATTGCATGTATGTTCTTTCTACAAACCACATATGGATCCACCAGTGTCATTGCATGTCTTTTCTTTCCACAAACAACAACTGGAGTCATTGCATGTCTTTTCTTCTCACAAACCACATATGGGTCCACCAGAGTTCATTGCATGTCTGCTCTTTTCACAAACCACATAAGGATCCACCATATTCATTGCATGTGTGTTCTTTTCACAAACCACAGCTAGAGTCATTGCATGTGTGTTCTTTTCACAAACCACATATGGATCCATCATAGTCATTACATGTTTGTTCTTTTCATTAACCAAGACTAGAGTTATTGCATGTCTATTCTTTCCACAAACCACATATGGATCCACTAGTGTCATTGCATGTCTGTTCTTTCCACAAAGAACAGCTAGAGTCATTGCATGTGTGTTCTTTTCACAAACCACATATGGATCCACCCGTGTCATTGGATATGTGTTCTTTTCACAAATCACAGCCAGTGTCATTGCATGTATGTTCTTCTCACAAACCACATATGGATCCAGTAGTGTCACTGGATGTGTGTTCTTCTCACAAACCACATATGGATCCACAAGAGTTCATTGCATGTCTGTTCTTTTCACAAACCACATAAGGATCCAGCAGATTCATTGCATGTGTGTTCATTTCACAAACCATAATTAGAGTCATTGAATGTGTGTTCTTTTCACAAACCACAACTAGAGTCATTGCATGTGTGTTGTTTTCACAAACCACATACGGATCCATCATAGTAATTGCATGTCTGTTCTTTTCATTAACCACAGCGAGAGTCATTGCATGTTTGTTCTTTCCACAAACTACATATGGATCCACCAGTCTCATTACATGTATGTTCTTTCCACAAACAATAGCTAGAGTCATTGCATGCCTGTTCTTTTCACAAACTACATATGGATCCACCAGTGTCATTGCATGTGTGTTCATTTCACAAACCACAGCCATTGTCATTGCATGTTTGTTCTTTTCACAAACCACATAGGGATCCATCATAGTCATTGTATATCTCTTCTTTTAATTAACCACAACTAGAGTCATTGGATGCGTGTTCTTTTCACAAACCACATATGGATCCACCAGTGTGATTCATGTGTGTTCTTTCCACAAACCACACATGGATCCACCAGAGTCATTGTATTGCCTGTTGTTTTCACAAACCATAGCTAGAGTCATTGCATGTTTGTTCTTTTCACAAACCACATATGGATCCACCTGTGTCATTGGATGTGTGTTCTTCTCACAAACCACATTTGGATCCACCAGAGTTCATTCCATGTTTGTTCTTTTCACAAACCACATATGGATCCACTAGTGGGATTGCATTGTGTTCTTTTCACACACAACAGCTAGAGTCATTGCATGTCTATTCTTTCCACAAACCACACATGGATCCACCAGAGTCATTGCATGTCTATTCTTTTCATTAACCACAGCTAGAGTCATTGCATGTGTGTTCTTTTCACAAACCACAGATAGAGTAATTGCATGTTTGTTATTTTCACAGACCACATATGGATCCACCAGTGTCATTGGATGTGTGTTCTTCTCACAAACCACATATGGATCCACCACAGTTCACTGCATGTCTTTTGTTTTCACAAACCACATATGGATCCACCAGTGTGTTCTTTCCACAAACCATAGCTAGAGCCATTGCATGTCTCTTCTTTTCACAAACCACATAAGGATACACAGAGACATTGCATGTCTGTTCTTTTCACAAACCATAGCTAGAGTCATTGCATGTGTGTTCTTTTCACAAACCACATATGGATCCATCATAGTTAATGCGTGTCTTTTCTTTTCATTAACCACTACTACAGCCATTCCATGTCTGTTCTTTCCACAAACCACAGCTAGAGTCATTCATGTCTGTTCTTTTCAAAAACCACATATGGATCCATCATAGTCAATGCATGTATGTTCTTTTCATTAAACACAGCTAGAGTCATTGCACGTATGTTCTTTCCACAAACAATAGCTAGAGTCATTGCATGTCTGTTCTTTTCACAAACCTCATATGGATCCACCAGTGTCATTGGATGTGTGTTCTTTTCATGAACCACAACTAGAGTCATTGCATGTGTGTTCTTTCACAAACCACAAATGGATCCACCAGTGTCATTGCATGTGTGTTCTTTTCATTAACCACAGCTAGAGTAATTGGATGTGTGTTCTTTTCACCAACCACATGGATCCACCAGATTCATTGCATGTGTGTTCTTTTCATAAACCACATATGGATCCACCAGTGTGGTTGCATATGTGTTCCTTTCATGAACCACAACTAGAGTCATTGCATGTGTGTTCCTTTCACAAACCACATAAGGATCCACTAGTGTCATTGGATGTGTAATCTTTTCATGAACCACACCTAGAGTCAGCGCATGTCTATTATTTCACAAACCACAAATGGATCCACCAGTGTCATTGAATGTGTGTTCTTTTCACAAACCACACAAGGATCCACCAATGTCATTGGATGTGTGTTCTATTCATGAACCACACCTAGTGTCATTGCATGTGTGTTCTTCTCACAAACCACATATGGATCCGCTAGTGTCACTTGATGTGTGTTCTTATCACAAACCACATATGTTTCCACTAGAGTTCATTTCATATGTGTTCTTTTCACAAACCACATAAGGATCCACCAGATTCATTGCATGTGTGTTCTTTTCACAAACCACAGCTAGAGTAATTGCATGTGTGTTATTTTCACAAACCACATATGGATCCATGATATTCCTTGCATGTTTGTTCTTTTCATTAACCACAGCTAGAGTCATTGCATGTATGTTCTTTCCACAAACAATAGCTAGAGTCATTGCATGTTTGTTATTTTCACAAACCACATATGGATTGACCAGTGTCATTGGATGTGTGTTCTTTTCACAAATCACAGCTAGAGTCATTGCAAGTGTGTTCTTTCACAAACAACATATGGATCCACCACTGTCATTGGATGTGTGTTCTTTTGATGAACCACACCTAGTGCCATTGCATGTGTGTTCTTCTCACAAACCACATATGGATCCACCAGTGTCACTAGATGTGTGTTCTTCTCACAAACCACATATGGGTCCACTAGAGTTCATTGCATGTCTGTTCTTTTCACAAACCACATAAGGATCCGACAGTGTCATTGCATGTGTGTTGTTTTCATTAACCATATCTTGAGTCATTGGATGTGTGTTCTTTTCACAAACCACATATGGATCCACCAGTGTGATTGCATGTGTGTTGTTTCCACAAATCACATCTAGAGTCATTGCATGTATGTTCTTTCCACAAACCACATATGGATCCACCAGAGTCATTATATTGCCTGTTCTTTTCACAAACCAGAATTATATTCATTGCATGTTTGTTCTTTTCACAAACCACATATGGATCCACCAGTGTAATTGGATGTGTGTTCTTTTCATGAACCACACCTAGAGACAGTGCATGACTGTACTTTCACAAACCACACATGGATGCACCAGTGTCATTGCATGTGTGTTCTTTTCCTAAACCACATATGGATCCACTAGGGTGATTGCATGTATCTTCTTTTCATGAACCACACCTAGAGTCAGTGCATGTTTGTTCTTTCACAAAACACACATGGATCCACTAGTATCATTGGATGTGTGTTCTTCTCACAAACCACAGCTAGAGTCATTGCATGTGTGTTCTTTTCACAAACCACATATGGATCCATCAGAATCATTGCATGTCTGTTCTTTTCACAAACCATAGCTAGAGTCGTTGCATGTCTGTTCTTTTCACAAACCACATATGGATCCACTAGTGTCATTGCATGTGTGTTCTTTTCACAAACCACATATTGATCCACCAGTGTCATTGCATGTGTGTTTTTCTGACAAACCACATATGGATCCACCAGAGTTCATTGCATGTCTATTATTTTCACAAACCACATATGGATCCACCAATGTGATTACATGTGTGTTTTTTTCACAGACCACAGCTAGAGCTATTGCATGTCTGTTCTTTTCACAAACCACATATGGATCCACTGGTGTCATTGCATGTTTGTTCTTTTGACAAACCACATATTGATCCACCCGTGTCATTGCATCTGTGTTGTTCTCACAAACAACATATTGATCCAGATGAGTCATTGCATGTGTGTCCTTTTCACAAACCACATATGGGTCCATCAGAGTCATTGCATGTCTATTCTTTTCATTAACCACAGCTAGAGTCATTGCATGTATGTTCTTTCCACAAACAACATATGCATCCACCAGAGTCATTGTGTGTGTGTTCTTTTCATTAACCACAGCCAGAGTCATTGGATGTGTGTTCTTTTCACAAACCACAGCTAGAGTCATTGCATGTCTGTTCTTTTCACAAACCACATATGGATCCACCAGTGTCATATTGCATGTGTGTTATTTTTATGAACCATATCTAGAGTCATTGCATGTGTGTTCTTTCACAAACCACATAAGGATCCACCAATGTCATTGGATGTGTGTTCTTTTCATGAACCACACCTAGAGTCAGTGCATGTCTATTCTTTCACATACCACACATGGATCCACTAGTGTCATTGCACGTGTGTTCTTTTTATTAACCATAGCTAGAGTCATTGGATGTCTGTTCTTTTCACAAACCACATATGGATCCACCAGTGTCATTGCATGTGTGTTCTTTTCACAAACCACAGCTAGAGTCATTGCGTGTGTGTTCTTTTCATGAACCACAACTAGAGTCAGTGAATGTCTATTCTTTCACAAACCACACATGGATCCACGAGATTAATTGTATTACCGGTTGTTTTCACAATCCACAGTTAGAGTCATTGCATGTGTGTTCTTTTTACAAAGCACATATCACCAGGTTCATTGCATGTGCGTTCTTCTCATAAACCACATATGGATCCTAACCTTAGGAGAGCCCTAACCTTAGCACCCCAATGGTGGATGTTAGACCGAGTCTTCTAGAAGGCACGACCTAACAGAGTTGTTCTGCATGAAGATTGTTACATACCGTTCGATCTAGGTGATTGGACGATTGGGATAGTCTTCATGAGAGCGATCCGCAAGTAGGCTGTTTTGCGGCATGATTAGCCACGCTTGCTGCCCGCTTGCTCTAGACAAACTGGCAACACTGGGTGCGAGTGTCAGGACTCACGAGTTCAGTGGGCCATAGGCCAATGTCACGTCCCCATTACTTCTCTTCCTCCTTGTACTTCTCTTCCTTCCCCTCGAAGACACTTTCCCCACTTCTCTCCCATCCTGCCGTAGCCGAAAGCCGACCACGCCTCCAGCTATCTCTCTGGCAGCCACACCCCCTCTCTCTCTCTCTCGCCATGGGTTCAAGGGGAGATGGTGAGGAAACGCGTCGTCACGACATGGACGGTTGATACGTCTTAAATTTATCTACTTTCACGAACACTTTTGCTATTGTTTTTCCTCTAAACTTGTGTGATTTGGATATAACTAACACAGACTGACGTTGTTTTCAGCAGAATTACCTTGGTGTCTAGTTTTTGTGCAAAAAATCAACTATCAGGAAAAATCCCGGAAAATATGCTGAAAATCCTATTTCACCAGAAGACTCACGGAGCCAGAAGACGAGATGGAGCAGGGCCACGAGGGGCCCACACCACCTGGCCATGCGGGCCAGGCCTGGCTGCGCCTAGGGGTGGTGTGGCCGCCTCGGCTGCCCCCTCAGCCTCCCTCTTCACCTATAAGTCGCCTTTTGACCTAAAAACCAAGGGGGGTTCGACGTTTTTCTAGAAGGAGTTCCACTACGCCGCCACCACCAGATTCCATGATTCGGAACCAGAAACTCCGTTCTGGCACCCTGCCGGGATGGGGAATTGGAGGAGATCATCGCCATCATCATCACCATCGCTTCTCCATCGACCATCCATGTTTCCCCCATCCATGAGTGAGTAATCCCCCACTATAGGATATGGGGATGGTAGGGATTGGATGAGATCGTTCATGTAATGGCATCAGATTGTTAGGGCATGGTGCCTAGTATCTATTATTAGTGCTTTTTGAATTTTTTGCAACTTGTTATGCTTAATGCTTGTCACTAGAGCTCAAGTGCCATGATTTCAGATCTGAACATGTTATTGATTCATTATGATAGTATTGTTTATGGTCTTACCTGCAAGTTGTATACACACGTTGTTGTCTGGAACCAAAGGCCCCGAAGTGACAGCAATCGGGATAACCGGAGGGAATGGCTTTGATGTGAGGATCACATGTGTTCATGGAGTGTTAATGCTTTGCTCTAGTGCTCTATTAAAAGGAGCAGCTTAATTTCCAGTAGTTCCCTTGAGGCTCCGCTGTAAACGGGCTGGCAGGACAAAAGATGTTGTGCAAGTTCTCATTGCGAGCACGTATGACTATATATGGACCACATGCCTATGATTATTTAGTACTTGGATGCTTTATCTTATTTATATGCAAATGCCCTATGTTTCAATTGCTATATGAATTGTCTTGTCCATGCAACGCCCGTCCATCCATCCCTATGCCTACCGCGCTTTAATCCTACTATTTACTACAATTGTTACTACTGTCTTTACTTTACTACTGCTATTACTTTACTATTGCTACTACAAAACTGTTGCTACTGATAAACTGATGTGAGCAAGATTGCTTCTAGGTGCAGCTGAATTAACAACTTAGTTGTTAAGGCTTATAAATATTCTTTGGCTCCCCTTTTGTCGAATCAATAAATTGGGTTTCACTTCCCTCGAAAATACTTCGATACACCCCCTATACTTGTGGGTCACCAAGTCTATTTTCTGGTGCCATTGCCGGGGACCATAGCTTTATTTATCAAGTTCACTTGGAATCACTATTGTTCGCTGCCATCCCTCATGGGTAAGTCTCGTGATGGCAAGGTTCCTATTTTACCATCCACTACAAGAAGAGGTACGGTTCTGAACACCTCTGTTTCTCTTGATTCACCATCCGTTATGAGTAAGCTCCTTACACCACCACATACACATGCTACACACACTGCTACTACTGCTGAATCTGAAACTTCTGATACTTATGATGCTGCTTCTACTATGCTTGATAAGAGTGGTTCATTAGGTCCTTTCCTAGATGCTACGATTGCTAGAACTATAGCTGGAAATACTGAAACTCCTAATGAAGACACTACTACACCTGTTAGTTCACCTGAGTCTAGAGAGAGCTATGATATTGAAGACGGTTATATTGAATGACCGATGAATTTATTAAAGAATGTCAAAACACCCATGATAGGAGTACTATTAAGAGTCTCCTTGAGAGGCGTACTATAAAACCCAAATTGTCTCCTAATGCTAAGTTTGCTGCATCTCCCATAAACATTAAAGATAAGGATTATGATTTCTCTCTTGATCTTTCTTACATAGTTATTGTGGAGAAAGAACCTTTTTGTGGGACTAAGAATGAATGTATGGTAGAACATATGACTGATCTTTCTACCATGAGTGGCTTGTTTTCTGATGATATTAAGATGCTAAATTTTGGTGCTAAATTTTTCCCTTTTTCACTGAAAGGAGAAGCTAAAACTTGGTTTAATAATTTACCTCCTAGATCTATTGATAGCCCTGATTGCTTGATTAGTACTTACCTGCATAAATATTTTCCTCCTAGTGCTAGACATGCTATTTTGCAGGAACTTTTTGATGTTAAACAGGGAGAAAAAGAGATATTGCCTGAATCATGGGCAAGGTTTTGTGCTTTGATTCATGCACAGGCTAGATGTCCATTACCTAAGAATGAGCTTCTTGATATATTTTATAATGGACTAACTGAAGAATCTAGGACATACCTGGATAGTTGTGCTGATTGTGTTTTCAGGAATAGTACTCCCAAGGAAGCTGAGGAATTAATGGCTAAAATAAGTAGGAATTATGAAGACTGGACTCCTCCTGAACCTGCTATACCTGAAACAATTATACCTGAACCAGCTATACCTGTGCCTATACCAACATCGAAGAAGAGGGGAGTTATTGAACTAAATGATGAAGTGATGAAGGAAGCTAAGAAATGTCTTAAGGAGAAGGGAATTAAAGATGCTGATGTCAAGAATTTACCTCCTATAGAAGAATTACGTAAGCCAATCCCCCACTCATCCACTATTGAGTTACACTCTCTCCAACATTTTGATGAAGGTGTTATCGCTTACTCTAAACGTCCTGATCAATGCTTAGACGAATTCGATATTTTTATTGTTAAGCAAGATAATTTCAATAAAAGGGTGCAAAATCATCTAATGGAAAAGACTAGAGCTATTGTTGAGTTGAAGGATATTGTGGAAAGAACCTCTAATGATGTTAAAATGCTTGTTAAACATTTTCAAATGGTTCAAACTCAAATTGATCAGCTTATTAATGTACAAAAAGACTTGCTAGTTAATGCTGCGAAAGAAAAACATGCTTATGAAATTAGAACTAGTAGTGGTGCTTCTACCCAGGATCCTCTATATCCAGAGGGGCATCCTAAAAGAATTGAGCAGGATTCTCAACAAACTGAAAATAGTGGTACTACTCCTAAGAAAAGAAAGAAGAAAAATAAAACTATTGTAGAACCTTCTGAACCTGCTAAAGATCCTAATAGTATATCTGTCTCTGATGCTAAAACTGAAAGTGGTAATGAAGAAAATGGTGTTCCTGATAAAGAAAAAGTTGAAGAAGAACCTGAAAGGCACACTAAGAATACTAAGTACACTAAAGAAGATCTTGTTGCTAAGAAACATGGTAGTGAAAGAGAGCCTTAGGTCCAAAAACCTATGCCTTTCCCCGATAAGAAACACAAGTCAAAGGAAGATGACCACTATAATAAGTTTTGTGAGTGGATGGAACCTTTATTCTTGCAAATTCCTTTGACTGATGCTATTAAATTGCCTCCTTATTCAAAGTATATGAAGGATATTGTCTCTAATAAAAGGAAGATCCCTAATGAAGAAATTTGTACTTTGCTTGTTAATTATTCCTTCAATGGTAAGGTTCCAAAGAAACTTGGAGACCCAGGGATTCTAACTATTCCTTGCTCTATTAAAAATAGTTATGTTAGAACTGCTTTGTGTGATTTGGGAGCAGGAGTTAGTGTTATGCCTTTTTCTCTCTATAAGAGACTTCAAATAGAAAAACTAATACCAACTGATATATCTTTGCAAATGGCTAATAAATCTACTACTATTCATGTTGGTATATGTGAGGATGTACCTATTCAAGTGGCTCATAATTGCTTGATATTAACTGATTTTGTTGTGCTTGAAATGCCTGAAGATGATAATATGTCTATTATTCTTGGAAGACCTTTTCTTAATACTGCAGGAGCTGTTATTAATTGTAATCAAGGAAAGGTGAATTTTAATGTTAATGAAAAGGAGAATACTGTCTATTTCCCCAAGAAGATTGATAGGACTTATGGGTTAAATTCAATTGAACATGTTGAGCGCATTCAAGTTGGAGAAATATATTGTCCCATACCAAGAGAAAAATACGAAACTATTATGATTGGGACCATTTCTATCAAGGTTGAGGTAACATAATCTTAAGTGGTATGCAAAGTTTTGTTTCATATAAAATTTTTTTGGTAACAAGACCTGATCAACCTTGTTAACAAAGGGATTTTAATGAACAAAACAATGTTTTCACCATGATTATCTCCGCTTACTTCCATTCTATCCATTTTAGTTTTTGCTTTTGTTTAGTTTACTTTTCTGTTGTTAGGTTCTTGCATGTTAGAGTGTCTTAGAACTTTTGAAGTTTTAGCCTTGTTTTGCTTTTGCATCTTTCCGAAACATCTTTCTGTCAGAAAATCATTCATCTATAACTGAAAATTGCTCAAAAATAAAGTGTCTCGAAAAATTCTAGACAATTTATATTAAATTTTTACATGCAAAAGAGGCAGGGGAGTGCCTGGATAGTACCAGGGGGGCCACCAGGCAGGCACACCACCTGGTGGCGCGGCCAGCCCAGGGGCGCGCCTGGCCATTGTGTGGGCCACCCATGGCCCTCCACTCACTCTCTCACTTTCCACTGGTCTCTCTCTCCCGATAAAACACCAGTTCATTGCTCGATATGGCGTTCTTGCTGTTCTTGTCCTCGATTTTTCAATCTCCTTGCTCAGCCCATCTTTGCTGCTAAAATTTGAAGCATTTGTTCTCCGGTATGTGACTCCTACGCTTGTCCAAGTAGATTTGTGATTAGTGGTTTATGTTGGTTCCGCAGCATAGAAAACAAAAAATTTCCTACGGTCTGAACTACACGCCAAGATCTATCTACTAGGTACAAAGCAACGGGTGGACATACATCCAACGAGAACTTACCCTCGAAGACAACGAGTTTTGTTAACGAGTAGGAACTCGTGGTTGATGTAGTCGTACACTTGCCGATCTCAAGATCGTGAGGAAGTCCGAGCGCCGCAACTCAGCAGCGCATCCGCACTCGCACACACATTCAAGCCACCGGACAACCTCCACCTCCTCGTTCCAGCGATCCAGCAGAAGCAGCAACTCCTTCTAGACGAAATGCCACTGGGAATATGTATCTCGCTAATCCGAGACCATGGGGGAATAATTCTAGAGGGGGAGAGAGATCCTTCACAAGGAGGTGTGAGGATGAAGGAGGGAATGGGGGGCCTTTTATAGGAGGAGGGGGTGCCCCCTCTCTCCATGGCCGGCGCATGGGGGGTGACCCCTCACCTCCCCCATTCATGTGGTGGTAACCCCTCCACATTAAAATGCCTCTTCACATTCCCTTTTAAAGTCTCCACTTTAAATGCATTAAATTTCTCCAAATTTAATGCTCTCTCATTTAATAAAACTCTTTTTATTAAATTTATTCAGAATTTTGTTATCTACTTTAATTAACAAACATTCACATATAGCCCCTTGCAATATTTCAATATCACATGCAGAACCACTTTCTGCAATTTCACCCGAAACAATTTCCAGTTTCTATTGAAACAATTCCTGCGCTTTGCAATTCTTTCGTCTGAAACATATGTGCTCCAAAATGGTGTCCGATAACTCTTAAGTGTGCCACCCTACCGTTCGTGAATAATGCAGACATGATCGAGACCCTTCTCCGATCAATAATCAGCAGCGGGACCTGGAGATCCGTACTGACTCCTACACATTCAACGATGACTTCTGTGATCGTGAGAACCTTTAACGCTTGTAACTAAATCCCTTTGTCTCTCGATATATTACATGTTCGATATTCGATCATCGTTATCTCCATAGCTAGTTTGATCTCGTTACCGACATGCACTCTTTTCTCGTTCCTGTGATATAACATTCTAGTGATCACATCACTTGCTTGTAAGCTATCTTAATGTGATATCACCGAGAGGGCCCAGAGTATATCTATCCGTCATTTGGATTGACAAATTCCACTCTTGATCCATGAGCCTCAACATAACACCTTCATAGTACTGGACACATCTTTATAGTCACCATGTTACGGTGTGACGTTTGATTTTATCAAGATACTCTTCCGGTGTTAGCAATTAACATGATCTCACGGTCTAAGGATAAAGATTACATCGTATGATGTTATAGCAATATAAATATAATGACTTGCTTGTAATGCTATACTTCGGATGAATGTTCATCACATCATTCCACCAATGGTGTGACCTTGTTATTAACAACATCCAATGTCCATGATCAGGAAACCTTGATCATCTTGTTAATCAACAAGCTAGTCTATAAGAGAGGCATAACTAGGAACCCTTTTTGTTTATTAAACACACATGTATTGATGTTTCCGATCAATACAATTCTAGCATGTAAAATAAACATCTATCATATATAAGGAATATATAATAACAACTTTATTATTGCCTCTCAGGGTATATTTCCTTCAGTTTATATCTTGAGTATTTTGCTGCTGTAGGTGACATCTTATGAGAGCTTGTAAGCTTGTTCAATGCTTAGAGATATTGTTTTGATGCATGTTTAGGCCTCTTACAAGTCCCTATGAGTAGTGCCCTTCATTATGTATTCACTTTGCAATCTCTTGTATAATGGATGTTTAAATTTCAGAATATCAAAGATGAACAACCACACATTTGGAGAAATATTTGAGAGGGACACACCTAGGAGGCCAAGGCCTTCAAGATTAGCCTCTCATTTTAGGCCTTCATACAATGAAGATCTCATTGCACCATGCTTTGGCAATGAAGGAGACGAGGGGGATGCTCACCCATCTACTTTTCCTTGTTATACGTTCTTGCAAGCTACAGGGATCCTCGATGATTTCTTACTACTAGTTTAGAGGGTTGGGACCTCATACATGGAAGATGAGAGTGAGAAATATGCCATGCTCACCAAAACTTTCGTTGAGAGTTTCGTTTTCACTAACACCCCCTATTAGTCAATAGTTTCTTTCAGAATTTATATACAAGAAATGTGATTATCTGTGATGCACATTCAATGACGATTTATTAAAAAAAACGTCATGTTTTATGAAAAAGCGTCACAATTTAGATGAATCCCTGACGTTTTTTGATGAATCGTCATAGAATGAGCGTCATATATAATCACATTTGTTGTAGTGATAATCAACCTATTACCATGTCATTGGAAAGATTTTGCAGTATTATAGGTATAGGCATGACGGGGACCATGAAGAATATCCAAGGGCTACCCGCTGATTTATTGGAACTCTATCGAAGTGTGACAAATGACGATGATCGCGTAGCTCGGCATGGGAAGATAAGCAACATCCCACTCCCAAATCTTAGATACCTTGCTTATTATCTTTCTACTAGCATTCTTGGTAGGGAGAATACAAGTAATATCTCCAATTATCATTTATCCTTCCTCGCTGCTACACTCAATAATGATACTCGGTACAATCTTGGCTCTCTCATTGCTCGCCGCCTAGCTACTAGGGGACCTATTTATGGGGGCATTATTGCTTCACATATGGTTACTGCGTTAGAGCTTTCTGTGGATCCTAATGATACTATATTGGCACCACAAATGATTGATCTTGCTGCCATGAAAACACATCACTTCATCACTGCTGACTCTGATACAGACAGTTTAGTATACAGGATGTTGTTTACTAACGGGGATGAAAGGGAGATTCCTTTGCCCCAATCTACTTTGTTCAGCGTTCACAGGAGGTCGTGGTTGTGTTCCAAGGAGGAGGTGGACGAGCAGCTCCGCATGCTTGCTTTCCACAGACAGCACCAGGAGGATGTGTCTTCTTACGACTACTCTGCGCACTACGGTGGGGCATCCTCGAGCTCATACCAGGATGAGGGTACCTCCTCGCCGTACTACAGAGGCACTCCATCTTGGCTAGCTAGGGATTGATACCAACTTATGCCAAAAGCCTAAGCTTGGGGGGAGGTACACCAACATCACTCATCTCCATATCATGTTTAGTCGGCACTTTGTATATCCATGCTTCATTCTCTTTTTAGTTTTCATTCTTTCTTTACTTTTGCTTTCTAAAACACAAAAAGACCAAAAATATTTCCTTTGTTTCTCTTTGTTTGCTTCTTCTACGTTTTGCCTTGGTTTGCTTTTTTCCTTTTGGCTTTGTCTTAATTATTCAAAAAACCTAAAAAAGATTTTGCTTTGCTTGTTTTTCCTTTTTGTTCTTGCCTTTGAAAAATTAAAAACACCAAAAATATTTGTTGTTCTTCTTTGGTTTTGTGAAGTTTTTGCAGGGTTCAGCAGTCCTCAGTGGAATTTGGTTTCATGTTATTGTTCAAGCCACACAAGTGAAGGGAAATAATGAGGATTAATGACAACTTGAGGTGTGGTAAGAGGATGGTAACGAACTCTATTTGTTTTCATTTTTGTACATATACTCATCATTGTGGGCATGCTTAGTCTGTTCATGTAGGGCGTATGTTATTTATGGATGCTTAGTAGATCTTGCTTTCTTATGATTAGCTCCAGCTTGCTAATAGTTTGTAGCATGTCATATGAATGTTTGCTTGCATTGGTCTATTCATAACTTGGTATGACACTGTGGTATCCTCCTCTGAATGTTTCACTTGAATCGACTTGGCACATGCTAATGCATGCATATGACCGAAACAAAAATCAGTTAAGCCTCGATGAATTATTTTTCCTCAGGAATCTCGAATCACTTTCATGTCAGGATTAGTCCTATTTTGTTGCAAGCATGATTATGATAGTTATTGCTCTCTCGTTTGTCGCTCCCTTATTATTTCTAGCCTACACTTGCACTGGGTATGAGCTCTACTCATGTTTCCAATTCCCCAAAACCAATATTGCCAAAAGTGTCCACCATACCTACCTATTAGCATCATTTGCTATTCCATTCATATTTAATATGCCTTGTTTTATTCCGAATAAAATGTTTGCTTGTTATGAGAAAGTTAGTTAGTAAAGCTCTCCCGAACTTGATGGCACACTTTATTTCTTGCACTTAATAAGCATGAACCGTCGTGACTGTCCATGAAAGTGCTTGCAAATTATAGGCTGGGGATTAGCAGAACCGTGCTGTCACAGGGAACACTTTCAACACATGTAAATATATACCCAGTTGATATCATGATCTTTTGTTTACGGATGTCGTCGGTGTTAAATAAAAGGGGAGCTTGTAAGTCCATGGAGTTATGTATGTGTGTTAGAGAAACACCTGGACTGTCGGTCTAATCCATGCCATTATGGTGGAAACCTATAGCGTAACCATAAGGAGTATCTATGAAGCATTCTTCTTATAAAAAGAGAGAGATAGCTATTGAGAAAAAGAAAAAAAAGGAAGAGATATGATAAAATAGGAAAGAGAGAAAAAAACACCATTTTCCCGTGGTAAATAAGGAGAATGCTGAGATACTCGTTGTCTGCTTGCCTTGTCATTTTGATATGGGGATTCTTCCGTTTCATCGGGCAAGGGGTACCCCGTTGGCGGTTCTCTATGATACGCATGTATTTACTATGACAAGAAGTTACCAGTAACTAAAGTTGAGTAGCATGAGGAGCGACCCTCGTACTCAAGGGACATGAGATTTCCAGTTTATAGTCTGTCAAGCATATAACTCAGATTGGACCTCACTTTCACCTTAACCATTTAAAGATGCTTATGATAGGGGCAATGAGAGCTCAAAGCTAATGAGTACCATACTTTCAGCATTTGGAAGCCTTTCAAACTATTCAAAACCTTTTCATTTCTTTGTTGAGTCACCATCTATTCTATGAGCATTTTCTTTAGAGCATAGTTGTCATTCTTAGTGTAATATGCTTGTCTCAAAACTTGATTATTTGTGTTATGACTTTGATACTTGTATCTCTGATATCTTTACTTCTAGTCTTCACTTGAACTTAAGAGGTGCCTTGGAATTTATGTTTGCTCTACAATCAATGGCAAGCGAGATACCACTCTATCATACATTTTTCTGAGCATTGCAATGTTCCTTATGTTTATGTTTCATGCCACTTACTATTCTTGAGTTAGAAGCTCTTCATAGCTTGCAATGACTATTAAGTAAACTTAGGTGCATACTCTTTATTATGAGTTGCCTGAGTAGTTGATCATATGATGAGAATATATACATCTTATGAAGAAAATGTGTTCATGAAAGTTTCTTTTATCGCACTCAATTTTCAACTGAATTGCTTGAGGACAAGCAATAAGCTAAGCTTGGGGGGAGTTGATATGTCCAAAACGTATCTACTTTCCCGAACACTTTTGCTATTTTTTTTCCTCTAAACTTGTGTGATTTGGATACAACTAACACGGACTGACGCTATTTTCAGCAGAATTACCCTGGTGTCTAGTTTTTCTGCAGAAAATCAACTATCAGGAAAAATCCCAGAAAATATGCCGAAAATCCTATTTCACCAGAAGACTCACGGAGCTAGAAGACAAGACAGAGTAGGGCCACGAGGGGCCCACACCACCTGGCCACACGGGCCAAGCCAGGCCGCGCCTGGGGGTGGTGTGGCCACCTCGGCTGCCCCCTCGGCCACCCTCTTCACCTATAAGTCGCCTCTTGACCTAAATACCGAGGGGGTTTCGATGTGTTTCCAGAAGGAGTTCCGCTATGCCGCCACCACCAGATTCCACGATTCAGAACCAGAAACTCCGTTTTGGCACCCTGCCAGGACGTGGAATTGGAGGAGATCATCGCCATCATCATCACCATCGCTTCTCCATCGACCATCCATGTTTCTCCCATCCATGAGTGAGTAATCCCCCGCTGTAGGCTATGGGGATGGTAGGGATTGGATGAGATCGTTCATGTAATGGCATCAGATTGTTAGGTCATGGTGCCTAGTATCTATTATTAGTGCTTTTTGACTTTGTTGCAACTTGTTATGCTTAATGCTTGTCACTAGGGCCCGAGTGCCATGATTTCAGATCTGAACATGTTATTGATTCATTATGATAGTATTGCTCATGTTCTTACCTACAAGTTGTATACACACGTTGTTGTCCGGAACCAAAGGCCCCGAAGTGACAGCAATCGGGATAACCAGATGGAATGGCTTTGATGTGAGGATCACATGTGTTCACAGAGTGTTAATGCTTTGCTCCGGTGCTCTATTAAAAGGAGCACCTTAATTTCCAGTAGTTCCCTTGAGGCCCCGCTGCAAACGGGCTATCAGGACAAAAGATTTTGTGCAAGTTCTCATTGCAAGCACGTATGACTATATATGGAACACATGCCTATGATTATTTAGTACTTGGATGCTTTATCTTATTTATCTGCAAATTCCCTATGTTTCGATTGCTATATGAATTGTCTTGTCCATGCAACGCCCGTCCATCCATCCCTATGCCCACCGCGCTTTAATCCTATTGTTTACTGCAATTGTTACTACTATCTTTACTTTACTACTGCTATTACTTTACTATTGCTACTACAAAACTATTGCTACTGATAAAATGCTGTGAGCAAGATTGTTTCCAGGTGCAGCTGAATTGACAACTCAGTTGTTAAGGCTTACAAATATTCTTTGGCTACCCTTGTGTCGAATCAATAAATTGGGTTTCACTTCCCTCGAAAATACTGCAATACACCCCCTATACTTGTGGGTCATCAACGGTGATTTCGATGTGAGTCGTCTCATCTCTATCTCTATCATCTGTGGCCAATTATCTATTTTGAGCTAGATCTACTCTGTTTACTCATGCACGTATGATATGTTAGGCCAACAAGATGTTGTATGACTCCGACTATCACGGTTTAGCGGATGAAGATAGTCCTCTGCTATGTAAACATGGATATGTGCCCGCTAAATTTGTAGCATTCGAAGGACGAAACACAGGAAGGAGGTTTTTACGGTGTCAAGGACATCGTGCAATGATGCAAGGCGGAAGTTGCGGTGTTGTCAAATGGGTAGATCCAGAGTGGCCCAAATCGATGGAGAAAATACTAGACAAACTATGGGAAATGACTGTTGAGTTGAAAGAATCCTTATTCAGATCACTTCTTGATAGTTTTGAGATGAAGCTATGGGAACCAGATGACACGACCAAGCTTAACCAAGATCTCAGGAGGGTGCAAGACAAGGTTAGCAAAGTCGAGAAGGAGAGGGACGTGGCGTTGGCCCTGAAGGCTGAAGCAGAGCAAGAACTGACTCAAGAAAGGAATGATATTCACCAGGCCAAAGTCTTGTAGTTCACAACTATGAGTATCGACAAGTGCACGAGGAAAAATGCAGAGAAAAAATTGAAATGTGCAAGGAAGATGCTAAAAGGAAGGAGCAGACGATTCGATCATTTCTCTCGCAGGAAGATGCACATCGGGCTAAGATTAGGAAGATCAAGGAGATGTGTGATAACTAGTTCTATTTAGATTGAGATCCGTGCCTTTTTAAGTTGACCTAGCGGTCTGAACTAGTGGTCCCGGAGTCCTGGGAGGAAAAAATTGGTCGCCCGTTAATCTGTCTTAACCCTGCATTACTTCCTTTTGTCTGATCATGGTGGTATTGTGACATTGGTGGTTTGTTCAAACGTAATCTATTATGATTGTGCCACATGAAAATTGCACAACCACAATTTATAAAGTGGAAGCACGTACATCCAGTTATTAGAGATCCGGGAGCTTCCCCAAATGCAGGGGATGCAGGAGCAGGGAGGCGGTGAGATAGACAGGCTCAAGGTTAGGCCAGAAAGTGGTACTGATTTCCTCCTCATCTGGGCATTATCGGTTTCCATTGTTGTTTATGTTGCCATGTCGTTGTGCAACAGCTGAAATAAGTTGCTGCTTCGTGGAGTGTAGCAGCTTAAATAATTTATTTATGTGCCACTTACATTCCATTGAATTTGGAGACATCCTGCCCCTCAGCAATCGTGGGACCGATGCTGCGTGTTTTCAGATAGTAGTGGCACAATCACAATTTCGGATTCAACTACTGACTCGAGCGTTTCCAAACCCTAAGTCGCGATACATTTTACTCAAAGAATGTGGGTAGATTGTTTCGCCGAGCAAAGTTCTACACACAAAGCTCCAGAATTTAACCAAATTACATATATAGGTTCAAGTTCAACACATTACTACGCAACTTCATTGCCAGCAGCCTTCTTCTATAGCCTAGGTGCCAAGCCTTCATGTCCACTGGCTTCTTCATTTCCTGGCTTCTTCCTCTTTCTTGGTGCCAATTTTCTTAGCTTCACGTACTCTGCATCGCCGGGACAATTAGAACCATAATCGTGTCCAGCACCATCTTTCCACTCGTTTTTATTTTCTTCAGGCAGCAAAATTACTGGTCCAGCAGTCATGTTTCTAACCTTGTGGCGCTTCCTGTTAAAGAAATAGTACTGTTGCATAACTGCCCAACAATATCTAAAGAGTAAATAAAACAAAAATTATAATTCAGCACAAACATGGGAACCCCAAGAGACTTTTGCTTACTAGGAGCTAATTGGGTTCGAGCGACCACCCTGTCCAAGAATAGAGGGGTGACTCCCAGTTGCAGCAGCTTCCACATCTAGTACATCAGAATTCAACTCAAACTTGCAAGCCGAGGCATACCTTTTCATCAACCCAATTAGCTAACTGTCACACGTTAGAGGAACCCTAATGCCACATTCATCCATGAAGCTGAACTTTGCACTCTGCTTCGGCCATATTTCATCATGATTACGCAGAGCAGCAACCATACCAGATATAGTGCAGATCTGCACATGCGCTTCTTCGATCGTGATACAATGGTGTCCATACCACTTGCCCTTCACCCTTGCTGATTTAGAGTCGTACCTGAAGAGGACTAACGTAACCAGGTAAGGGTGGTCCACGGAGATCCCACTTGACAGAAAACTATGGACAAAATATGTTTGTCAGCGTTGGGCTAACAAACAATTTTAGGTCCAGTAGCCAACTAGCAGTTATAATTAGTGCGAATAGCAAAGAACTTCTTCTTCCTTGGTAGTAGGATCTGCCATCCTCCGAGCTGCTTGGCTCATCGACGGTGGAGGCGGGCTAGAGCCTCTCAACAGCGGCTATGTCATGCGCCATTGGAGCTCGGGATCAGCGACTAGGCGCAGCAACTGGGCAACTTGGCGCCGAAAGTGAAATGTCCAAAGGGATCATTCTGCTTGGAGGGTGGATTTCGACGCTGCCGGTGCTAGGGGAAAGGAGGGAATGGATTTGTGAAATTGGTCAACACATCAAATCCACTTAGTTCCTCGATTTTCCTAAGAGGTTGCCGCGTTGGCGCTCGCGTCATGGACAGATTACCGACATGTGGGTCCCGACCGTCAACTTCACGGGCAGTTTAATGAAATGTTTGAATTTGGCTGGGGTGAGATGAGTTTTCCTCGAAATGGCCCCTCTCAGTAGTTGTCAGCCCAACTTTACAAATGCAGCAATTATAGGGAACTTGGGTACCGCCATGCGCTCGCCCTGGAACTTTCGGGCCGCAAACCAACAATCCCAATTATCCGCCCCCCTCGAGGGGCGGATTATCCGGCCCAGGGAAAAACTCCAGCTCTGGTTGGACAACCAGGGGGAAAATCTAGCCCCCATACTGCATGACGCGCCTTGTCCTTGTTTGGACATTGGGGCAATGGCAGATAATCCGGCCCTTGATAGGGGTGAATAATCCGCCCCCACAAAACTCATGTTTAGCTGCATTTGTGGAAAGTAATCTCTAGCACTAAACACACTATTAAATAATACTTGGTATTGTTATCTAACACACAAAAAATAGAGATCATGAAATTTTCTTTCAGCACGGTGGTGGCGAACCGGGGCGACCCGATCTCCTCCATGGTGTTTCTCGACGCCTAGGGCATGGCACCCAGGGTTGTCATTGTTTTTCTGGAGGATCAGGCGGCCGAGATGGTCGGTTGATTGGGGCTCAGCCTTAATAAAGGCGGTGGTCCTAGGATCCCTATCACGCCATGATGATGTTCTTCCATTTGCATGTCTTTAGTGATCTAGCCGGAGTGTCAATATTCGTAAGGCTCCGTTGGCAACCTCCGATGGGCGATTCATGCCTAGAGATTGCTAGACTGGATTGTGGGTTCGATCACACGCAACCATGTTTTTCTAACCGTGGAACATGTCTTTAGTTCCAAGGTGAAGCTCTATAGTCTGTTGCCACCGTGGAACATGTCTTTAGTTCCATGGTGACGTTAGTGTGCGGAGATTGTCATGGAAGCTGAGATTTGATGACTAGCAATGGTGAGTCGAGTCCTAGTGGTGATGACTAATTGGCATGTTGGTTCATGACTTGTAGAAGTGGCATCAGAAAGTGGGGCGAAAGTATAGGAGGAGTTCATAGTCTTAACTTGCAAGGTAGGGCATTTCCGTATTAATGTGTTTTGGTGTTTGTTGACAACACAATGTTGGACTAACCATGTGCTAAATTGTTTTAGGTATTTTCAAGACATTGCAGAAGTCGTTTTTATTGCAACAGAAAAATGAGATGTCCCGGCAAAATTTTCCTAAAAATCAAGCTTCTGCTCCCTTGTTCCCCGAAGACTCCAGAATCACAGTGCTAGAGACTCCGACCTAGTTTCCCCGAGTCTACAGCTGCTAGCCCCTAGTATCTAGTCAGAAACTCTAGCTCCTATGTGGGAGATTCCCCCTCTCTCGGAGTTTCTGCCTCTACCAATCTGAAGATTCCGGCTCTCACACTCAGGCCCGCTCGCTGCTAACCTCTGGTAGAGGTTTAGAGTCTCTATCATTCCAAGCGGAGTTTTTGGCCGTCCTAGAGACTCTAGCTAGTGGAAACCGGAGATTCCGGGTTAAGTGGACAACAATGTCTCTACTTCGAGGGGGTATAAATACACCTTCTTCCGCAAGTTCAAGCTATGTAGGGATCATAGCATGGAAAAAAAAAATTTCTACCGCAAGAACGAACAAAACCAAGATCCAATCTATGGAAAAGCCAAGATCTAATCTATGAGATAAGTGCAATGAGATAGATGAGAACTAACCCTTGTAGATCCAAAGCCTTTATCAAGATCGGATCTCGTGGTTGATGTAGTCGATCACTTGCCGATCTCAGGATCGCGTAGACGATCCTTCCGGCGCCACGTGCAGTAGTGCTTCCACACTCGGTCACACGTACAGAGTCGATGTAGACATTCCTCTCCCTGTTCTAGTGAGCAGTGGAGGTAGTAGATCCCCTTGGAATCCCAGCAGCACAACCGTGTGGTGGTGGTGGTGGTGGACGAGAAATCTTGTAGGGCTTCGCCTAAGCCGGAGAAGGAGGAAGGAGGAGGAGGGTGGTGGCTAGGGTTGCGTGGAAGGGGCAAGGGGGAAGGTGCCCACCCCCTCCCCTCTTTATACAGAGGGGGGTTCGACCTAGGGTTCCCCTCTTGGCCCACTTCCCCTAGGGCTGGCGCATGACGAGGGAGGGGAGTTTTCTTCCCCCTAGTCTTATCCCTTATTTTTGTAGGATTCAAGTTTGTCTCTTTTAGAACCTTCTAGAACTTTCTAAAACCTTATAGAAGCTCTGAACAAAAACTTCAAAACTTTTTCGAACCCCAGAAAATGATTTCCATTATATGATTCTTATTCTCCGGACTATTCCGGATCTCCTCGTGATTTCCTGGATCCAATCCAAGACTTCAAACAACATTCAGTCTCCAACTCATATTCCATATCTACTTAAACAACATTGAACCTTAAGTGTGTCACCCTATGGTTCACAAACTATGCAGCCATGATCGGGACACCTCTCTGATCAATAACCAATAGTGGGACCTAGAGATCCATAATGGCTTCCACATATTCAATGATGTCTTCGTGATCGAAAGAACCATTAACATACGATACCGATTCCCTTTGTCGTGCGATACTCTACTTATACGAGGTTTGATCGTTGGTATCTCGATACCTTGTTCTACCTTGTTAGCGATAAGTAATATTTACTCGTACAGTGATATGACATCCCTTGTGACCTAGTCACATGCTTGCAAGCAAGTTGGATGGCATTCCATGGAGAGGGCCCAGAGTATATCTATCCGTCGTTAGGGTGGAAAAATCCCATTCTTGATCCATGCGCTTCAACACTATAACATCCCAAAACTCTAATCCAAGGTTTTTAAGATCCAAATCATCAAATTTAGAGTTAACAAATAACTTTTCCATTTGAAAATCATTAAGCATTCATATGTGTGTGCATTTAAATTAGGAGTTGTTTTGAATTGCTATGTTTGAGTGATCCATTGATCGTGAAATGATTCTAAGGTGAATTAAACATCATCTAGATCATTCCCAAACAAATCCCAAAGAAAAACAAATCAAAATGAATAAAAGGAAATGGTCATTTGTGCCATTTTAATCACCATGCCTACTTTGGCTATTCCTAGAACTCAATTCTTAACAAAAACAAATGTGGATCTTTGCACCCCTTGCTAGTATAAGTAGTGATGTACCAAGGACCACTTTGTGATCTACCAAAAACTTTAAACACTAAATTTAAATGGCATTTGAAAATTGAATCTAGTGTATGTATCAAGATCGCACTTAGTCAAAAACCACTCAAATGAACTCCATTTTCAAATCCCAAGCAACCACAAATGCTTAATCATGTGACAAACAACTCCACCAAAAAACATCTCAAAATTCAAAACTTGAATTCTTTTGGCCATTTTGTCAAACACCTTGTGTGCAAAAATCTAGAAAAATCACAAACACTATTGTGAGCAGTGTTTGGACCAATGTGGTCTCCCATTTTTCAACCAGAGCCACCCAGTGCACCCCTGCCCTTTGCTAGCCCGGCCAAGCACTGTGCCCCGACCAAATAGTCATGGACATCAATGCTGAGCCCAAATCAAGCACCTCACCGGCGACAGCGCGCCATAGCAGCCGCTAGCCTCGCCTACCATGTCCAGCACGTCGCCCATGGTCCACCTCCACCGCCAGGCCAGCCCTAGCCTGTAGACAGAGCGAGGAGCAGCCAGGAACCGCTGCGCCCGGAGCCTGTCAGCCATGCCGACGCCGCCCGTAGAGCATGCACGGTCCCCGCTCAGCAAGGCCCCACCTAGCTCTCGCCGCCCACCTACCTGATCACCATCGTCTTAGGAAGCTAACGGATATGCCCGTTTCTCTGACCGTGCCCCATAGTCGCTGGCCACCGCAAAGTTCGTTGTTGACAAGGATATCGTGCGCGTCGCACCACTCACCTCTCCTGACTGCATTTCACTGCACGCGCACTGTCGTGACGCTCGCCAGGGAATAGCCCACCGTCCATACCTCTAGATCGTTGTGTCGTCAACCACGTCGAGCTCTACCCATGCCGAAATGCACCCCTCGTCCCGCTATAAATAGAGACCTCCCCAGCACCCTTTCCTCACACCACTCTCATCCCCTCCCTCTCAGAACACTCCCAGAGCCCCACCGGAGCAAGGCATAGTCCGAAGTGCCGGAATTTCGCCGGAGTCTGCCGCGGAGGGAGAAGAAGGGACCGTTGATCTAGGCCATCTCTCGGGATGCCGCATGTACCAGGAGAACCACCGTCCTCGACTTTTTCATTTGCCCGCCTCACCGACCCTCGCCGGTGCCCCGGTAAGACGCCTTAGACCCCCACCGAGCCGCTAGGGTTACACCTCGCCAGCGACCTATCCGTCATCGACGACAAGCCCCAGCCGTAGATCTTCTTCCTAATCCAACAGTCCACGTTGCCTCATACCGCTTCGCGTTTAAAGAGCTGCTGACATGTGGGATCCCCCTGTCAGCTGTCCTCAGCGCCGCAGAGTGAGACTGGGCCGGCCCATTTTCTTTCCTGCCTTAGCCCGTAGATTCAAATTTAGATTTTTCCTTTTTAACTAAAACTAGATTCCATCCCTTAGTTTAAAAATCAATTCAGGAAGCCTTTGAAAAGATCTATCCAAGCCCGTTGGATTTAATTCATTTAGAGTTAGAGATCTCTCCTAGTAAAAATAACAAGACAGAAGCTTTTGCACATTCAAACATTTTTATAAAATCAACCATAATAGCTTTTGAGTTGATTCCAACTCTCAAAAAGCACATTTAACCATACCTATCTGAATATGTAATAATATTAAGGTTTACATGCAGTGATCATTAACCATACCAAAATAATGCTATATAGGCATTTCTAGTCACTTTAAATCATTAAATATTGAACTCAAACTTAATTAAATGTGATCCAACCTTTAAATCACATTCCCATATGTTAGAATATGTGGTGATGACATGTGTCCACATGATCCCATATTTTAAGTGGAGAATATTAAATCTTAGTTATTTTCAATGAGTAGAAATTACTTTTCTTAAATAAAAAGAATGAAACTAGTTAATAAAACCTTGTGAGGCTTGTGATGATAATAGATCATCAAATGTGTGCCCTAGTGTACTAAGTAGCCTAGTTAAGTATTGTGTGGTGATTTTGTATCCCATATGTATTAATAGACGATAGTACCAATCAAGTTTTCGAGGAGGTGGAGTTCTACCTAGGGGAAGAGGAAGAAAACTTCAACCACTGCACCAACCAAGGCAAGCTAACACTTGCAAGTTTTATACTAGCAAGCCATAATTAACAATGCAAGCTAACCCTTGCAAGTTAGATAAGCTAAGCAAGATGCATTAGGCATGCTTTGGTTATACCCTTTGACTTATACCTACTCCAAATGTTATTTACAAGTTTTACTTTCTTTACTTTACCAAAGTCCCTTACTTGTTTGAAGGTAGCATAAAAAGTATAAAACTTGACCTATCTAGATAACCTTAGATGTCATTCTATGGCATGAGATTGAGATTAGCATCCCACCTTAGTGAACACTCTTAACTTAGGAGCATAGAGCTAAATCAAAACTTGAGTCACTTTAGATGGGAACGCTTGGTGAAAATGAATTGTGAAAACCTTGGAATGATGAGTCATTCTATTGAGATGTTTTGACATGTGTTGAGAAACACAAATGGTTTATGATGATGAAAATGTTAAGGCATGAGCCTTAGCCCTTTCACAAAAACTGATGGCTGGATTCGAAATGCGATACCATTCTAAATTTACCGTACAACCACAATAACTGAATTGGGTAAGATTTAGCCGGAAGTTTATATGCATTAGTATTAGTTCCCTCGCGGGAGAGGTTTGAGCTGAGGCTACCTCTCAATGTTGTCCACCTATGCAGTGCCCAAGATGACAGATGGTCATGGCTGGGAGGACATGCTCATGGGAGAGGTGCTTATACTAGGGTGTGTAAAGGAAAGGTTATGTTTTATTATCTGCATACTAAGTATGATGATTCAGGGTTATCCCTGACAGATGTATCGAATCTTGTGGTGAAAGTGTACCACCTCTACAGAGTGTCAAACTATTCGAATAGCCGCATCCGCGGTTATCGACAGTTGGAGTGGCCATACTGTTTCGTTGTCAAATGTTTTCAAAATGATTATGAAATGAATGATGAATTTTAACTTGACCACAACAGAGTTGTGACTATGACACTAGCTTCCCAACTTAAGTGATTCTAGAACTTTATTTTATCTTTCTTTGTTTCTAAACTCAGCTTAGGTTTTAAACTTAACTTTACAAATAAACATAGAGTTAGCATTTCCCACTAGCATTATCTTACTTGTTAGTGGTAGTCTGCGAGTACTTAAAGAGTACTCATGGCTTTTCTCCCTGGCTATTCCTATGGCCAGACTATGAAGGAGACTAGCAAGATGACGGACAGCAGGACGGGTATGATAACTAGGACTATCTTCCATCGTCAACATTGCCTGTTCCATTGAAGATGGACCCCACCGCTATGCTTATTATTTATTCCGCTGCTTGTTGTATTAAGACTGGATCATGAGATATTTTATTTCGTGTAAGACCTTATATTGGTTTGTAATGGATGATTTACTGTGATATCCAATATGTTATGTCTCGCAAAAATGGTAATCCTGGGATTGCGATGTATGACATAACATGCATCTGGGATTAAAAATCAGGGTGTTGACAAGTCGGTAACAGAGCCATCCTGACCATAGGAGACCCTAGATACAATGGACGTCCGAACAAAAACTTAATTTCAAAACCAAACTGAGTATTTATGAAAAACTAATTCCTCTCTTACCCTTGGGAATTCATTCGTTCTCAAAAATTCATGTTCCTCCAATTCTTACATTACTACATAAAATTTGACACACTTGATCACTTCACTAACTTCCTCATCCTAAATTCTTGTAGATGGAGACTCAGTTTAGCAAGTTCTACTAGTTGGGAAATGGAGGCCAGCTGATCTTCGAGAGGGATCTAGATTCACTATCTGACTTATTGGGATGCCCACATCCAGAATTTCTTGGAGCTCAACTTCCTGGACCCCCAGGAGGAGATTTACAGTGGCTAGTCACTGCTGATCTTCGAGGAAGTATAGAAGCACCAACATCCGGGAGAATCCAGTTCTCCGTAAGGAAGAACAATTGGCTAGATGGATTAGCCAGGGCAATGCATGAAGCTCTCGCACGTCTATGTGCCCTCAGTGTCAACCAACTCCAAGGAACCCACTTGCGCACTACGCAAGGCGTGACTTCACGGGAATGCCAATGGAGATGCCCGGTCACCCGGAGTTGAAGCGTCTAGTGGAGAACCTTGACTTCCTGCTGTACAATCGCCAGAAGGAATTGGACAATGCTAGGGAGTTTGCCAACCACAACCGTGCCATTTCCGCGCAGAAGGCCCAAACTTTCTCACTCCTTGTCAAGGACCATCAGTCTCTCCGCCTCTAGCGCGAAAAGAAGGATCGCACCATCGCCCGTCTTCACAAGAAGGTGGCCGGCCTTGAGAAGACCGTCAAGGAGCAAGAAGCTCAGGTTGTAGCAAATGAGGAAGAAGAGGAGGGTGAAGACATCTAGGGAGATATGGATTCTTACGTCAGCAATGATGATGACTTTCTAGAGGAGGATGCTGTGGACTTCTACACTGACGATGAGGACTCCGACTTCATCGATGATGATTAGATGCACTAGAGCACTGTCGTAGCATGAGATGTATTGGTCCCACTGTATCGTAGCTTGCAGAATGGTTCTTAAAACCATCTATTTTCCTTTGTTGTTGTGGTGTTTGTGTGTTTGTATCGGTGTGCTTGTTTGAATGAATGAAGTGGTGTTAGTTGGAAAACCTGAGTCAAACTCAAAGTTTTAGCTTTGAAACCCAAAACCATGAACCTTAGAACTTTCCCTCTAACCCCTTTATCTATCTCAATCCTCAGATGACTCGTGGAAACCCAGGACGGAGCAGCTCATCGCAAGACCCAATACTGCAGATCATGCAGATGTTAGTTGCCGACCGTGAAGCGAGCAGGGCAGAGCGCCATGCCAACTTAGCAACACTGCAGCAGATATCTCAGATGGCCCAAAACAACCAAGGGCATGGAAATCAGGATCATCAAGGATCCAAGCTGAAGAACTTCCAGAATACCAATCCCCCAATCTTTAGCACTTCGCAAAATCCATTAGATGCTGACGACTGGTTGCAGACGATGGAGAACAATTTGGAAGTAGCCAGAGTTGATGATAACGAGAAAGTTCTCTTTGCCACCACTACTTGGCAGGAGACGCAAGAGCCTGGTGAACAGCATCTTCCTGATGAACCATGGTCAAGTGATGACATGGGAAGCCTTCAAAATCAAGTTCAGCCGCACCCACATGCCGCAGGGCCTAGTCACCCGAATGAGGGATGAATTCAGAGAGTTGAAGCAAGGCAGAATGACTGTGGAGGAGTACCGTGACAGATTCCTGTCGCTTGCAAGGCATGCACCTGATGAGATCAACACGGAGGCCAAGAAGAAGGAGAGATTCCTGAACGGACTACATCATGAGATGCAGACTGTCCTCGTCAACATCCGCTTCGAGGATCTCGAAGAGCTAGTCGACTCTGCCATTCAGATGGAAGGGAAGATTAACTAGGCAAACGACAACCGCAAACATCGTTATATGCACCAAGATGGATCCAACAGTCACTAGAAGTACCGTCCCAACCCGTCTGCAGGGTATGCACCAAGAAACAACCGACCCCCAATGTCTCGCCCAAGCTACCCCAACCGTAGCGGAGGAAATGTGAAGCCCGGAGGAAACAATAATCACTCTGGCAACACCAACAATTTTAACGGTACCCCTCCCAAGAGCAATAACAACAACAACATTGCACCCAAAACTAGAAGCAATGTTGTGCCTGTCGTAGCAAAAGACAAGTCCCAGATAACTTGTTTCGAGTGTGGAGTGAAGGGTCACTATTCCAATGAGTGTCCCAAGAAGACTACCGCCACTACCAATGTGAATGCCCTAGCTCAACAATAGCATCGTGTTCAACCAGGGAGAAGATTTGCCCCAGAGAACCCTCACAACCGCAACGGCCATCTCTTCCACATGAACGCCGAAGAAGAGCAAGAAGCGCCAGATGTAGTGCTGGGTATGTTTTCTGTCAACTCAGTTTTAGCAAGGGTATTGTTTTATTTGGGAGCATCGCATTCATTTGTCACCAAAGAATTTGCATGCACTAGTAAGATCCACCCAACCAACTTGAAGCATGTCATGATAGTTCAAATTCCCGGTTCAACTACAAAAGCTAGAAAAATTTGCAAAGTTGTGCTTATCAGAATACAGGGGATAGATTTTTATGCTAATCTAATAATACTCGGAACCAAAGGATTGGAAGTAGTACTAGGTATGGATTGGATGTCAAAGCATAAAGGACTGAGAGACTGTGCTAAGAAATCCATCACCATGACTAGTAGCTCTGGAGTAAAAGTAGAGCATATATCTGAAACCTTACCTCGTCAGTTCAAGTGCAACAAGAGTCTAGCCTTACCCACCATAGACCAAGTCAGAGTAGTCTGGGAATACCCCGACGTATTTCCAGATGAATTGTTAGGTATGCCTCCGGATAGGGATATTGAGTTCATTATCGAACTAATCCCCGGAACCGGACCCATAGCCCAGAGACCCTATAGCATGAATGCCTCAGAGTTAGTATAGTTGAAGAAGCAGTTGGATGCTATGTTAGCAACATGCTTGATTCAACCAAGTGCATTGCCATGGAGATCACCAGTGTTATTCGTTGACAAGAAAGATGGAGGCAACCGTTTGTACACCGATTACATAAAGCTAAATGACGCAACCTTTGCCAAAGATAGAGGATCTATTTGATCAGTTGACTAGTGCCTAGGTATTCTCAAAGATTAATCTTAGGACTGGTTATCACCAACTTAAGATTCGTGCAACGGATATTCCGATGACCACCTTTACTACTCGATATGGTTTATACGAGTATACGGTTATGTCTTTTGGATTAACCAATGCCCCTGCTTATTTCATGAATCTCTCGAATAAGATATTTATGAATTTCCTAGATAAGTTTGTCGTTGTTTTTACTGACGATATCCTTATCTACTCCAAGCCAGAAGAAGAGCATGAGCAACTGAGAATCATTCTAGAAACCCTGAGAGAGCATCAGTTGTATGCCATGTTTAGCAAATGTGAGTTTTGGCTGAAAAAAGTAGGATTCCAAGGACATATTGTGTCTGCCGGAGGAGTCTCTATTGATCCCGCCAAAATTAAAGATGTCAAAGAATGGGAAGCCCCAACCACTCAAACCCAAGTCCGCGCATTTCTCGGATTAGCGGGATATTACCGCAAGTTCGTCGAAGGATTCTCGAGCATCGCCAAACCCATGACCCAATTGTTGAAGAAGGACAAGAAGTTTGAATGGACCGACAAATGGGAAGCCAGTTTCCAAGAACTGAAGAAGAGATTGATTTCGGCCCCAATATTGATTATGCCAGATATCAAGAAGCCGTTTGATGTGTATTGTGATGCATCCAAGATTGGTCTCAGATGTGTATTGATGCAAGAAGGCAGAGTTATCGCATATTCGTCTCGGCAAATGAAGTAGCATGAGCAGAACTATCCAACCCATGATCTTGAGTTAGCAGCCGTAGTTTTGGCATTGAAGACATGGCGTCACTATCTGATGGGTAATCGCTGTCAGATTTACTCAAATCACAAGAGCTTGAAGTATATTTTCACTCAGAAGGAGCTGAATATGAGGCAAAGGAGATGGATAGAGTTAATCAAGGATTATGACCTTGACATTCACTATCACCCCGACAAAGCCAATGTGCTAGCGGATTCTCTTAGCAGATTGCCTTGTAGGCTAAACACCATGATCAAGGAGAAGCAACCCAGTTTGTATGAGGAGTTGGAATAGTTTAGAACTGAGATAGTTAGCAAAGGATTTTTAGCTAGCATTGAACTTCAACCCACATTAATCAGCCAAATAAAGGAAGCACAGAAGGGAAATGAAAGTATAGACGAAATCAAAGGTCGTATTGGTATAGGAAAGGTACCTGGATTTACCGAAGACGAAGAAGGAGTTCGGCGGTACAAAGGACGTATCTGTGTGCCAGCAGATTCAGATCTGAAGCAAGTTATCATGCATGAAGCTCATGATACTCTTTATTCTATCCACCCCGGAGGAACGAAGATGTATCAAGATTTGAAAGAGCAATTTTGGTGGCATAAGATGAAGAGAGAAACCGGAAGCTACATCGCCAAGTGTGACATCTGTCAAAGAGTCAAAGCAGAGCATCAGAGACCTGCAGGGCTGTTGCAACCATTGCAGATTCCGGATTGGAAATGGGATTCCGTCGGAATGGACTTTATCACCGGTTTGCCTCCTTCTAGTAGGGGAAATGACTCAATCTGGGTCATCGTTGATAGACTGTCCAAGGTAGCTCACTTTATACCTGTCAAGACAACCTACCAAAGTTCTAAGCTAGCAGAGTTGTATATTGCTAGGATTGTTAGTCTGCATGGAACCCCCAAGACCATAGTATCAGATCGAGGAACCCAATTTACCTCGAGATTTTGGCAGAAAGTCCAAGAAGGATTGGAAACCAAGTTGAATTGCAGCACCCCTTATCACCCGCAAACTGATGGACAGACTGAGAGAGTCAACCAAATCTTAGAAGATATGTTGAGAGATTGTGTGTTAGAGTATGGATCAAAATGGGAAGATTGCCTGCCTTTTGCAGAATTCTCATACAACAACAGTTATCAAGCTAGCTTGCAAATGGCACCATTTGAGTTCCTATACGAAAGAAAGTGGCGCACCCCTTTGAATTGGTCGCAGTTAGGAGAGAGTCAGATTTTGGACCCGACATTCTCCGAGAAGCCAAAGAGAAGGTTCACAAAGTCCGTGAGCACCTCAAGACCACCCAATCTAGACAGAAGAGTTATGCTGACAAGAGAAGGAGAGACCTGACTTTCAATGTCGGAGATTTTGTGTATCTGAAGGTTTCACCACTGAAGGGAACACAACGCTTTAGTCTGAAAGGAAAGTTAGCCCCCAGATATATCGGGCCCTTCAAGATTCTGAACCATCGAGGAGAAGTATCGTATCAACTAGAACTGCTGAAGAAATGTTAGCCATCCACAATGTGTTCCATATCTCGTTACTTCGCAAATGCCTAGAAGTGTCGGAGAAGACTGAAGTTTTCAAGAACATCGATCACCGAGCTGTTGATATCAACAAGGATATGACGTACCGTGAAGTGCCCATCCGTATCTTTGAAGAAGATTACAGAACCACCAGGACCAGAAGTATCAAATTTCTCAAGATTCAATGGAGCAACCATACCGAAGAGGAAGCCACTTGGGAGCGAGAAGATTACATTAGGACAGGGTTCCCAGATCTCTTTAGTTCCTAGTTTTCTTTCGTAAATCTCCGGACGAGATATTTTTTAAGGGGGGGGAAGGTTTGTAACATCCCAAAACTCTAATTTAAGGTTATTAAGAACCAAATCATCAAATTTAGAGTTAACAAAAAACTTTTCCATTTGAAAATCATTAAGCATTCATATGTGTGTGCATTTAAATTAGGAGTTATTTGGAATTTCCATGTTTGAGTGATCCATTGATTATGAAATGATTCTAAGGTGAATTAAACATCATCTAGATCATTCCCAAACAAATCCCAAAGAAAAACAAATCAAAATGAATAAAAGAAGGAAATGGTCATTTGTGCCATTTTAATCACCATGCCTACTTTGGCTATTCATAGAACTCAAATATTAACAGAAACAAATGTGGGTCTTTGCACCCCTTGCTAGTACAAGTAGTGATGTACCAAGGTCAACTTTGTGATCGACCAAAAAATTTCAAACACTAAATTTAAATGGAATTTGAAAATTGAATCTAGTGTATGTATCAAGATCACACTTATTCAAAAACCACTCAAATGAACTCCATTTTCAAATCCCAAGCAACCACATATTCTTAAGAATGTGACAAACAACTCCACCAAAAATCATCTCAAAATTCAAAACTTGAATTCTTTCGGCCATTTTGTCAAGCACCTTGTGTGCAAAAATCTAGAAAAATCACAAACACTGAGCAGTGTTTGGACCAATGTGGTGTCCCATTTTGCAACCAGAGCCATCCCAGTGCACCCCCTACACGTTTCTAGCCCGGCTAAGCACTGTGCCCTGATCAAATGGTCATGGACATCAATGTCGAGCCCAAATCGAGCACCTCACCGACGACAACGTGCCATAGCAGCCGCCAGCCTCGCCTACCATGTCCAGCACGTCGCCCATGGTCCACCTCCACAGCCAGGCCAGCCCTAGCCCGCAGGTAGAGCGAGGATCAGCCAGGAACTGCCGCGCCCGGAGCCTGTCTGCCATGCCGACGCCTCCCGCAGAGCATGCACGGTCCCCGCTCAGCTAGACCCTGCCTAGCTCTCTCCGCCCACCTAGACGATCACCACCGTCCTAGGAAAAACGGACATGCCCGTTTCCCCGACCGTGCCCCGTAGTCGCCGGCCACCACAAAGTTCATCGTCAGCAGAGACATCGTGCATGCCACGCCACTCACCTCTCCCGACCGCATTTCACTGCACGAGCACTGCTGTGCCAGTCGCTAGGGAACACCCACCGTCCTAGCCCACCATCCACACCTCTAGGTGGCTGTGCCATCGACCACGTCGAGCTCTGCCCATGCCGAAGTGTACCCCTTGCCCTGCTAAAAATAGAGACCTTCCCAGCACCGTTTCCTCACACCACTCTCATCCCCTACCTCTCAGAATACTCCCAGAGCCCCACCGGAGGAAGCCATAGTCCGCAACACCAGAATTTCACCGGAGTCTACCACGGAGGGAGAAGAAGGGAGCCGTTGATCCAGGCTATCTCTCGGGACGCCGCCGGTACCAAGAGAACCGCCGTCCTCGACTCGTTCATTTTCTCGCCTCGCCGACCCTCGTCGGAGCCCCGGTAAGCCGCCCCAGACCCCCATCGAGCCGATAGGGTTACACCTTGCTGGTGACCTGTCCGTCGTCGATGACAAGCCCCAGCAGTAGATCTTCTTTCTAATCCAACGGTCCACGTTGCCCCGTACCGCTTCCCGTTTAAAGATCCACTGACATGTGGACCCCCTGTCAGCTGGCCTCAGCGCCGCAGAGTGATATGGGCCGGCCCATTTTCTTTCCCGCCTTAGCCCGTAGATTCAAATTTAGATTTTTCCTTTTTAACTAAAACCAGATTCTGTCCCTTAGTTTAAAAGTCAATTCAGGAAGATTTACTGAACCAAATTGAGTGATTCCAATTTCGTTGGAAAGCCTCTGAAAAGATCTATCCAAAACCGTTGGATTTAATTCATTTAGAGTTAGAGATCTCCCCTAGTAAAAACAACAAGACATAAGCTTTTGCACATTCAAACATTTTTATAAAATCAACCATAATAGCTTTTGAGTTGATTCTAACTCTCAAAATTCACATTTAACCATACCTATCTGAATACATAATAATATTAAGGTTTACATGCAGTGACTTGGGACTAGTACCAAAATAATGCTATATAGGCATTTCTAGTCACTTTAAATCATTAAATATTAAAATCAAACTTAATTAAATGTGATCCAACCTTTAAATCACATTCCCATATGTTAGAATATGTGGTGATGCCATGTTTACACATGATCCCATATTTTAAGTGGAGAATATTAAATCTTAGTTATTTTCAATGAGTAGAAATTACTTTTCTTCAATAAAAAGAATGAAACTAGTTAATAAAACCTTGTGATGCTTGTGATGATAATAGATCATCAAATGTGTGCCCTAGTGTACTAAGTAGCCTAGTTAAGTATTGTTTGGTGATTGTGTATCCCATATGTATTTATAGACGATAGTATCGACCAAGCTTTCGACAAGGAGGGGTTCTACCTAGAGGAAGAGGAAGAAAACTTCAACCACTACACCAACCAAGGGAATCTAATACTTGCAAGTTTTATACTAGCAAGCCATCATTAACAATGCAAGCTAACCCTTGCAAGTTAGATAACCTAAGCAAGATGCATTATCCATGCTTTGGTTATACCCTTTGAGTTATACCTCCTCCAAATGTTATTTACAAGTTTTACTTTCTTTACTTTACCAAAGTCCCTTACTTGTTTGAAGGTAGCATAAAAAGTATAAAACTTGACCTATCTAGATAACCTTAGGTGTCATTCTATGGCATGAGATTGAGATTAGCATCCCACCTTAGTGAACACTCTTAACATAGTAGCTTAGAGCTAAATCAAAACTTGAGTCACTTTAGATGGGAACACTTGGTGAAAACGAATTGTGAAAACATTGGAATCATGAGTCATTCTATTGCGATGTTTTGACATGTGTTGAGAAAAACAAATGGTTTATGATGATAAAAATGTTGAGGCATGAGCCTTAGACCTTTTAGAAAAACTGATGGTTGGATTCGGATGCGATACCATTCCAAATTTACCGTACAACCACAATACCTGAATTGGGTAAGGCTTAGCCAGAAGTTTATATGCATTAGTATCAGTTCCCTCGCGGGAGAGGTATGAGATGAGGCTACCTCTAAATGTTGTCCACCTATGCAGTGCCCAAGATGATAGATGGTCATGGTTGGGAGGCCATGCTCATAGTAGAGGTGCTTATACTAGGGTGTGTAAAGGAAAGGTTATGTTTGATTATCTGCATACTAAGTATGATGATTTAGGGTTATCCCTGAAAGATGTATCGAATCTTGTGGTGAAAGTGTACCACCTCTGCAAAGTGTCAAACTATTCGAATAGCCGCGTCCGCGGTTATGGACAGTTGGAGTGGCCATACTGTTTGTTGTCAGATGTTTTCAAAATGACTTATGAAATGAATGATGAATCTTGACTTGACCACAACAGATTTGTTACTATGACACTAGCTTCCCAACTTAAGTGATTCTAGAACTTTATTTTATCTTTCTTTGTTTTTGAACTCAGCTCAGGTTTCAAACTTAACTTTACAAATAAACATAGAGTTAGCATTTCCCACTAGCACTATCTTACTTGTTATTGGTAGTTTGCGAGTATCTAAAGAGTACTCATGGCTTTTGTCCCTGGCTATTCCTATGGCCATACTAGGAAGGAGACTACCAAGATGCCAGACAACAGGATGACTATGATAACTAGGACTATCTTCCATTGTCAGCATTGCCTGTGCCACTGAAGATGGACCCCACCGCTACGCTTATTATTTATTCCGTTGCTTGTTGTATTAAGACTGGATCATGAGATCCTTTATTTCATGTAAGACCTTATATTGGTTTGTAATGGATGATGTACTGTGATATCCAATCTGTTATGTCTCGTAAAAATGGTAATCCTGGGATTGTGATGTATGACATAACTGGCATCTGGGATTAAAAATCCGGGTGTTGACAAACACATACTTCAGAATACCTAATTCCACCTTTATAACCACCCAGTTACAAAGTGGTGTTTGATGTCATCAATGCACTCATCTGGTGATGGTGATTAACATGATCTCATGGTCGAAGGATTAGCTTACTATGTATTTGAAAGCTTGTAGCAAAATGAACTTAATGACTTGATCTTATGATATGCTTACTATGGGTGTGTGTCCATCACATCATTCTCCTAATGATATGATCTTGTTATTAATAACATCCAATGTCCATGATCAGGAAACCATGTTCATCTATCAATAAACAAGCTAGTCCGACAAGAGGCTTACTAGGGATTCTTTTATGTTTACAAAACACATAAGTATTACTGTTTCCTATTAATACAATTATAGCATGGGATGTAAACATTTATCATAAACAAAAAGATATAATAATAACCAATTTATTATTGTCTCTTGGGCATATCTCCAACAGTCTCCCACTTGTACTAGAGTCAATAATCTAGATTACATGGTAATATACTTCACACCCATGGCGTTCTGGTGTTGGTCATGTTTTGCTCTAGGGAGAGGTTTAGTCAACGGATCTGCCACATTTAGATCAGTGTGTACTTTGCAAATCTTTATGTCACCATCTTGGACATACTCATGAATAGCATGAAAATGTAGCTTAATGTGCTTCAGCTTCTTGTGTGACCTTGCCTCATGTGCATTAGCTATGGCACCCATATTGTCACAATAGATGGACATCGGGTACAATGCACTAGGAACCACACCAAGCTTAGTAATGAACTCCTTCATCCATATCGCTTCTTGTGCGACCTCCGAAGTAGCTATGTATTCTAATTCAGTTGAAGATTTTGCCACAATGCTTTGCTTGGCACTCCGCCAGCTCACTTCTACTCCATTGAAAATAAATATGTATCTAGACTCTGACTTAGAGTCATCTGGATTGGTGTTCCAACTAGCATCGGTGTAACCATTTACAACATGCTCCTTGTCACCTCCATAAGAAAGAACCATATCATTAGTCCTTTTCAGGTACTTTAGGATATTTTTGACCATTGTCTAGTGTTCCATTCTAGGATCACTTTGATATCTACTGGTCAAACTAACAACATGTGTAATATCCGGTCTCGTACACAGCATGGCATACATGATAGAGCCTATTGCCGATGCATAGGGGATTTTGTTCATCTTTTGCCTTTCTTTTGCCGTAGCTGGACTTTGAATCTTACTCAATGTTTTACCTGGCAACATGGGCAAGAACACTTTCTTGCTTTGTTCCATTCTAAACCTCTTTAGAACCTTGTCTAGGTATGTACTTTGTGAAAGCACTATTAAGCGTCTTGATCTATCTCTATAAATCTTGATGCCTAAAATGTATGTTGCTTCACCAAGATCCTTCATCGAAAAACTATTATTCAAATAGGCTTTGACACTTTCAAGAAGTTCTATATCATTCCCAATCAACAATATGTCATCTACATATAGTACTAGGAATGCTACAGAGCTCCTACTCACTAAATACAAGCTTCTACAAAAGTTTGTATAAATCCAAAGTTTTTGATCACCTTCTTAAAATGTTGATTCCAGATCCGGGATGCTTGCTTCAGTCCATAAATGGAGCACTGAAGTTTGCATACCTTGTCAGCATCTTTAGGATCGACAAAACCTTTGGGTTGTACCATATACAACTCTTCCTCAATTCACCATTAAGGAACGCCGTTTTGACATCCATCTGCCAAATTTCATAATAAAAAATGCAGCGATCATTAACAAAATCCTCACAGAATTTAGTTTCGCTAAAGGTGAGAAAGTCTCATCATAGTTAACTCCTTGAATTTTTTGGAAACCTTTCGCGGCAAGTCGAGCTTTATAGACAGTAACATTACCATCAACGTATGTTTTCTTTTTTAAGATCCATTTGTTCTCGACAGCCTTGTGGCCATCTGGGAGGTCCACCAAATTCCACACTTGGTTTTCGTACATGGATCCAATTTTGGATTTCATGGCTTCTTGCCATTTGTTGGAATCTGGTCTCATCATCGCTTCCTCTTATGTCGCAGGGTCGTCGGTGTATTCCACCAACATGACATTTAAGATAGGGTCATCCCAATCAGGAGTGGTACAAACCCTCGTTGACCTGCAAGGTCCAGTAGCAACTTTGTTTGAAGTTTCATGATCATCATCATTAGCTTCCTCTCTTATTGGTGCAGGAGGCACAGGAACATGTTCAAGTCTTGCGCTACTCTCAAATCTGAGAGAAGGTTCAACAACCTCGTCGAGTTCTACTTTCCTTCTAGTCACTTCTTTTGAGAGAAACTCCTTTTCAAGAAAGGATCCATTCTTGGCAACAAAAAATTCCCTTTGGATCTATGATAGAAGGTATACCGAATTGTTTCTTTAGGGTATCCTATGAAGATGCATTCTTACGCTTTGGGTTCAAGCTTGTCAGGTTGTAACTTCTTTACATTAGTGTGAACACCCGGATTTTTAAAACCAGATGCCTGTTATGCCGTACATCGCAATCCTAGGAATACCATTTTTGCGAGACATAACAGAATGAATAGCACAATACCCCATCCATTACAAACCATAATAGTCTTACAAATAGTTGATCTCATGATCAAGTCTGAATACACATCAAAGTAGCGGAAATAAACGTAGTAGAGCCTGCATCTTCATTGTCACAGGCAATGCTAGTGATGGGAGATGATCCTAGTTATCATAGACATTCTGCTGTCAATCCTCCGGATATTCCTCTTCATAGTCTAGCCATGGGAATAGCTAGGGACAAAACCATGAGTACTTTTAAAGTACTCACAAACTATCACTAATGTAAGTAAGACAATTCTAGTCGGAATCCTTAGCTCTAAGCTTGTTTACAATAAGCCAGTTTTATTTCAGAAGTACTTAGTAGTAAATACCTATTTTAGTTGTCTAGGTTACTCAAGTGGAAACATAGTGGTCATTCCCACAACCATGTTGTAGTCAAGTCAAAGTCATCTTTCAAGTCACAAGTCATTTTGAAAACATCTGACAACGGAACAGTACGGCCATCCAACTGTTCAGGACCACAGAAAAGGCTATTCGAATAGTTTGACACTCTGTAGAGGTGGTACACTTTCACCACAAAATTCGATACATCCATTAGGGATAGCCCTGAATCATCATACTTGGTATGCGGATAATCAATCCTAACCTTTCAATTACACACCCTATTATAGGAACCTCTCCTATGAGCTTGGCCTCCCAGCCATGGCCGTCCGCCACCCCGAGAACTGCATATGTGGTCATTCATATTCACGAGGAAGCCTCAACTTGACCTCTTTTCAGCGAGGGAACCCATACTAAGACACATAAACTTCCAGTTAAGCCCTACCCAATTCAGGTATTGTGGTTGTACGGTAAATCTAGAATGGTATCGCATCCAAACCCAACGCATGCCTCATTCATCATCATCTTCAAGTCATTGTGTTTCATAACCCATGTGAAAACATTTCAATAGATTGACTCACCATTCTATGGTTTTCATAATCATTTGGCCCAAGTGTTCCCATCTAAAGTGACCAATATTTTTTTAGCACTAGCAACTATCAATGAGGGTGTCACTATTGAGGGGTGCTAATCAGTGTAACTACCTAAAAATAGTTCTATGCTCTTGATGGCATCTGTCCTATTTTTTCACTAATCACCAATTAATTAACTATTTAAGAAACTTTTGTAAAGGGAAATAATAAAGCTTGCCGGTAAAACTTGGGATTGGTATAATCAAGATTGTATCAGAATAGCATGCATAAGTTTGCTTGCATAGTTGAGCTTGCCTTGGTTGGTACAATTGTCAAAGTTCTCCTCTTCTTCTTCGTAGAATTCTTCCTCCTCGTAGCCCGGGTTGGTACTAGCCTCTATAAATAAATACGAGGTACACAATCACCAAACAATACTTAGCTACTTCTGTTTAACACACAAAGGTTCACCCTAGATGATCTAGCATCATCTCAATCACTACATGAAATATTGACATGTCCTTATTTTTTTAGAAATGCAATTTCTACTCATTGAAAAATCACTTAAGATTTAATATTCTCCAATTATAAAATATGGGATCATGTTGACACATGTCATCACCACATATTCCAATACTTGGGAATGTGATTTGACGTAGATGACATATATCACAAAGTTTAATATTGCTATTTAATATAATGAAGATGAATAGAAATGACTATATAACCATTATTTTAATCTTAGCCCATGACTACTGCATTTAAAACCATATCTTTTTATATATTCAGATAGATCATGGCAAATGTGATTTTTGACAATTGGAATCAACTCAAAGTCATTTATGGTTGATTTTAGAAAAAAAATTGAAGTTGGAAAAGTCACGGCCTTGTTATTTTTACTATGGGTGATATATAAATTCAAACTGTTTAGAGATTTTAATTTCCTTTCTAACAAAATTGGAATCATGCAATTTGGTTTGGTGAATTTTCTTGAATTCAATTTCAAAGTCACCTACTGAATAGGGTTTTGGAATAAAAGGAAAAATCCAGATTTGTATTCGTGGGCACGCGTGGGAACGATACTAGGCCGACCCAACTACACGCCGCGCGCACGGCGGGCTACACTTGTGCTGGCCCCACATGTCAGCGGTTGTTCTAATGCGAAGTGCTATGAGCTCATCCTAGCCGTATGATTAGAGCATGATCAATGGCTCAAATCATCATCTCGGTCGCACGGTGCACGCGGGATTCAACCCTAGCTCTACGGCGGGGATCGTCAGGGGCTTACCAGGGCTCCATCTAGGTATGGCGGTGCGGGAGAATGAACTGGTCAGCGACAGCGGTTTGAATGGTGGTCGCGGCAGCTCCTGGGGCGGTTCCACCACTGCGGCGGCAGGCTCTAGTGAAATTCCGGTGGTGCATGCTCTGACTTGCTCCGGGGATGGGTCAGAGGGGTTGCTAGGGGAGAGGTGAGTTGAGTGGGGTGCGTTTTGAGGCAAGGGGCGGGGTCTATTTATACCCTGGCGAGGGGAGCATTGGGGCATGGCTCAGGCTTGTCGGCGACATCGTTACAGTGTGTTATAGGCATGGAAGAGGGTGTAGCTCGAAGCGGTGCTCCTTAGCGATCGTCATGTGCACAGTGGCGCGACGAGGCGTGGTCTCCATCGGTTGGGGACGTCCATGCCATCCTTGGGTACCACTGGCGTTCGTCACGGCGTACGGTGGTTACAGGTCGCGCGGGGTCAAGAAGGCAAGTTTGGGAGGTCACTGGCGTCACGGCGAGGGCATTGATGCAAGGGGAAAGCGAGGCACGGCATGGTCGCGTGGGATTGCTCGGTGCTCTGGCGTGCACTCGGCATGGAAAATAGAGAAACTGGGTGCGGATGCGCTGGTATCTCCACAGGTTGTCGTTGGTCGAGGTATACACAGGAAGGTGCGGTGAGGTCATGAGTATCTCCTAGTGGTCGTGGCGAGGGCGGCGAAGCATGTAGTAGCGAGTCCATGTCGGGTCAGCATGGTGATCTCAGGTACGGGCTGACACTGGTCAATTGGTCGAGTCAGCGAAGCTCAGCTGCACGGGCTGGTACTAGGGTGAGTGTGGGCAAGTAGTGGATGCTGAGTGTGGTACAAAGATGATCACGAGATTGATCTAAACAGTGTGGAGTTGGTAGCTCTGTACCATGCTCGTTAGGTGTTCGATCAAATGACCGCAAGAGAAAAATATTTGAATTTTCAAATTCTTTTAGGTGGGTTGGTTGATCATAAGCTTGAGAGTCTCTGGTTGCAAGGATTTTTCAAGTGGAGAAAGTTTGGATGGTATTGCAAAAGTGGATATCTTAATGCCTATGATAGATTCAATTTTAAAAAATCCCTCAAATGAATTTGAAATTGTTCTAGTAAGTTTTGAAAGCTTACTTGTGTTCATTGTCACTTGGTCTAGCAAGGTGTGAAATTAAATGGAATCGTTTCTGTTTGAAATCTTTTAATAGAGATGCTCCAAGTGAGCTAGGTGTTAACATTTGCAAAAATGACCATTAGCTCATATGCTTTATAGTTTGATTTTATTTTATTTTTTTTGGTTTTGATTTGACCTAGATGATATTGTTTTGATCTTTAGATCGATTCTCATCATTTATAACAAATAAACATGGCATGTCATGCATTCATACATCATTAACAAATACACACTTGCATTCAAGGTTGTTTGAGATTAAAAGTTTTTGTTAACCCTAATCTGGGTTTCTTGGAAATTGATATACTCCTTTTAATATTTTTGAGATATCACAAACCTTCCCCCCTTAAACAGAATCTCGTCCCGAGATTTAAGAAAATTAGGAACTAAAGAGATTTGGAAACTCCGTCCTAATATAATCTTCTCTCTCACAGGTGGCTTCTTCTTTAGTATGGTTGCTCCACTGGATCTTTAGAAACTTGATACATCTGGCCCAGGTGGTTCTGAAGGCATCTTCCAAAATATGAATGGGTACTTCACGATAAGTTAAATCCTTGTTGATATCCATGGCTCTGTGATTGATGTTCGTGAAAACTTTGGTCTTCTCCGGAACTTCTAAGCATTTCCTAAGTAACGAGATGTGAAACACATCATGCACAACTGACATCTCTTCAGGCATTTCTAGCTGATAGGATACTTCTCCATAGCGACTTAAAATCTTGAAGGGTCCGATATATATGGGTGCAAGCTTCCCTTTGAGTTGAAAATGTTGCATTCCTTTCAAGGGTGATACTTTGAGATACACAAAGTCTCCGATATTGAAGGTCAGGTCTTGATGTATTTTGTCAATGTAAATCTTCTGTCTAGATTGAGTGGTCTTGAGGTGTTCACGGATCTTGTGAACCTTCTCTTCGGCTTCTTGTAGGATGTCTGGTCCAAATATCTGACTCTCTCCTACTTGCGACCAATTCAGGGGGGTACGACACTTCTTCCATACAAAAACTCAAATTGGGCCGTTTGCAAACTGGCTTGATAAATGTTGTTGTATGAGAATTCTGCAAAAGGCACACAGCCTTCCCATTTAGATCCATATACTAATACACATGCTCTCAGCATATCTTCTAGTATTTGGTTTACTCTTTTTCTGTCTATCCGTCGGTTTGTGGATGATAAGTTGTGCTGAAGTTCAGTTTGATTCCTAATCCTTCTTGGACTTTCTTCCAAAACCTTGGGGTAAACTGGGTTCCTCGATCTGACACAATTGTCTTGGGGGTTCCGTGTAGACTAACTATTTGAGCAATGTACAACTCTACCAGCTTCGGGCTTTGATAAGTGGTCTTGACGGGTATGAAATGAGCTACTTTGGACAGTCTATCTACTATGACCCAAATAGAATCATCTCCCCTACTAGATGTAGGCAAACCGGTGATGAAATCCATTCCAACAAAATCCCATTTCCATTCCGGAATTTGCAACAGCTGCAAAATTCCCATGGGTCGTTGGTGTTCCGCTTAGACTCTCTAACTGATATCACCCTTGGAGATATAGATACCGACTTCTCTCTTCATTCTGTGCCACCAAAATTGCTCCTTCAAATCTTGATATATCTTCAATCCTCCCGGATGAATAGAATAAAGAGTATCATGGGCTTCCTGCAAAATGACTTGATTCAACTCTAAATCTACTGGCACACAGATGCGTACTTTATACCATAGAACGCCTTCTTCATCTTCAGTGAATCCGGGTACCTTCCCTGTACCGATAAGATGCTTAATTCTGTTGATACTAGCATTTCCTTTCTGAGCTTCCTTTATCTGACTGATCAAAGTGGGTTAAGTTCAATACTGGCGAGGAATCCTTCCTCATGCAAACTTGTCTTATCTTCCTTAATCATGGTGTTTAACCTACATGGCAGTCTACTAAGAGCATCCACTACCACATTGGCCTTGCCGAGGTGGTAGTGAATGTCAAGTTCAGCTGTCAGGACAGATTTGATATTACTTTGCCTTCCCGCATCAACACATATCCAAGACCAATCTTGGATGCATCACAAAATACATCAAAAGGCTTCGTGATATCAGGCATGATCAAAATTGGGGCTGAAATCAATCTCTTCATGAGCTCTTGAAAACTTTCTTCACATCTGTCTGTCCATTCAAACTTCTTATCTTTGTTCAATAGCTGGGTCATCGGCCTTGCGATGCTTGAAAATCCTTCAACGAACTTGCGGTAATATCCTGCTAATCCAAAAAATGTGTGGACTTTTGTTTGAGTGATTGGGGCTTTCCATTCTTCAACATCCTTAATCTTGGCGAGATCAACGACAACTCCTCCTGCCAACAAGATATGTCCTAGGAATCCTACTTCCTTTAACGATAACTCACATTTGCTAAACTTGGCATACAACTGATGCTCTCTAAGCGTTTCAAGGATGGTTCTTAGGTGATGCTCATGGTCCTCTTCCGACTTGGAGTAGATCAGAATATCGTCGATGAACACAATGAAAAACTTATCAAAGAAGTTCATAAAAATCTTATTCATGAGATTCATGAAATAAGAGGGGCATTTTTCAATCCAAATGACATGACATTGTACTCATACAATCCATATCTAGTTGTGAAAGCAGTCTTTGGGATGTCAGTTGCGCGGATCTTTAGTTGATGATAACCAGTTCTAAGATCAATATTAGAAAACACTCTGGCACCAGTCAGCTGATCAAACAGATCTTCTATCTTTGGCAGTGGATACTTGTTCTTGATGGTGACGTCATTTAGCTTCCGGTAATCCTTACACAAACAGTTGGCACCATATTTCTTATCCACAAACAAAACTGGTGATCTCCATGGTGATGCACTTGGTTGTATCAGACCTTTGCTCAACATGTCATCAAGTTGCTTCTTTAGCTCCACTAATTCGGATGGGTTCAAACTATAGGGTCTCTAAGGTATGGGTCTAGTTCTAGGAACTAGTTCAATGATAAACTCGATAACCCGATCTGGGGGCATACCAGGTAATTCCTGGGAACACATCGGGGTATTCACAGACTACTCTGACTTGGTATAGGGTTGATTGGACTAAACTCTTGTTGCATTTGAATTGATGGGGCAACATCTTAGACACATGCTCTACTGATAATTCAGTGCTACTGGTCATGGTTATGGATTTCATGGCACAGTCTATTAATCCTTCATGTTTCGACATCTAATCCATTCCTAGTAATACTTCCAAACCTTTTGTTCCGTGTATTCTGATAGGCACAGCCTTGCAAATTTTCCTAGCTTTGGTCGTTGACCCAGGCATTTGAACTATCATAACATGCTTCAAATTTGTTGGTTGAATATTACTAGTGCATGCAAATTCTTCTGTAACAAACGAGTGTGATGCTCCAGAATCAAAGAACACTCTTGGAAGTACTGAGTTAACAGAAAACATACCCAACACGACATCTGGTGCTTCCTGGGCTTCTTCTGCATTCATGTGGAACAGATGGCCGGTACGGTTGTGTGGGTTGCCTGGGGCAAACCTCTTTCTAGGATGGACACGGTGATCCTACTAATGGGTTCGTAGCATGGAAAACAAAAAATTTCAAGCGCAAGAACGAACAAAACCCAGATCTAATCTAGATAACAGCCAAGATCTAATCTATTAGACATGAGCAACGAGATAGATAGGAACTAACCCTTGTAGATCCGAAAGTGTTAACGAGATTAGATCTCGTGGTTGATGTAGTCGATCACTTGCAGATCTCAAGATCGTGTGGACGATCCTTCCGGCATCGCGTTCCGGCAGCGCCTCCGCAGTCGGTCAAGTGGACGATCCTTCCGGCGCCGCATTTCGGCAGCGCTTCCGCAGTCGGTCACACGTGCGGAGTCGAAGCAGACCTTCCTCTCCCCATTCCAGCGAGCAGCGGAGGTAGTAGATCTTCTCCACGGAATCCCAGCAGCACGACGGCGTGGTGGTGGTGGTGGAGTAGAGAATTCTGCAGGGCTTCGCCTATGCCTGTGCAGAAGAAAGGTGGAGGAGAGAGGCGGCAGAGATTGGAGTTATGGGAGAGGGCTTGGAGGGGGCGCCCCTGCCCTTCTATTTAAGGGGGGAGGAGCGCCTGGGGAGGGGGAGTCCTAGTAGGACTCCCCTCCTATGGCCGGCGGTGGGAAGGGGGAGGAGTCCTCCTCCCCCACGAATCCGTGTCTTGCCCCACTAGGTTTCCTTTGACCCTTTCTTGGTTTTCAAGCAAACTCCAAGAAATCCTCTAGAACCTTCCAGAACATTCCGAAACCTTCTAGAACCCTCATACAAATACTCCGGAACATTTCCTAACTCAGAAAATGATCCCCTATATATGAATCTTATTCTCCGGACCATTCTGGATCTCCTCGTGATGTCCTGGATCCATTCCGAGACTCCGAACAACATTCGGTCTCCAACGCACATTCCATATCTACTTAAAACAACTTCGAACCTTAAGTGTGTCACCCTACGGTTCGTGAATATGTAGACATGATAGAGACACATCTCCAATCAATAACCATCAGCGGGATCTGGAGATCCATAATGGCTCCCACATACTCAACGATGACTTCGTGATCGATTGAACCATTTACATACGAAACCAATTCCCTTTGTCTCGCGATATTATACTTATCCGAGGTTTGATCGTCGGTATCTCCATTCCTAGTTCTACCTCGTTACTGATAAGTACTCTTTACTCGTTCCGTGATATGTCATCCCTTGTGACCTAGTCACATGCTTGCAAGCTATCTAGATGACATTCCACCGAGAGGGCCCAGAGCATATCTATCCGTCATATGGATGGACAAATCCCAATCTTGGTCCATGCGCTTCAACACATACTTTCAGAATACCCAATGACACCTTTATGACCACCTAGCTACGAAGCGGTGTTTGATGTCATCAAAGTACCCATCCGGTGATGGTGATTAACACAACCTCATGGTCGAAGGATTAGGTTACTATGCATTTAAAAGCTTACAACAATACGAACTTAATGACTTGATCTTATGCTACGCTTACTACGGGTGTGTGTCCATCACATCATTCTCCTAATGATATAACCTTGTTATTAATTACATCCTTATGTCCATGATCAGGAAACCATGATCATCAATCAATCAACAAGCTAGTTCAACAAGAGGCTTACTAGGGACTCTTTTATGTTTACAAAACACGCATGTATTAGTGTTTCCTAATAATACAATTATAGCATGGGATGTAAACATTTATCATAAACATAAAAATATAATAATAACCACTTTATTATTGCCTCTTGGGCATATCTCCAACAGTCTCCCACTTGCACTAGAGTCAATAATCTAGTTAAAAACTTGTGCATTTCAACACCTATGGCTTTCTGGTGTTGTATTGACAGAATTGCTAGTGGTAAACATAATCTTAGGATCTGACACTTCCAGGTCCGTGTGTATTTGCATGTCCTTGCGTCTCTACGCATTACTCATTCTCCAATGAGATGGCATTGTATAAATTTGGTCCTTTGGTGAGACCTTTAGTTCCTTGGGATTAAATCATGTTGATACTATTGTCATACAATGTATCTTCACAGTATTATAACAAACTACTTAACACAAATGCCCTCCTTTGCTGCTACTATAGCAGTTATATACTTAGCCTTTTGTTGTAGTATCCGTCACAATATCTCAACTTTGGAACTCATCCAAATCCATCATGGAACATCCTTTCCATTATATTGTGCCACCCATAGTTTAAATTGAGATAAATTTAATTTGTATCTTGTGACAAAATTAGTATCAATGTAACGCTTTACAATGAACTACCTTTAACTATTTGTCACTTATACATGGTATATTATTAGTTCTTCCAAAGCTCATAAGAATATCTTTACTATTGTCCAATGATCATCTTATGAATCATTCTGGTATATGCTCATAACATTTAGAGCATAGGACATATCTGGATGTGTACATCTCAAAGAATGATTGATCAAAATATTCTTGTGATTTCACCAAGTGTCAAAACACTTTAATCTCGTGTCGACACACTCGAATCTTGATTCAGTCCTTTCCGTGCGTCAAGAACTTTTCTTGTTGTTTCCATATTGAACTCATTCAACGTCTTATCTATGTGCATTTGGTAAAACCATATTAGCGCCTCAATCTATCCATATAGACATTGATGCCTAATTCTTGGGTTATACCTAAGTCTTTCATCAAAATGAAATTCTTAACCTGTGTCAATACAAGATACATCATTTCCAATCAACAATATCTCCTCTACATAATGTATTAGAAATATGTCTCAGCGCTCCCACTTAATTTCTTGCAAATGCAAGCATCTTCATCATCTCCGATGAATTTAAACTCTTTTAACAGTTTCATCATGGTGAAGATTCCAACTCCGCTATGCTTACTTCAACCATTGAAGTTTTGCATACTCTTTTAGCATCCTTTGAATTAACAAAACCCTTTGGATCGTGTCATTTACACGTCCTAGGTAACCATTCTATTAGAAGAACTTGTTTTGTTTGTTCAACTACCATATACCAAAATATATGTAGTGGTTGCTACATTAATCCGTCCAGACTAAATATCGCTATGAAAGATCAAATCTTATCATAGTCAATTCCTTGAACATTGTCGTAAACTCTTTCCGACATGTCGACTATTTCATAGATTTGAAACATCCATGTCTATTTCTTGATAGATCCAAACACGACCAATAGGCTTCACGCCTTTCCGGAGGGTCTTCTAAGTTCAGAAACTTGATTTCTCGTGTATGGATACTATCACGGATTCCATGACTTCTAGTCATTTTATGGAGTCAGGGCCCATCATCGCTTCTTTGCATGTAGTCAGTTCATCATTGTCAAAACAATAACGACTTGTTTATCAAATCTTACTATTTGAATTTACCGACCCACACGGTTCTATAGGAACTCTAATCTCCGAGATCACACCTTTTGTAATCACGAGAGCCATGATCATTATGGACGTCACCGGGACACTGTCCGGCGCTGCGCTACTTAGCACATATAGCTAAGGTTCAACAAACTTATCAAAGTTCTATTGCCCTCCCACTTAACTTTTCACGAAAAATTCTTTCTCAAGAAACTTGACGTTCCAAGCGACAAACTCTTTTGTCCTCGGCGTTATGGAGAAATTCCCAACAAATTCTTTGGGATAACCTACAAAGACGTGCTTATCCGACTTTGGTTGTAAACATTTTACTTATGCATAACATACCAAAATTTAAGAAAAGACAATTTGGGTTTTATCCATAACTCATATGGTGTCATTTCAACGGATCACGATGGAGCTCTTTTCGGTGTAAAAGCGGTAGTCACTAAAGCTTTAATCTTTAATATATAATGGCAGTTTTATAAATGACACCTTTGATCTTACCATGTCAAACAAGGTTTCATTACATATCTTGAACACTGCATACTCCTATGGTGTTTTGGGAAATGCAAATCCATGGAACGATTCCTCAAATCTTAGGTGTTTTGCTAAACTTGTAACTCAAACATCTTTCTTTATGATCCAATCATAAACTCTTTTATTTTCTTGTTACAATGATTTTCCACTTCATCTTGAAAGTCTTTGAACATTTTTCAAATGTTTCATACTTCTTCCTTATTGAGTAAGTATATACATATACTCACTCAAATCTTTGGAGAAAGCATATGAAGTTGAAATCCATCGCCCACGACTACACATAATGGACTATATACATCAATATGTACAAATTCCAATCAGTTAGTCGTTCGTTCCTCTTTTGGCCTACGAACGGAGTTTTAATTATCTCCAGGAAAGTATCACAAGCGTCATTTGATCTAAATCAAAGACTCCAAAAATCCATCAACATGGAGTTTCTTCATATATCCTTTCAATATAATTTAAACGGCGATGTCACTTCGCAAGTGATCTTTCAATCATTTGTCTTGCGACATTTTAGCATTAGTTTTATGGTCGTTATTTCTCCTACCAGACTTGTATATTATCCATCTATTATGGAATACGGTAATTATTTGAACAACCTTTTGTCGTCATAATACCTGATCAAAATAACAATTATTGAAACAAATCTTGAAGGCAAGCTTTGGTGTTAACGAGCAACACAACAACCCTTTGTTTGTTTTCGATGAACATCATCACATTTTCTCTTGCTAGTTACTTAGGCCATTGCAGTTCATGAATTGTGTTGTCCTGTATGACACTTCATACCAACCAATTCAGTATCCAATACCGGTATTTAATACCTAAGAACCACATTGTTTAACAAGCAAGGAATACAACCATAACATGTATATCTTCTATATGCCTAAGTTGGACATCTCCAACCTTTTATTTTCTGCCAAATATTTTATAGATTCTCTTTCAGCAATTCCTTCTTTTAAAAGAATTTATCAACATCAACAGTGGTGTCATCAACATGACACATGGTACAAAGCGTATATAGTCAACTACTAATACATTTGGACTTGCACTTTGAGGTGGATCACCATCATCAAATGTTTGGTGTTCTTTCAAAAATCCATTCTTTAGTAATCTTTTAGTGTAGTAAACATTTTACTTACATATTATATTCATCCTTATCATGACAACTTTCATGATCAAGCTGCTATAGCTTATAAAGGTGAATTGCGAGTATAATGTTTCTTTTTCAAAACCTTTTGGAGGATTAGGACGACTAGCGTCTCCAACCTTCAAAAATTCTCATCAAATATGAGGACGTATACTCTATCATGTTGTAACCAACACATTGTTTTAGATATCGCAATACCTTTGACATATGATGGTTTCTGAAACATTGCTTTTAGCTCTTAGATAAACTTGATATTAAAAACAATCTTTTGAGTATCAAGAATCATGGAGGCAAACATGATACATTAGATACTAACACTGGAATTGTTACTCTTGATTTAATACTATTTATTAAACTTCATGGAGTAAATAGAGTTTGCTGAAAGTTTGCAATAGGACTTATAAACTTTAAATTGACATTCAAAACAATACGATACCAGTTCGTAAAGTAAATATCCAGAATTTCTATAGTTCCACTATCTCAACTATAACTAAGCGTAAGGTGGTGAACGGATGCCAATGACTACAACAAACTATACAAATTCACTTTGATTGTGTTTATGATAAATTGAGTTCGACTAATCCAAATTACAAATGAACTCCCACTCAAAACAACATCCTTCGAGTTGTTTTAGTGATTACATGAACCAAATCCACTACACCAAGTCTGATCATCACGTGAGATGATGTAGCTTTAAAGGCGAACAATCAACATGTTCATCATATCATCCATATGACTCATCCTTTACCTTTCAGTATTCCGTGTTCCGAGACCATGTCTGTACATGCTAGGCTCGTCAAGGTAAACCTTAGTTTCCGCATGTGAAAATCTGGCTTGCACCCGTTGTATGCACACGTAGAGTCTATCACACCCGATCATCACGAGATGCTTCGAAACGATGAGTCTTAGCAACGGTGCCAACTAAGGACGAACACTTTATTACTTGATATTTAGTGAGAGGGATCATCTTATAATGCTACCGTCGTGATCTAAGCAATACAAGATGCATAAAGGATTAACATCACAGGCAATTCATAATATGTGATATGATATGGCCTTTCTTCTTGTACCTTTGATCTCCATCTTCAAAGCATGGACATGAACTCCATCATCACCAGCGTGGCGTCAAGGTCCGTGGCGCCGCTTCATGGTTGTCCATCACCAACAGCAACTATTACAACTACTTGGAATAAAGCTATTACATGATGAATAGACACGCAGGTCTTAAACAAAATTTAAAGACAACCATTAGGCTCCTGCCGGTTGCCATATTACAATAAGGATCATTGCATACATCAAATATAATCACAATCACATAATGGCCATATCACATCACAAAACCCCTGCAAAAACAAGTTAGACGGCTCTAATTTTCTTTGCATGTTTTACGTGGTTTGGGGCTTTCGCATAAGACCGATCTGACCCTACGAACAAGAACCACAACATTGATACAAGTGTTGTCAGATGCTCATTGTAAATTGAATCTTATCTATGATGGGAGAGACAGACACCCGCAAAGCCACTTGTGCAAAGCAAGTTGCACGTCAAGCGTGGAGCAAGTCTCATGTGCGATGACATGTAATGTTAGCCCGAGCCGCTTCATCCCATCATGCCGCAAGATGCAAAGTACACGCTAAGACACCGAAAACAAAAGCATCAACGCCCACAAAAACATTGTGTTCTACTCGTGCAACAGATCTACGCATAGATACGGCTCTGATACCACTGATGGGTTCGTAGCATGGAAAACAAAAAATTTCTACCGCAAGAACGAACAAAACCCAGATCTAATCTAGATAAAATCCAAGATCTAATCTATTAGACATGAGCAACGAGATAGATAGGAACTAACCCTCGTAGATCCGAAAGCGTTAACGAGATTAGATCTCGTGGTTGATGTAGTCGATCACTTGCCGAGCTGAAGATCGTGTGGACGATCCTTCCGACGTCGTGTTCCGGCAGCGCTTCCGCAGTCGGTCAAGTGGACGATCCTTCCGGCGCCGCGTTTCGGCAGTGCTTCCGCAGTCGGTCACACGTGCGGAGTCGAAGTAGACCTTCCTCTCCCCATTCCAGCGAGCAGCGGAGGTAGTAGATCTTCTCCACGGAATCCCAGCAGCACGACGGCGTGGTGGTGGTGGTTGAGTAGAGAATTCTGCAGGGCTTCGCCTATGCCTGTGCAGAAGAAAGGTGGAGGAGAGAGGCAGCAGAGATTGCAGTTATGGGAGAGGGCTTGGAGGGGGCGCCCCTGCCCTTCTATTTAAGGGGGGAGGCGCGTCTGGGAGGGGGAGTCCTAGTAGGACTCCCCTCCTATGGCCGGCGGTGGGAAGGGGGGAGGAGTCCTACTCCCCCACGAATCCGTGTCTTGCCCCACTAGGTTTCCTTTGACCCTTTCTTGGTTTTCAAGCAAACTCCAAGAAATCCTCTAGAACCTTCCAGAACATTCCGAAACCTTCTAGAACCCTCATACAAATACTCCGGAACATTTCCTAACTCAGAAAATGATCCCCTATATATGAATCTTATTCTCCGGACCATTCCGGATCTCCTCGTGATGTCCCGGATCCATTCCGAGACTCCGAACAACATTCGGTCTCCAACACACATTCCATATCTACTTAAAACAACTTCGAACCTTAAGTGTGTCACCCTACGGTTCGTGAATATGTAGACATGATAGAGACACATCTCCAATCAATAACCATTAGCGGGATCTGGAGATCCATAATGGCTCCCACATACTCAACGATGACTTCGTGATTGATTGAACCATTTACATACGAAACCAATTCCCTTTGTCTCGCAATATTATACTTATCCGAGGTTTGATCGTCGGTATCTCCATACCTAGTTCTACCTCGTTACTGATAAGTACTCTTTACTCGTTCCGTGATATGTCATCCCTTGTGACCTAGTCACATGTTTGCAAGCTAACTAGATGACATTCCACCGAGAGGGCCCAGAGCATATCTATCCGTCATATGGATGGACAAATCCCAATCTTGGTCCATGCGCTTCAACACATACTTTCAGAATACCCAATGACACCTTTATGACCACCCAGTTACGAAGCGGTGTTTGATGTCATCAAAGTACCCATCCGGTGATGGTGATTAACACAACCTCATGGTCGAAGGATTAGGTTACTATGCATTTAAAAGCTTACAGCAATACGAACTTAATGACTTGATCTTATGCTACGCTTACTACGGGTGTGTGTCCATCACATCATTCTCCTAATGATATAACCTTGTTATTAATCACATCCTTATGTCCATGATCAGGAAACCATGATCATCAATCAATCAACAAGCTAGTTCAACAAGAGGCTTACTAGGGACTCTTTTATGTTTACAAAACACACATGTATTAGTGTTTCCTCATAATACAATTATAGCATGGGATGTAAAAATTTATCATAAACATAAAGATATAATAATAACCACTTTATTATTGCCTCTTGGGCATATCTCCAACACCTACTGGGCAGGTGCAGTGACATTCGTGGCTGCAACAAGCTTCTTGGGGCACTCATTGGATTAGTGACCAATAACACCACATTAAAAGGAGGTTATCATTGACTTGTCCTTCCCGACAATAGGCACAACATTGCTTCCAGTCCTTGGGGCAGTATTCTTGATTTTGTTAGTGTTGTTGTGGTTGGTGGACCTTGGCGGTGCACGGTTGAAGTAATGGGGTTACCGGTGTTGTTGTTGTTTCCTCCAGGCCTCGGTTTCCTCCGCCATGATTGGGAAAGTTCGGACGGGACATAGGTGTCTTGTTGGGTCTTGATGCAAATCCTGCAGACGAGCTGGGGTGGTACTTTGGGTTATGGTGGGGTCCAGGCTGGTGCATCATACGATGCTTGTAGTTCTCACTGGCTCGATTGTTTTTTCCTTCCATCTGGATAGCAGAATCCACTAGAGCTTCTAGATCATCGAAAGGAATGTTGACTAACACTGTCTGCATCTCATCATGCGAGCCATTCAGGAATCTTTCCTTCTTCTTTGCCTCGGTGTCGATCTCATCGGGGGCATACCTAGCCAGAGACACAAATTTGTCATAGTATTCCACCACAATCATTCTTCCTTGTTTCAACTCCCTGAATTCATCCCTCTTCCTCTTGATCAAACCTGGGGGCACATGAGTCCTGCTGAACTTGATCTTGAATTCGTCCCAAGTCATCATTTTCCTCCGTTCATTGTATGAGTGCTATTCCACCAGGATCTTGCATAACCTGCCAGATAGTGGGTGGCAAATAGTACTTTCTCCGCATTATCTACTCCTACAACTTCTAAGTTGTTCTCCATTGACTGCAGCCAGTCATCAGCATCTAAGGGCTCTTCAGACTTGCTAAACATAGGTGAATTGGTGTTTTGAAAGTTCTTTAGCTTAGATCCATGGTGATCCTGATTTCCATGGCCTTGGTTGTTGTGCGCCATCTGGGCGATCTACTGAAGAGTGGCGAGATTGGCTTGACGCTCGGCTCTACCGGCTTCTCGATCTGATACAAGCATTTGCAGAATCTTAAGCATTGGGTCCTGGGATGAGTTGCTTCCACCGGGGTTGCCGCGAGTCATCTGAAGATTGAGATAGATCATAAGACAAGAGGGAAATTTCTATGGCTTATGGGTATGGTTCAAAAGCTTTAAACTTGAGTATTGCTAAGGTTTGAAAACCACAACTCTTTTTCATTCATTCCAAGCAACACATTCCAAACAACACATTACAACTACCAAGCAGATGGTTTTAAGAACCATTCTATCATTCTATGATACATTGGGACCAGATACAAACTCACACCTATGACAATGATTTAATGCTACTACTCCTCATCGGAACTGGTGGGTTCTCCGTTATCCAGGAAATGTTCGTCTTCCTCATCAGTGTGGAACTCCATGTTGATATCCTTCAGATAGTCTTCATCATCACTAAGGTAAGAGGTGATATCCCTACGATCGAAGATCTTCACCTCCATCTTCCTTATCCTCAACCTGAATTTCTTGGTCATGGATGGTTTCTTCAAGGGTTGCCACCTTCTGGCGGAGGCGAGTGATGATCCGGTCCTTCTTGTCATGCTGGCAGCGAAGTATCTTGTGCTCTTTAGCTAGGATGGCGAGGGTATGGTTCTTCTATGCTTCAATAGTGTGCTTCTGGTTGGCATACGCACGAGCGTTTTCCAACTCTTTCTGGGTCTCGTGCAGCATGAAGTCGAGGTGATCCACATCATGCTTCAACTCCGGATGTCCTAGCATGGCTAAGAGCTCTCTCATGGAATCACGTCTTGCATAGTGAGCGAAGCGGGTGACATTGATCTGGTTTATATTCTCCGCACACAGACGGGCAAGTGCTTCCTGCATTGCTCTAGCTAGTCCATCCAACCAGTTGTTCTCCCTCACAGTGAACTATCTTCTCCGAGGTGGGTGGTTCCATCTTTCCTCTGAGATCTGCAACGACTAACCACTGCAGTTCTCCTCCTGGCTGATCATTGAGTTGCGCTCCATAGAACTCAATGTGCGGGCGTCCGAGAAACTCCACTAGCTGACTCAAGTCCCACTCGAAGATGAGTTCTCCTCCATTGCCAAGCTGATAGAACTTGTTGTACTTGACTTCCATCTATAAGCAATTAGGATGAGTAAGTTAGTGAGGTGATCAAGTGTGTCAAATTTTATGTAGGATTGCAAGAATTGTGAGGAACATGTGAACTCTCTTTTTGAAATAATCTCAAGGTTAAGAGTGAGAATAAGTTTTCATAAATACTCACTTCCTTTGTTTTGAAACTATGATTTTCAGATGTCCATTCTAACTAGGGTCTCCTATGGTCAGGATGGCTCTAATACCAACTTGTGAACAACCAGATTTTTATGTCCAGATGCCTATTATGCCGTACATCGCAATCCCAGGAATACCATTTCTGCGAGACATAACAGAATTGATACCACAGTACCACTACAAGAAAAGTTGGCTTTTATAATGGACGATTTTCGTGGTTGAAGGCCCATTTTTCGTGGCTAAAAAGTTTTGTACGATGGATGCCCATCGTGGTAAAAGCCCAGTCACAAAAGAATCTACCATGGTTTTTTTCCTATCTGTGGAAGATCGCACCCTTCAGCCACGAAAACTTGTTCTGTCATAGATCTGTTCACTCGCCACGTTGACTGCTGATGTCATGCAAAATGCCACGTGGCAAACACTGTTAATGACCAGTTACCGCCGTTAACGGCCACGGAAACCATGGTAGAAGCTAGGCCCAGCCAAGGCCTTCTCATAATTAAGTGGGCCGACCCATCAAGAAAGCCTAATAAGATTACGGCCCGTTACTGTTTCGTTCGACAATGTTTGAAATGGGCCGAAAGATGTGGCCAGTAGCGGCCCGCGAATATCGGGCCCATTACTGTTTCAGCCTACAAAATCCCACACTTTTCGAATACTGTGCGGACCATTAACAGGTTGCGTCAAGTAGGCCCGATACTGTTAAAGCCCCCCAGTCAGCCCGTCACTATTCTCACAACTCGTCATGAGCCGCCTACGAACGTCCCACTTTTGAGAAGGTCCGATACTGTTCCGGCCTTTTACTATTCTAGCTCGTTACTGTTCTGGCCGTTTACTATTCATGTCCATTACTGTTGCGGCCCTTTACTGTTCTAGCCCGTTACTGTGCTGGTTGCCCCTGTTTTGGCCTGTTACTATTCATGCATGTTAGAGTGTTGGATTGCCACTCTTTTGGTCTGCTAGTGTTTTGGCCTGCTACTATTTGGCCTGTTACTGTTTTGGCCTGTTACTATTTTGGCATGTTACTGTTTTGGCCTATTACTGTTTTGGCCTGTTACTGTGTTGTCTAGTTACCGTTGCTATTTTTGTATGTCACTGTTTTGTCATGTTACTATTTTGGCCAGTTACCGTTACTATTTTGGTAATTATGAAACCTGATCGACCTGGCTGGCACAGTTATGGTATCGCCATGCGTGGACGGCATCAACTGAATGCCTACATGGCCTATGTGAGTTATCTAGATATTACATCAGCTTCAAACTTCTTAAAAATATTAAAAAATATGAACAAAAGGGAAAGAAAATTCAGCACTTCAGTTGTGAATCAAGTTGATAGCAGAGTCCTCAATTTTCTTTCTCAATCCATCAACTGCATCTCCCTTTAAGTGTGACTGCTACATTGGAAAACCACCTTGAGATATGATCTTGCAGTCCCCTATTTGGTGACGATAGCAATAACTGCAGTCTGAAACTAACTAATAACAAGTTAATATAACAAAGAAGACAAACTACTCATAGCTAAGAATGAACCAGATAGGAATTATAACTGCATAATACAAACTTGTAGAGGAGGAATGCAAACCATGAATGAACTATATAGTAGAGGATAGTTATGTCATTTCCTAGGATAAACCAGAACCAGATACGAGATATAATGGTGTGGCTTGTGAACCTGTCGAACAGGACAAACAAGAATTAGACAAGTATGCCAACAAAGAAATGAGCAATCAAATAAAGTGTTTCTTAGAATTTTAGTATAAACTAGCCAGGTCATTTCAGCAAATATATATGGAAGCAGTGGTATCTCCTGGAATGCAAGAGACATTGGGTGACTTGGAATTTGTGGTGAGCTACACAATGGCATGCAGTTACTGTCATAGCTATGAATGAACCCCATAGAAATTATAACCGCATCATACCAGAACTTGTTGAGTAGGAACGGAAAACACGAATGAACTATACAGTAAAGAATAATTATGCCGTTGATTATGACGAACCAGCACCAGATACATAAAATATATAATGGCATCGCTGGTGGACCTGTAGGCTATGCAAACCAACATGTTCAGTGTTGCCTTTTTGAGCTCTACACAAAGAAACGAAAATAGTCAATGTTGCAGCTTTTGAAGAACTAGATGGCAACAACAAAATTATAATCGAACTAGTACAAAGAGTTTGAACAGGTACCACAAGATAACAGAATGATGCCATGGAGGAAATAATAGCAGGAACTTAGCTCAGGAATAACCAGATAGAGTCAGTAACTGTGTAGGATGGAATCCACACTAATATTTTCCACTAACATTACATTTTGCAACAACTACACAATAGCGGGCATTTACTGGTGTACGGAGCAGCTAAGATAAGAACATGTGCATGAAAAAATAACAGACATGTGCATGACTTGATATTTGTAGAGCAGCGAATGCAATCCAACATGTCTAATGACCTTGTATGTACTAGCACGAAGAACAGGCGTGCCTAGTGACTTGCATGTACTAGCACGATTACAAAAATGCAATTCACTACGACAGGCTTAAACCTGCTATACCGCTGACAAAACAAAAATGGGTTGGAGATCTGGTTACCTTGGTCAGAGAGGCATCTAAGCATCGTCGATACCGTGCGAGTGGCATCTAGGTCACCGAGGGTGCTGCGGTTGTGGTGGATGTTGGCATCGGGGAAGCAGATCTTGGGCGGTCGATGCTGGTGCAGTCAACGGCGACGACCGTGTAGTTGGTCTGGAGCAGTGGACATGTAACTTGTTGAATTAGATCTCGTCCAGTGGACAACGATGAAGCTTCTTTGGTACGGTTGGGTAGCTTTCGGCGGCGGGGAAGAAGAGCATGGGCAGTCAACAACACCATAGGCATGGTCAACAAGACCACAACTCTGGTGGAGTGGCAGAGAGACCCAGTGAACTAGATCCAATGGGGTGGGCGTCGATGAAGCAGCTCCGGCAGCCGTGGAATTGCCGTCGAGTGGTGAGCACGATGGTCGCGGAGGTGAGGGCGTGGGAGAGAAGCTTAGGATTTTGGGAGGGTCAGCTGGAAAAACTGTACGAATCAGGTCTATGGAGGTGAACAAAAAAATAATTATAATCGTTCCCCCAAGCTACCGACTTTAGAGTGCCATAGGGCGTCGAAACAATGGCTAGAAAAGGAATTTTAACGTGAAAAGTTTTTGAAACAGAGGGGCGCAAAATGCTTCAAAGTCGGTCTCTGGTTTTATTGCTCGATTGAGATTTTGAATTTTGCTAATAATAGAAAAAAGGTAATCCCTCGGTGGGGCAGGAAATTCTCAAGGTCGGTGTGTGTTTTGCTGCTCGATAAAGATTTTTAATATGGCTACAGGACAAATAATAATAATACAAAAATGGTACTCCCCGGTCGGAGATTTTGTTCAAATTTTTTGAAAGGGGGGCGGGAAATGCTTCAAAGTCGGTGTGTGATTTTTCCGCTCAATTGAGATTTTGAATTTGGCAAGAGTCCAAGTAATACTAGAAAAATGGTACTCCATCGTTGCGTGATTTTGGCTGAAAATGTTTGGAACAGAGGGGCGCGAATTGCATATGAGTTGGTTGGAATTTTGCCGCTCGATTTTACGATTTTGAATTTGGCTAGCGGCAAAGTAATAATAGAAAAAGATAGTTGTAGACTAGTACGCTATCTGGTCAGGAATTGAAGGCCGAGAGTCACATCAATTGACCATCCAATACATAATTGCGCAGAACATTGGTAAATTTTTCCGCTCAACTGAGATTTTAAATTTGGCTAGAGTACAAGTAATAATTTGAAAAAAATGCTACGCCCTATTTTTAGAAATAAAAAAAATATTCCCATAGAAAAACTAATGTTGACTCCATCTACAAAATTGTTTGGGCTATAGTTTTTACTCTCGATTAAGATTTTGAATTTGGCTATAGTCCTAGTAAGAAAAATTACGAGCAAACCCCACCACCCAACCCAACAATTTCACATTCGCCATTGCTCATCAATACGATAGGTCAAACGGAATTTCGCAGTATAAAAAAGATTAAACATGGGGCCCAAATATTTCGTGTAGGAGGGAGCTTTTGCATCTCGATTCAGAATTTGAATTTGGTGACAGTCCAAGTAATAACTTCTAATAGACCGTACTTCCCTCTGTTCACGAATCCAAGGCTTGGTAACATCAACTAATCATCTAGGACCTTGCTCAAAGTAGCCTTTTTCTGGACGGAGGGGTAGAAAATTGGATACCATGATCTCAAATTCAAAAATATTATGGGGGACGGCAGGAGGATTTGCGGCTCTAGTAAGGTTTTGAATGTGACTACTCCAAGTAAGAGAACAGAAAAGTTGTATAAGGTATTTTTTTGTGGGTCGTACTCCATTTGTTCATCAGTACATTCAGACGTGAAATAAAATGTTGATCTCCGATTCAAAAATGTATTTCTATTTATCACATGATGCGTATGAATATGGTGTGCAACAAAGGGCTAAGGCATTGTTTTGAGAACCCGAACCTTATGATCAATGATCCAGGACAACAACACTTATAACATAATGTACTGTATCACACTAGTACATATTGGTGCATCCACCATACAAATTAAAGACATGTCGCAACAAGGAATCAACCCAAGTTCATAACAAGTGCAGACTAGTGCACTAACAAATACTTTCATCTTCAGGTTCCATTTCACGACAAAGGGACTAACCTAAGCTGTTAGTGCTCAACCACAAATATTGAGCATCTTCATGACTTTCTCCTTATTTTCTAAGGAGTGCTCTAGCCGAATTAAAATTTCTTCTAACTTTGCGATCAAACGTTCATTGTATACACTTAGGGCAGATGATAACAATTGTTCAGCTTGGAGTTGTTCCTCTAGAACTTGAATATGCAAAGAAATGGCCTTGGAGTTGGACTTGAACTTGAACTTGGAATTTAACAAGCTCGCTCGGAACCTAACATTAGACAGCAACATATTCTTGGCTATAGCACCGCGTTGTAGTACCTTGGAAAATAAATCCACACATTCTTTTGGAGTTTTTGCTGAACAGTCTTTCCCAGAATTTGCCAGCTCCTCTTTCAATTCAGCCTGGAAAGTTTTCAGCTCATAGACATGTGTAAGAGAAGTGAAGTTACTACAAAGAAACATGCAGACATGTTTAACACGTGCATGAACTGCTATAATTGGTAGTGCTGATAACGCATCTTATACACTTCAGTAAAAAGATTTTTTTTGTTGTGTATCTTTTTTTTATGTCATTTACTAACAAGACTAAAAATGTGGTTTCCTGTGTAAACACTGTGAGGTGCATGATATGCCAACTGTTTGTACAATTCATAACTGAAACTAACTTTAGTTACAAATTATGAAGGAAAATGAAAACAAAACTGGGAAGCAGTCCAAGCAAGGTTGCATATCAAACTTATACGTACAAATCACTACAAGTGCAACATCACAAAATACAGAGAAGACATACAACAACTTTCTTTACAATGACACTGTATGTAGCCGTCTGGCATCCCTGAAATTTCTCTAGCATAGTCAACTATTTTTTGGATCCCCATTAGACTTCGTCTGCATTTGGACGGGCGAAAATAAATTGCATCACATGGTGGAAACAGAGGTTGAAAGATAAGATGCATACAGATTCCACAACATAAATTACATACTTATTTAAAATATACAGTACAGAATAACAAGTCCTTACAATTGGTAGAGGTGCCCAATTATGCTGCGGGATCCTGTGCGACTTAGTACTCGTACTTTATTATGGCTGGAACAGTTCTTTTGAGCGATGCCCTACAAAATGAGACTTGTAAAACACATGCATAAATACGAATTGACAATGCGATCTAGTCTCAGTCTTCTCAAAGCATAACTCATTCTTTTGATCAAGCCAGTGGTGGAGAAGATCACCCCAATGATCGTTAGTCATGTGATCCACAGGACACGTTCTTGTAACATCCTTAAAACACTTGATAGAGAAGTGTTGCTTCTTTATCCTATGGTGCTATTGGAGCAAACATGCAGAGAATATGCTTTTGAGAACAACCTTTACTTCCTCTCTATTCTCATCGAACATGAAAAATCTCTGTAGACAACAATGAGGAGCATATATAACAAACGGCAAGCTAAGAAGACAAGGGACTGAGCAATGGAGTATGTCGAAGAGACAAGCGACTCACATGGAACTTTTTCAATAATCCTTCAAAATGCTCAGGGGTATTTCGGTGCTGTTTCCATGAGGGGAAGATGGGAATATCATTTCTCACGAAAACACCTGTGATCGATGCAATATAAGCAGATTCATGTGGATCTAGTGGCCTTCTGAATCCTGCTATAGATGTGATCGGAAGTCTTGATTTATTTATTTCAAGCATCTGCTCAAGATTTTTTCCCATCGTCGGCCCCCTTGTTAATCTTTGTCGTAGTGTAACTAAAAAAATTTACATCAAACTATCAATATATATATATTACGTACAAAAGGGCATGCTACTACTAGTCTCTAAACATATAACAAATTTGGTGTCACGCTCATTTGCAAGGGAGTACTACCTCTGTTTAGGATTAATAGACCTAAGGGACAAGTTACTAATACCAAGACACTCCATAACTCTCTCTCATTAATATATGCATGCACCAATAGTTTTATATGAATGAGAGAAGTGAGAGAAAAAGAAGAACATGCATTGGATGAGAGAGACTAATAAATGAGATATCCCTTATAATTTCAAACAATATGAAAAAACTCTTAGAACTAATAATCCCAATCAGAGGTAGTATATGTCTCTGTCAGTACTAAAGATCATTGGGAGATCATAACCAGTTCGTTGATGAGAACCTGCTGTTGAAACAGGTTCTGCTACCAATTCTTCCTGGGTAACCGGATGGGCTACTGGTGGCTGTGGGATGTGTATTTTTCTATTTGCAGCCGCCAGTGCAACTGGACCAGCTGGTGCGGGATTACGACGAAACGTTTTATTCTGATGTTTTGCATTATTGTCTTTTTTGGCCTGGTTGTCATTTTCAACTAGATTAAGTAGAGTCTGAGACCTTGTTCTGACTCTGTTTCCTGCATTGGAAGCAAATAGCTTTTCAGATTTATCATGGAATCGTGTGAAAAAAGAAGAAATTATTAGGAGTTCTTGTAGAGGTTGACGGCTAGAAAAGCAATGATTCCCATCACAACTCTAGTACAATACTTCCAATATGAGTACTCTAATCATATGTAACCCTGAGTGAGAAGAAAACACATGAAGTTCCAATATAATCGACTAACCTGCAGGCTTGACTATAATAATGATAACATAACTAGCAGGGCTTGCCTGGTTATACACTAAACAAGGAGCCATGACATACTAATTCGGCTTAGGACGTCAGCTAGAGTTAACGTATACCAGCTGTGCTACCTATAAACCTATATGCCCCAACTAGAATCATTTTAGGAGATATTACACAGATGTCAGAGGAGCTTCATAACAATGGTAATGAAGGATCTAGCAAACTTTAGTAATGATCGAGTATATGAGCAAGATGCACTACAAGAAACGACGAAGTACTTTTGATAGTAATAAGGTGCATAACGAAAGGAAGCATAAAGTATGCAACAACATTTGTATGGGGAGGAGACGAGTCTATGCTTCACGTGGTGCGGTCGAACAGGAGGGCGCGTCATTTGCCCATCTCTCCGGTGCCGGAGACCAGGGAGTCCATGAAGCAGATGGGACTTTGCGCTGATTGTACCGTGTTTGTCGGCAACATTGTGCATGCTCTGGCACGGTGGTCGTCGGCGTGGGGAAGCCGCTCCGTCTTGCTAAATAAGGGAGTGGTGCCTTCAGTCACAACGGTACCTGGTGAGGAGGCAGTGGTGGTGGGGAGGGACGGCGGTGCGAGGCCATGTTCGTGGGAGATGCTCCGGCTCTTAGGTCGAGTGAGAGATGTGGGATACGACGTGTTTTATATGTATCACAACAGCGCCGATGGTAGGTTCGAAACTTTTGAATTACGTCATGTCGAGTAGTTCAAAGAAAAACCCGCCAATGTCATTCAAATTTTGGTGATCTTAGTTTAGAACAAGATGAACCCACCAAAAAAATTGGCGATCTCTACTCTATCATTATTGCTACACTAGTCAGGACCTGTGCTAGAGGAAGTGCATCGAATGCGATGGGAGGTATGAACGCACCAGCAGCCTTTCCCAGGTGCAGACTCCGTGTAGTCCCTACTGCGAAAAGTTATGCGTAGTCACGAGCAGGGCCTCTGCTACAAGCACTCCTACTCTAGGGTCCGTTTGATTCAAAGGATTTGCCTAGGAACTTAGTATACTACCTCCATTGCGGTTCATTAGACAAATACGTATTCGAAGAAAATAACTTGATCATAAATTTGGTCACCAATTTATGGATTGTATGTCACAATAATTGTACCATTGGAATCATCTTTCAAATATAAATAAATTGGTTAAAAATTATTAAAAATAATTATATATTATTGACTAGATTTACGGTCAAACTATGTTCTTGAAGTAAGTATTTGCATAATAATTTGCATGTGAGATGTGTGCTTTCTCTTGTGAGACCTTTAACTTTGTTCACATGGTTGGTGTTTGTATCAACCTTATTTGATCCGTAAACTGTACTCGGTACCTGGTTTTTAATAAAAGGGATGTGTGCATCCTTTAAGTGCAGAGGCTGCGGTATCCCCATTTCAAAAAACAAACGTGAGACTCCGATAAAGGACTATCATGTCATCTCTAGCTATGAGATGGAAAGTAAGACATGTCATGACTTATAAAATTATAATAGGTAAATTTGAAAAGACTATTAAAGAATTTTGAGCCACATCATATCCATAAATTATTAAGAGTATACTTGGTTCTTGGTACATAATTATACTCAAAAAAATTGTAACATGCTTAGAGAAAGGACAGAGAAGATTCTAGAATGGCAGAGAATTGTGTTTTGAAGTTATAGCATAGCGCTCATTGTGCTAAAGACTATCCATTGAATCTTCTAGATACTAGAATGGTAAAGATCCAAAGGTTAGATATGTTGCGATTTGCCAGTCTTCATCTAGTGGTCAACCTTCAAAGTTATTCGTACACTATATAGTAGTAATAATATAAGATAAGAAAGTTCGACCTAGTTTCACGACATCGTTTCCTTTTTCTATAGTTTCCTTTTTCTTTTTGCGATGGAATCGCTGTAGTTGAGTCAGTCCAAGAAATACCACTTATTTTCTCGGTGTTTGCCAGGGGACAAGGGGCACAGTCGTTGTCACATAAAAACTAATACACATGTTTTTTTCATTTTTCTTGGATTTGTTGCATTTTTCCTAACAGGGTGACAAATTGTCGGGAAGACCATTGATAGAATATTCATTCATCATCTTGTTCTTGCAACTCTCATTTTTTTACTCATATATGTACCTCTATCCCCTCTTTATTAGATCCTATGTACTCCCTCTATTCCAAAATATAAGATGTTTTAGCTTTTGTTAAACGAATATATCTAGACACCTTTTAATGTGTAGGCCTCTCTCCTCAGGAGAGAATTATCCCACCAGGTTGACACTATGTAGAATAAAGACCATGTCTGTAGCTAACGCATAATCCTACTCCCTTCATATCAAAATAGATGTCATAAGTTAGTCAAAATTGGAAGAATCTATATACTACTACTAAATAACTAAATAGTGTTTTCTAATTGTCGACCAAATAGCACACATAAAGTTAAAGGTCGAATTAATTTGACAAAATCACCCGAAACACTTTTAAATGGCTATAAAAGTGGTTATCCCTTCAATGTATAAATTGTGGTGAGTGTACATATGTTTAAGAGGGATCCCCAACAGTTACCTCTTCCTTCCCTTGTAAGCATTGGCTCAATGATTATACTACACTGTAGCTGTACAGTGACAAAGTTGGGGTCCTGACTTAAAGTCACCATCAATGGGATACCACTGCCACTGCCATCAGCAGGACCAAAACCGAAGATGGCAGAAGAATGGAGGCTCTTTTTTTGAGTAAAGAAGAATGGATGCTTTTAGCAAGAGAAGTTGGTGAGATCCAGCATCACAACGACAGAAAGGTACCTACCGCTCTGCATGGAAGCGATAATAACTACTAATTACTACTATAGTATAGTAGGAAAGAAAATCACACCCAAAATTGGCTCTGGCAACATTGTGGCTGGTGATGCGGATGCATATCACATTCACCAAATAACCAAATATTTTACCAGCAAGTACACGATCATACATTCATACTAGTAATAAAGGTTTTTCAATTTACTGGCACAATATTGCAATCTATATATCCGATCATTAACTATTCCCTCTGTTCCATAATATATAAGCCTTCTTTGTAAGCTATTTTAGCTCTGTAAATAGGCTTATATTGTGAAAACAGATGAAGTATGGCCTAAGGTCTTCCATGTGTCTGCTCATTGATGGAGATCAACGACAATTTCATGCTTCAGCTTTGCCAGCTCGGCCAGGAGTTTGTCCCTCTGGTCCTCGAGGTCCTAGATCTATTCGAAGCTTATGCCCAACATCTCCGTCATGTCAATGTTCCGCCGCTTCAGCTTGTCACGCTCAATCAAGTATTCCGTGGTGAGATTCCTGAGGAGGCTAAGCCCGACCTTGTCAGCGGCGAGTTTGGAGTAAAGTCTAGTGCACTCGTTGACGAGGGCGCTTCTGTCTGCTGTCTTGACGTAGAAATCACCCATCACTTTTTTCACCATAAACTCTATCTCGAAGCCAATATTCTATTAGATGAACATGGAGTGCAAATTCAGAAGTGTACCTAGAGAACTATCAAGGAAGAGAGAAATGAAATCACAAATTGAATGATTTCTTACCTTGCAGCTGTACCAATCAGCCTCCATCTGCGATGGTGAAGATGATTCTGTAGGTAGGAGTGCCACGGGAATGCGAAGTCCGCCTGACCTAAAACAACATTGAGACTAAATGTACTAATAGGGAAATGAGCAAATCAAGAAACGATCAAATACATGGAAAGTTGCCAAAGCATGGAGATTTACCTAAAGGTATCAGTCTCCATCGGCGTCGGTGAACATGATTCTGCAGGTAGGAGTGCTGATGGAATTTGAAAACCGCCCGACCTGAAAACACCATTGAGGAAGAACGTGCTTTTTTAGGTAAACGAGAAATCAAGAAACGGTCAAAGACATGGAAAGTTGCACAAGAACGGAGATTTACCTGAAGGTATATGTCCCTGGTTGCGGTGGCTTCGAAGTACCTTGAGTTGAAGAGCTCTCGCCTGCAGCCAAGGGATTCGACTAGGACCCTTTGATCATCGCATCGCCTAGTACAGGTAGCAACATAATGGCAGAACGGCAAGCCGACTTCTTTTCTTCCGCCATATTTGCCATCGCGGCATGAGCCCTTCTATGGAGGGACATGTTCCCGGACGTGTGGGTGAAATAGCACCGCAAAAAGGAATGAAGACGGGCAAAGAAATCTGGTAGAGAAGCGCTACAGTTGCGAAGAGGAGGAGGAAGAAGGTCGAGGCCGTGAGAGGTGGCCTCCTGGTCTCCACGCGAGGAAAAAAAACCATTTCCATTCAGATACAGTACTTGACGCAGATATCGAAGAGACAGCCGTAAGTAGTTGTCACCCCAGCATGGTCTGGACATCCACTATAAAGTTGAACGTGCCTTGCACGGGATAGGTGAAGCTCAAAAAATAATTTTAATTTCGAGCCACGTCCATAAAGTATCGGGTGTATATTTGGTTCTTCTACTTTATAATGTATCATGTAGAAATCAACCTAGCTACTCCTACCTAATACTCCACGTTCTCTAGAGAAGATTCTAGAATTATTGAAAAGTGTGTTTTGAGATTTGTGCATAGTGTTCATTGTGCTGAAGACTAACAATAGAATATTCTAGATGTGCCCCCTCGTTCACAAGTATAAGACATTTTACCTTTGTAAAACGAATGTATCTAGATGTCGGCCTATGGACTAAAAGACATCTAGATACATTCATTTCACAAAGCTAAAATGTCTTATATTTCAAGACGAAGGGAGCAGAATGGATAGAAGATCCAATGGTTAATTAGGAATGTTGGGATTTACGAGTCTAGATCCAACAGTCAAAGTGCAAAGTTATTTGTATCGTACACTATACAGTGTTATCTTCTTTTCTTATACTATTATAATAGAGCAGTTTTGAATTGGATCCAAAGCACAAATCCTGATCGTTGGGATGTTAGATCCAATGGTTTAGAGCAGCTAGATTCGTGTTGAACAACTAGTACGTACCTAGAGAAAACTCCACCATGCTCTAGAACCATCATGTCAACACCCCCCTTCCTAAATTTCATAGCAGAGTAGGCTATATTCTGAATATGTGTAGATAGTTATTAATAGTAGCACCAATCCTGACGATTGGGTTGTTAGATCCAATGGTTCAGAGCAGCTGGATTCGTGTTGAACAGTACCCATATAGCATACTCCACCATGTAACCCCCTCCCCCTCCAAAAAATAATCATAGCACAATAGGCTATATTCTCAATGTGTGTAGATAGTTATTATTAATATAATTAATGTATGCCTTTTTCTCTAACAGGACTATTGGTTAATAATAACAACTTAATGTTTGCTAAATCACATTTCATTCAGCATATATATATGCGGCTCATGTCTTTTACTAGTAGACTTAATGTATGGCTTGTTTCTCTAACAAGTCTATTGGTTAATAATAACAAATTGATGTTTGCTAAATCACATTTCATAATGTATATACGTGTGGCTCATGCATTTTACTATTAGACTTAATGTATGCCCTTTTTTATCTAACAAGACGATTGGTTAATAATAACAACTTAATGTTTGCTAAATCACATTTCATACAATATATACGTTTGTGGCACGTGCCTTTTACTAGTCCATTCTAGCTAGCATCTAAATAGAAGATACACTATGGATAGTACATTATTTTACCCACTATAGTGTACGAAAAACTTAGAATTTTGACCGTTGGATCAAGACTCGTGAATCCCAACATTGTCAACCGGTTGGATCTTCTTTTCCATTCCGGCATCTAGTAGATGCAATTGATAGTCTTTCTTATCATATCTTACCACTATATTTTTTGTGAATAACTTTTAATATTGATCGGTTGGATCAAAACTTGCGAATCCCAACATTGCCAGCCGTTAGATCTATTGTTCCATTGTAGCATCATCTCTAGAAAATACTATTGTTTATCTTATCTTATATTACCACTATACAGTGTACGAATAACTTTGAATATATTGATCGTTGGATCAAGAGTCGTGAATCCCAACATTTCTAGTCGTTCGATCTTCCTTTCCATTCTACTAGCTAGCATCTCTACTAGAATATATTATGGATAGTACGTCTTTAGCACAATGAATGCAATGCACAAACCTCAAAAAACACTACTCCATCATTATACTCTCTTATATCCAAATTATTATTCTCAGATCTGTCTAGATTCAAATGTATCTAACACTAAAACATGACTACATACAACTGAATCTAGACAAATCTGAGAACAATAATTTGGATTGGAGGGAGTAGAATAATCTTCTTAGGTGTATATTTCGTTCTTTTACTTTGCATATCATGTACAAGTCAATGATTATTAGCTATATAAAACTTTAAAATTTTGGTAACATGGTCTAGAGAAACAAGGGATAAGATTCTAGAATGATGGAGAAGTGTGTTTTGAGTTTTCTCCATAGCATTCATTATGATGAAGACTATTAATAGAATCTTCTAGATGCTAGAATGGAAAAGAAGATCCAACGTCTAGAATGTTGGGATTTGCTAGTCTTGATCCAACGGTCAATATTCGAAATTGTCCATACACTATATAGTGGTAAGATCATGTAGAAGTCAACGATTATTAGCTATCTACTAAAACATGAAATTGTCAGTAACACATGGTCTAGAGAAATGAGCTAGGGAGAAGACTCTAGAATGATGGAGAAGTGTGTTTTGAGTTTTGTTCATAGCATTCATTGTGATGAAACCTATCAATAGAATATTCTAGACCGTTCGAAAAAATAGAATCTTCTAGATGCTACAATTGAAAAGAAGATCCAATGGCTAGAAATGTTGGGATTCGTGAGTCTTGATCCAACTGTCAATATTCAAAGTTATTCATACACTATATAGTTATAAGATAAGATAAGATAAAATAAGATAAGAATAGAGCAGTTTTGAATTGGATCCATAGCACCAATCCTGACCATTGGGCTGTTAGATCCAATGGTTCAAAGCATCTGGATTCGTTTAGAATAGTACCTAGAGAAAACTCCAGCATGTTCTAGAACCATCATGTCACCACCCCCAAAATTGCATAGCAAAGTAGGTTGTATTCTCTCTACTATACTAGTAAGTTGCACGTGAGGCTCAGATAATAGACGTCTGACATATCATCACTATATAAAACTATAATAGGTAAAGTGGAAAAAATATAAATTTGAGCAACATCTATAAAGTATGTGTGTATATTTGGTTCTTCTACTTTGTATCATCATGTGTAGAAGTCAAAGATTATTAGCTACCTAACACTTGAAATTTTTGGTAACATGGTCTAGAGAAATGAGGGAGAGGATTCTAGTATGATGGAGAAGTGTGTTTTGAGAGGTTTATGCATAGTGCATTCATTGTGTTCAAGACTATCAATAGAATCTTCTAGATGCTAAAATGGAAAAGAAGATCCAATAATGGCTAGAAATGTTCGGATTTGCGAGTCAAGATCCAACGGTCAATATTCAAAGTTACTTGTACACTATATAGTGTTAAGATAAGATAAGATAGTGGAGCAGTTTTGAATGAATTGGATCCATAGCACCAATCCTAATCGTTGGGCCGTTAGCTAGATATAATGGTTCAGAATAGCTTGATTCGTGTTGAATAGTACCGGCCTAGAGCAAACTCCACTATGTTCTAGGACCATCATGCCACCACCCCCAAAATTTCATAGCACACTAGGTTGTATTCTCATTATGTGTAGATAGTTATTATTAATAGACTTAAAGTATGCATTTTCTCTGACAAAACTATTGGTTAGTAACAACTTAATGTTTGTTAAATCACATTTCATATAGAACGTTCGGCTGTTAGATCCAATGGTTCAGAGCAGCTAGATTCATGTTGAATAGTACCTGTAGAGCAAACTCCAGCATGTTCTAGAACCATCAGCATGTCACCACCCCCAAAATTTTATAGCATAGTAGGATGTATTCTCAATATGTGTAGATACTTATTATTAATATATTTAATGTATGAATTTTTTCGATAAAACATGTTATTGACCACTATATAGTCTGGTACTATGGATTTTTTCTCAACATGAATTTTTTCTCAAGATGAATTTTTTCTCTTCAAAACTGCTCCATTATAGCAGTGGAGATCTAAAACATGAAATTTCTGGTACTATGGATCTTACCTCTTACCACTATATAGTATACGAATAACTTTGAATATTGACCGTTGGATCAAGACTCGCGAATCCCAACATTTCTAGCCATTGGATCTTCTTTTCCATTCTAGCATCTAGAAGATTCTATTGGTAGTCTTCAGCATAATGACATGCAAAGTACAAGGACCAAATATATACCCATACTTTATAGATGTTGATCAAATTTATAATTTATTGTGCTTTACCAATTATAATTTTATATAGTGATGATATGTCAGACTATCAATTGAAGACTATCAATTTTATATGGTAATTTTATAATTTATTGTGATGAAGACTATCAATTGAATCTTCTAGATGCTAGAATGGAGAAGAAGATAGTTATTATTAATAGACTTAATGTATGCATTTTTCTCTAACAAGACTTAAAGTATGATGGTCATAGAACATGGTGGAGTTTTCTCTAGGTACTGTTCAACATGAATCCAGCTGCTCTGAACCATTGGATCTTATAGCCCAACAGTCAGGATTGGTGCTATGTATCCAATTTAAAACACGCTAGAGACTCTTGTCAAGAAAAAAAGGAAAAAACAGGCCACACACACACAGTGCGGCCGTACCAAGGCACACATGTGCGGCGCGACATAGTGGGACGTGGGAGAGATCAGTCGGCCGGTGCGCGCGGGGTGTTGCACAGGAGGGGGAGAGAGGATGGATGGTGAGAGACAGTGATGGAGAGAGAAAATATAGTAGTACTATTAGTAGTACTGTGATACTAGTAGTAGGTACTTGTACCTCATGTCAGAAACCCGTGAAACTAGCTTTACTCTGACATCGCACCGCCTTCAACTCCTTCGCTGCTCTCGTGCTGCCTCCCGTTAATAATCTCTTATTGCTCTTCATTTTTTCTTCCTTTTTTCTTTGGTAGCTTTGGGGTTAATTTTCTGGTGCCCCTGATTCAGTAGAAGTACAGACTACTCAAGGTTTGCACAATATTCCTTTTTCTGAAAATTGGGTCTGGGCATTCAGATCCAAAATATTCATGCGCAAAATAATTCCGGTCACTGGGAACTTTTTCTTTTTCTTTCTAACGAGGAATCTGCCCCGAAGTACCAAGAACGTGCGCGTAAAATCCAATGGTGGGCATGAAAATTACATAGTGGTCCAAAAAGAAAACAAAAATACATTCGGGACCTATACTTTTACAACACTGACCATAAAGATACAACTCGGAAATTTGAACATGTTTTTCCTAATACTAGTTCGAAACTACCACCCCATCATTATTGTATATCATGGCAAGACACACCCATCTACCAAATATGGGAAGATTATCATGAACTATGATGTAGATATGTCCATGACCTATTTGGTCGTTCTGCTCGAGAAACCCTCGAGTGTTCAGGCCATATCTAATGTGACTACGACTTTTTCGAATGTTTTAAATCTCATGTTTACCATTTTTTCATCGCTGGTACTGCAAATGAGAGGATGTCATGCGGACCCTTTTCATTTACTCATTTTCCTTTATATCCTTTCGTTTTTCTAATCTGTATAATAGTTTCTAGCATGCAAATTCATATATATCAAGATATTGAGTCATTCAGAAATGTCGGCGATTTTCAAGATATTGATCCATAGTGTACACCTTCAAAATAGTTTCATAGTATAACTGCAAGAGCAATCTTTGTGAGTCTCTCTGTGTGTGCGTGTGCATGTGTGTGTGTGTGTGTGCTTCTTCTTCTCGGGGTGTGACATGGAGTAACAAGAGTAGTATATCTTACCACTATCTCATCTTTCCATTATCTTACCACGTTTTTATATAGTGTACGAATAACTTTGAATGTTGACCGTCGGATCAAGACTCGCGAATCCAACATTTCCAACTGTTGGATCTTCTTTTCCATTCTAGGCCATCATGTTTGATTCAAAGGATTTACATGGGAAATTTATAGGATTAAATCCCATAAGATTTTTTTCTATAATTGTTGTTTGATTTGTATGATTGTTGATTCCTATAGGAAATTTTCCTAGGGAATCCTTTGCACTAGATTGCATAGGAAAACTAACATCGATCCATGCCCAAACCTCTTTCTTAGAATCCTTTTTTTAATTGATGGAATCAAACAAACTTTTTGCATATATATATGGGTTCCTATATGATTAAAGTGGGCATGCCATTGTAATCCTATGTTTTTCCTATTCCTATGCCTTTCCTATCCTATGAATCAAACAAGACCCTAGCATCTAGAAGATTCTATTGATAGTCTTTAGCATAATGAATGCTATGCACAAACCTCAAAACACACTTCTCCATCATACTAAAATCTTCTCCCTCGTTTCTCGTGACCATGTTACCAAAAAATTCAAGTGTCAGGTAGCTAATAACCATTGACTTCCACATTATGATACAAAGTACAAGGACAAAATATACATCCATACTTCTTATCTTATCTTACCACTATATAATGTACGAATATCTTTGAATATTGACCGTTAGATCAAGCCTTGCGAATCCCAACATTTCTAGCCATTAGATCTTCTTTTCCATTCTAGCATCTTGAAGTTTCTATTGATAGTCTTCAACACAATGAATGCTATGCACAAAACAGAAAACACACTTCTCCAACATTCTAGAATCTTCTCCCTCATTTCTCTGAACCATGTTACCAAAAATTTCATGTTTTAGGTAGCTAATAATCGCTGACTTCTACATGATATATAGATACTATACAAAGTAAAAGAACCAAATATACACCCATACTTTTTATAGATGTTGATCAAATTTATATATTTTTCTGCTTTATCTATATTATAATTTTATATAGTGATGATATGTGTCAGACGTATATGATCTGAGTCTCACGTGCAGGGCACGTGTAATTTACTACTTATATATATATATATGTTAATCAAATTTATAAATTTTTGTGCTTTACCTATTATAATTAAGAGCTACGTCCATAAAGTACCAGGTGTGTATTTGGTTCTTTGTACTTTTTATCATGTAGAAATCAACCTACTATTAGTTACCTAGTACTCGACATGCTCTAGATAAATGATGAAGATGACTCTGGAATTATCGAGAAGTGTGTTTTGAAGTTTGTGCATAACATTCAGTGCACTAAAGAACATCAATAGAGAACCTTCCAGATTCTAGAATGGATTGACCAACTTAATTCTATTTAGGAGTGTTTGGATTTGCCAGTCTTGATCCAAAGGTCAAAGTTCAAAGTTATTTTTACACTATATATAGTGGCAAGATATGATTATATAATAGGTTAAGCTAAAAAAGTTTTAAATTTGATGGACATCTATAAAGTATGGGTGTATATTTGGTTCTTGTACTTTGTATCATGTTGAAGTCAATGTAGAAGTAAATGTTTGTTAGCTATACATAATACTTCCAATTTTGGTAATATGGTCTATAGAAATGTCTCAAAGATTCTAGAATGATAGAAAATTGTTTTAATATAAGAAGTATGGGTGTATATTTGGTCCTTATACTTTGTATGTCACGTAGAAGTCAAAGATTAGTAGCTACTCAACACATTCAATTTTTGATAACATGGTCTAGAGAAACAAGGGAGAAGATTCTAGTATGATGGACAAGTGTGTTTTGAGATTTGTGCATATCATTCATTATGACGAAGACTATATATCAATAGAATCTTCTAGATCTAATGGCTAGAAATGTTGGATTCACGAATGTTGATCCAACGATCAACATTGAAAGTTATTCGTACACTATATAGTGGTAAGTTAAGATAAGATCATGCAGAAGTCAACCATTATTAGCTACGAGGGAGAACATTCTAGTATGATGGAGAAGTGTTTTTTGAGGTTTGTGCATAGCATTAATTATGTTGAAGACTATTAATAGAATCTTCTAGATGCTAGAATGGAAAAGAGGATCCAACGGCTGGAAATGTTGGGATTCACGAGTCTTGCTCCAACGGTCAATATTTAAAGTTATTCATACACTATATAGTGGTAAGATAAGATAAGATGGTAAGATAAGATAAGATATAGCAATCATAATTTTTTTCGTGTGTGTGTGCTAATGTGTGGGGCGAGTATGTCATACATACAACACAATAGCATATACTCTAGATATATACGGATGTATCTAGCACTAAAACTTTACTAGATACATCCGTATCTGGATGAATCTAAACCAAAAAATATGGGTCAGAGGGATTATATGTTTGTAGCACAGCTTGCTCTCATATATATACTCATACTAAAACATGTCATGTATATGGAAATGTATATGTACACGCCTGCAGATACTTGGCAACTCACATGTCACACACACACGCAAACAGCTACACGTATACATGTACATGGCTGCACACCACACACGCGTACACAGACATGTACAAATACATGTACACACGGCCACACATGTACACATGGCAAGACACATGTAAAAAAATATAAGCCTTCATTAATAAGATCTACGGTGGAGGTAGTACAAATTAATTTTACGACAGTTAGGCCTTAATACTGTATTGTTTGGAAGAAGGAAAGTTAGTGTCCTACAACTTCTCTAGCTTTTCTTCTATAGTATAAGTTAGAGGATCTGTATAACTTGTTTCTTGCCAAAGATCGTGGTAAACATAGTTTAGTCCCACTTCTCGCACCCGGGGTACAAATTAGTCCCATATCTTGTAGAGTGGACAAAATCAATCCTATAGCATGCATCCCTGGTGCAAATCAGTCCATTTCAAACAAATTTGAGCGTATTTGACCAAATTCATACACATTTAGTTGTCCTGATCGTGCCTTTTTGCGATTGAGACAGTAAAATAGTACCGGCCTGGAAGTGGTGTCTTTCCACGACTTCTATTGCTTTTTGAAAGTTAATGTAGAATTTTTGTGTAGATTGATGTCATTTTAGCTTGCCTGAACACTGTCCTCTGCAAATGCTCAAGTGAACTAAAACTACACATGTGTGCATTTCACTCAATATTTCATCGTTAGTTTCAAGTTAGCTGAAATCTAACCAAATTTGATTCTTTTCTTATACACTTCAAAATCCATATGCATCAATTGTTTTATATGTGATGATTCAACTTGACAATTGCGAAGTACGTTGGATGAGTACATGGACATATGTTGTTCGCATATCATGTCAAATTCCCAAGATTTTAGCTTCGGCACATGGGCTTTTCTGTAAACAATGATGCCTTGCATGGGCCCATACCCTTGCTTCTCTTTTCTTATCTTATCTTACATCTTACAACTATATGGTGTATGGAGAACTTTGAACAATGGTCGTTGAATCAAGATTTTCAAATCCCAACATTGCTAGCGGTTGTATGTTCTTTTCTAATATGGGATCTAAAAGATTCTATTGATAGTGTTTAGCACAATGAAATTTATGCACAAACCTCAAATACACTGTGAGGGTAGTTCCATATTTGCTTCATGTGTTGTTTTAGCGAGATGGTGGGACCCACATTATAAATATTTGCAACTAGTACATTGTGGAGCTCTTGCTATATTTCATACCAAAGAAAAAATTAACTTTACGTCAGATTTGGCAATGGCAACATTGTGGGTGCCCTTGGACAAGCCACAAGCTTATGGGTCACCCTTAAGAAAATTTCCTTGAGGTAAAACTCTACTATGTATATATATATATATATATGTGGTCATCCATAAGGAATATTTTTTGCTTGTGGACACCCTTATGGACAATATAGTAGACGCCCTAGGTGAACTTTTGCCATAAGGTGGGTCCCACATAGCTTGAGGAAGTAGCTATAACATCACCTATGTATAAGGTGAACCTTTGCCATAAGATGGGACCCACACATCTTATAGAAATAGCTAGTACAATGTATAAGGTCGAGTTCACCTTAAGCTGGGACCCACATGTTTGTTAAAAATACACACATGTAAGAGAGAGAGGAGAAAGTAAAATAATTGTTTATTGCTTATGGATAAGCCATAAGCTTGTAGGTCGCCCTTAAGGAAATTCCACTAAAGTGAACCTCTACTATGTATATGGATAGGCTTATGGACTATGTTTTGGATTGTGGGTAGACAACATAGTGAATGCCCTGGGCACCCACAATGTATAGACAAATCTAGTTCAAAATAGATATTTGGCTTTTGGATCTAGTTCCATATGTTGCGGGGTTAGTTCCCAATCTGAGAAACTAGGGAATCGCAGCAACTCCGTGCGCCGATGCCAAATTCCAAGTACTACTCTACTGATCATGTGGCAGTGCACTGCTTCTCTCTCGTGCGATGGGGACAGAGAACACCCTTTACTATGTTGTTTTATTCTGTGTAAGGGCCCACTATGCAGATATTTGGCAAGAAAACGCTGTGGAGCTAATGCTAGATTTGCCTCCCATGCTAAATAGTGTTGAGTGTCAGATTTCGCAACATAAATGCCATGGCTGATAAAGTGAACTTATCTATAAGTTGGGACCCATATGTTTGCAAAAAGTATACAGGTGCAAGAGAGAGAGAGAGAGAAGAGAGTAAATAATTTTATATTGCTTATGGACAAGCCACAAGCTTAGGTGAAGCTCTACTATGTATGTGGACATCCATAAGGACTACTTTTTTCTTTTGTACAACATAGTGGATGCCCTAATACAGATCTCATTCCATGAAAAAATAAAAACATAGCTCGTCCATGCAAGTAAAATACTACAGATCCCGTGTAGTACAACCCGTACCCTAGGCATCTAGTAGAGTCAGGCCGGTCACAGTCTCCTCCAAATTAACTACTCCGACCGTCTAGACGTCTACTGCTACTAGGGAGTAGGGAGTCGGCGGGTCACTGTCTCCTCGAAATGCAGCAGAGGAGCGCACGCTCGTGTTGATTAATCCAGCTTTTCCCCCTTGCCTATTCCTCCACCCCCTCGATGGCGTCTTCCCCTTCTCTTCCCGGCATCTTCCCCTTCCACACCACGCACCGTCGCTGCCTCCATATGTCGCTTTCGGATTCTCTTCCTCATCTCACTTAGGCAGTTGCCACCCTCGATTCCCCCTTGCTTCCGAAACCCCAATCAATGAAATACAAACGCTGCCTTGCAATGGTGTCAGCGAGCAAGAACAGTGAGCATGATTCTGATCTTTTTCACGACATGTTTACTGAAGGCCCCTTTGAAGAACTCATAAACCGATGCGACATCATCACCGCCACCAGCATAATTGGTTCGTCTAGACTTTTTCTTGAATCTGTAAAATCTAGTGTAACTCTGGATGCTTCAATGCCATTTGGCCTCCCATGTGTTCTTCATTCCCCCTTGACCAAGGGACCGCTAGATTGCTTGCGTTACTTCAAAATTGATAGCCTCTCATGCAAGTTGTCGCCGCTGGACAGGTTCTTCTCCAATGCTATGGTACCAGGCTATACTTCTTGGTAGTGGGTAGGCGCCAATGGAGGTTGGATTCCCATGGCTAGCTTCAGAGGCAAGCTTGATATTTGTAACATGTACACTCGTCGCAAGATTCTTCTCCTAGCATTCTCGTTCCAAGCAACCGAGCAGCCAACCACGTTCTTGTTGGATAATGATGTTCTAGCTGTAATCTAGAAGATTGCTATTTGCCAAGTTCCCACAACTTCTAGAAGATGTAAAGATTTCTCGCTTGTTGCAACTTTCAACATCAGAATTGCCATCCTTCAGGGTGGTGATGATGGATGGACAGTTCTTCCACTTCCTCTTAACCACACCATGAGCCCTTACAGTTACAATGATGGAATTACCCACGACGGATTGGTGTTCGCCACAACTCTGTATGGCAATGTTCATGTTTGAGATCTTTTGCATCCTGGTAACTATTCCTTCATATGTAGTGTACTGGCTTAATTACTCATGTGTCCAAGCTATTGTACTGAATTGACATAGGGAGTGTTTCATTTAAATGAAAGTACGAGTAGTTATTTTAGACTCTATGAACTATACGAATCATAGTTTTTCCGTAGGATTTTTTCTTATAGCAGTCATTTGATTCATCGGATTGAATTATGCACAGTAGATTTTTCTTGGTGTCTTTTAATTTATCCGATAGGAATTTAAGATATACTTGAAGCACCTGAAAAGAATCCGTTAAATGGTTTTTTCGTGCAATGTAATCCAACACAACCGCAATCATTCAGGAGTATAAATGGACATGCAAATGTAAAATCCTATGTCTTTCCTATCCTATGTTTTCTGCATTTGCACGGGTTTTTGGCAAGTTCCCCTGCAAATGAACCAGTCAATTATATTTGCCTTTTTTAGACAAAACGAGCCAAAAATTGTCCGTCTTGTTCAAAAAAAGATGAGTCCATTCTCTAGGAAATTTCCATATTATATAATGCTTTGTTTCCTTAGTACAATTCTAGGCCGTAGTTGTTTTCCCTATGTTCGAGCTAATTTGCATGTAGTTCAATTGGAAGGAAATTTTTCAGTAGGATTCACTATATCATCCTACCAGAATCATAACTTAACTCATTCTACTACCTTTTCAAGGTCCTGCGCTGGTCTTGGCACGACCAGCTGCCGCGGATGAGTTGGTGGATTCATTTCTTAATGCTACTAGAGACGAGCACGACTACTTTTTTTGGTTTTTTGGTGGTTAGCAAGAACTGCAGATGGTTCTAGACTTCTTCATATATATACACTTGGCACTTCTTATGATCCCAGTTGTCTTACTTGTCATTGCCGCCATCGTACTGGTGCTGCTCATCCTCGTGGTGTACACTGCGGTCGCACTATCTCTACTTATACTTCCGGGTTTGGCTCCTTGGTGTTCTCAATGAACACTGGTCAGGTTGGTCAAGCTAATCCATGGGAAAGGATTGCTGACCTTGGATCATATTCTCTTTTCCTTGGAGTGAACTATCCGATTATCATGCGCGTAGGTGGTGCAGATCTTACCTCAGGTTATCTAACGAGAAGCAACTGTGTCTATATCTTACCAACTGTAGCATGGCTTTCCAAAGAGGCGCAACCTGAATTATGCCGCTTCAGTCTTAGTGGTAAAGACTGCGGTGTTACTTCTGAAATAAATGTCCTTGAGGGAATTACTAACCCTCACTTCTGGACAGAAGAGTGAAACATCCGCTTTGGTTCGTACCAACCTTCGCGAACACCGTCGATTGGAACCGGCCTCATGCTTAACTAAGAAACAAGACATGTTGCCACAGTACGCAATCATGCAGTCCATATGTAATAGTTGGTACTACAAGTAGAGAAATAGTTCTGGACCATGTTGAACTTTTTATTTTGTTTGGTTGACTGAAGTCATCCGCTTTCAACTTGTTGGTCTCCTCTCTTTTGAAACATGTCCTTGTATCAATACTATGTTTATTTACTCGTATGAACTTGACTATATTTTTTTGGACCTTTAGCATAATGCACTTTAGTCCGCCGATTCTGTAGTTCTTTTCGAAATTATGGAAATTTTAGCATCAACAGGATGTTACGGACCACATGCCATACACTTGAACAATCACCTCAATGCTTGTGTAAGGGTTGTACTCTATGAAAACAACCTTGGCTTGAACGATTATAGCCTCATGCACTTGTCTTTGGTTAAGCTGATATGACGAGACCATATTTTTTAGAGATTTATCTTATCTTATCTTACCACTATATAGTGCACGGTTAACTTTCAACAATAACTGTTGTATCAAGACTAGAAAATTCTAACATTCCTAACCCTCGAATCTTCTTTTCCATTCTAGCATCTACTCACTCTGTTCCATAATATAAAATGTTTTAACTTTTAGTGTGTGGTTCACTCCGAACATACACACTACTTTTAGTGTGTAGTAAAAGATGTCTAGATACATTTTTTCACAAAAGCTAAACCATCTTATATTTTGAAATGGAGGAAGTAGGAGATTCTATTGATACAGTACTAAACATTAGCACAATGAACGCTATGCACAAGTACAAGAACCAAATATACAACCGATACTTTATGGAAGCAGCTCGAAAATATAATTATTTTCTCATCTTTACCTATTACTACTTTATGGAGTAGTACAATTTTATATTGTGATGATATGGCATTCATTCTACTAGACAGCATTGGCGTGCTAGACTAGCTAGCTAATTACTACTAGTAAAGTTTCCTCAATGCTACTACAGTAGTACTAGACAACGCTAGGTGCTACACTAGCTAGCTAATAATTAAAGTATCCTCGATGTAGCTGTGCCCTGCAGCAGAAGAACGACGAAGGAACACGAAAAAAAACTCCTCGTTCAAAGAGCCATACCGTCTTCCCCATCTCCGGCAGTATTTGGTATCGTATCCAACATGCGCATCACTCATTTTCCTCGCCATCTCTCCCGTAGCATCGGTCCTTCCAGGCCGCCACCCCTCTCCTCCAAAACCTCCCAACAGTCATAGATTGATCCGCCTCGCCCCCAAACCATGGGGACACGATGGCGGATTTAAGGCCCAACCGGTGGTACGGTGGATGGAGCAGCGTTGGCGCCGATGTGTTCGACGAGATCGCTATGCGTATGGACACTACCACTACCGTCCAGCTAGACGCATGCTCCAAGGAGTTGAACCTCCGAGTCACTAGCGGAAAAGGTAGCAGATGTCCCAACGATGGTTGCGGGACATTGGTCGCGTACCATCAAGTCCACAACCACAAGATTGTGTGCGCGCACGGCCCTTGCAACTGCATGGAGGATGGCTGCATTTTCGCCGCCTCGATGGCGGCTCTCCTCGCCCATCTCTGTGAAGCTCACTCGATGAGGGTGCGCAATTTCCGCTATGGAAAAACATGCAGGTACTCCTCTAAGCCTCTACCGGCAACAGGCCTGCAGATAGTAGATATCATAGGATCCCGAGATGATGGTACTGTGTTCGTGGTGCGATTTGACATGCGCCAAATGCTACACGTTGTATCCGTCGTATGCGTCAGGTCGGTGCCGCGCTTGTAGCCACGGTACATGGTGAAGTTTTGGTCATGGACTGTGATTGAGGGCAGAAGGATAAAAAAATCAGGCTATGCGTGCCGGAGAGCACCGCGTTGCCCGACGGCATCCCGTTAGAAGAGCTGTAGGGGCTCCTACCAGTGCCGATGTCGCACCTGGTCGCTCGTCAACCTCGGTGTTCACCCTGGAATACTGTCTTCGGATTAACAGGATTCATAGTGAGATAAACATATCTTAATGTTCGTTGGAGTATTTGAACTACTAGAAAGACTTACTACTTGTTCTTAGTAGTTGTTTTTAGGAGTATTTTTATGGAGTTCAACTACTGCTAATGTATTTTGTAGTAATACCTACTGTATGTACTGGTACTTATCATTTTGGGAGACGTGGTTCCTAGCTTAAGGTAGTTCTGAGTATTTTCTATGGAATTCTTCCTCTGCTAATCTATTTTGCAATAATAATTATGTACTGGTGTTTGTTCAGATCGACCGATGAAGTGCAGAATATTTTCTCGCTTTAGTTTTGAATCAGGCCTAGCTACATCTATTGAATTTCAATGTGTGCATTGTTGAATCTGTCATTTATTCTCTGTGTACTGCTAATTTGGTCAGTTTGAAATGCTACTGAATCTGTCAAGTGCTGCTTAATATGAACTAGGAATCTATCAAGTGCTGCTGAATATGAGATGGGAATTTGTCGATATTTTTTCGGTCATATTCTGTACTACTGAATCTTTTAAATGCTACTGAATTTATAAAATGTTCTGTTGTTACTATTAGTACGTACAATACAATATTTTGTAGAACTAACTGTGATGTATGTGTACTTGTTTAGATCAAGTGCAGCAGATTGTCTTGCTTTTCTTTTGGAACTTGGCATTTTATAGAACTAATACTGATGTAGTGCTACTTGTTTAGACCAAGTGGAGTACATGGTCTTGCTTTTCTTTTGGAACTTGGCATTTTATAGAACTAATATTTACTGCTACTTGTTTAGATCAAGTGCAGTAGATGGTATTGCTTTTCTTTTGTAACTTGGCCTTGTCATAAACTCGTAATCTTGACCATGCTTTGCATTGATGTGAGAAGGAGGCATGCACAGAAAAGCAGACTTGATCGTCAGTTTTGCTTGCTCCAATGATTGAGTGTATTAGGAGAACAGGCCAAACTGATCGTGGACCAATGTTTTTTTAGCTAGAACAAGAACTAATTCTCTATGTACTGCTATTGAATTTCAAGCAGGAAAGCTACTGAATCTCTCAAATGCTCTATCGTTGCTATTACTAAAGCATTTGTGCAACTAATACTGATGTACTAGTATTGTATTTCATTGTCTGTATTGCTGCATTGGTCACTTTTGAAATGCTGCTGAATTGGTCAAGTGCTCCCGAATATTAACTTCGAATCTATTGATAATTTTCTACCTTATTATGTACCGCTGAATTTTGACATGAATATCTACCAAAAAGAATTATTGCTTTTCCCTGGCCCTCGCTGAGGTCTTTGTTTCGAATCCGGCAGAGCACATAACAATGCAATTTTTATTAACTAGGAGAGGAAATCTAGTACTCCCTCCGATCCAAATTAATGTTCTTACATTTGTCTAGATTCTGACATATCTAGTCATGTTTTAGTGCTAGATACGTCCGAATCTAGCCAAATCCGAGAACATTAATTTGGATTGGAGGGAGTAGCTCATTCAACCCCTCTTTAGCCCAGAACATTTTAATTCATTCTTTTAGGAGCCCATGGAATATAGTCGAGAACATATTAGTTCAGCCTTTTACGGGTCAGCGGACTGCTAAGCATAACCAAGTGAAAATTGAGAATGAAGCCCATGGACCATATCCCATGGAATATAACCCACGTAGAGCAATATAACCCATGTAGAGAATGAAGCCCGTGGTCCATATCCCATGCAGCGTCCCTGGAGTTTGTTTTGAGGGTGGATCCAAAAAAAGTTTAAATACTTGTACAGAGAGGCTTGCATCGGGGACCCACTAGACACAACATAGAAGGCTACATTGGGGACCCAAAAGCCAGAACATGTCAGAGAGGCTGACCTAAGGGCCCTAGCAGTAAGACCATACACGGCTGCCACGGTGAAAATAGCGGACGCAGCCGAAAAAGAAGTCCATCATACACACATTACACTTTTAGAGAAGCTAACATGTCGGACCCAGCAGGCCCAAGCATAACCTATGAAATTAGCCTACCAGCCCCAAGCATAGCCCAATACCTTCTAATTCGGCTTTTCGTGGTCTTGTGGCCACCGACCGTAGCCCATTCATTTTAGGAGTGAGCCCATGGAATATAAGCCACGAAGAATAGGGCATCCGCCCCGAGTTAGCCCAGAATCTTTTTAATTCGGCCTTTCTGAGCATTTTTTGTACTCTAAGGCTAACATTTGGGACCCGAAAAAACAGTCCAACATACACACGTTTCTTTCAAATAGAGGCAGTTAGCTGGGACCCAACATAGACACGTTTCCTGCACAGAGGTGGTTGACATCTGGGACCCAGCAAGTTGCCACGGTCAAAACAGCGGACATGTCAAAAAAAGTCCATCATACGCACATTTCATTTACAAAGAGGCTGATATGTGGGACCCAGTAGCACGATGTTATATAGATGTTGCATCGAGCAATGTAGCCAGTTCGAAATAGGGAGGCGCGATCAAGAAAAACGATTAGCATGTACACATTTCTTTTAATGAGAGGCTGAAATGGGGGACCCAGCAGCGTGAGCAAACGGTAGATTCGTCGAGCAACGATATCTAGTTCAGAATAGGGTAGCGTTAGAGAAGAAAAAATTCCATCATACCCATGATTCTTCTAATGTGAGGCTGGCATAAGGGACCCACTAGCCTAAATAAACGGCTGATGCAGCGAGCAAAGCTATCAAGTTCGGAACACGAAGGTGCTATAGAGGGTAAAAATTCCATCATACACATGTTTCTTCTAATGAGAGGATGACATGTGGGGCCCAGCATCGTGATTAAACAGTTAGCGCCAGCGAAGGAAAAAATTCCATCATACACACGTTTCTTCTAATGAGAGGATGACATGTGGGTCCCAGGAGGTTGATTAGACTGTAGATGCAGAGAGCAGTGCTATCAACTTTGGAATAGGGTAGCGCGAGCGAAGGAAAAAAATTCCATCATACACATGATCCTTTTAATGAGAGGCTGACATGTGGGACCTAGCAGCCTGACTAAACAGCAGACGCCTCGAGCAACATTATTGACTTCAAATCAGGGAGGCACGACCGAAAAGTATGGTCTGCTAGAGATACTGACGTCCGGGACCCACACACCTCAAAAGACTTCGGTGAGTCAACATCCGGCGAGGAAATAAAAATATGGCTTCTGCTATGCGCCAGCCGAGCTTCCTCCATGTTTTTAGAAGATCCGTCATAGTAGAGGGTTGAGAATTTTGTTGCAGAAGACACGCCTTCTACGACGATCATCGGCCAAGTCGTTGCGGAAGGAAACTTTTCTTGTAGTGTACCTCATCCATTAAAAACCCTAATAGTCTTACAAATAGTTGATCTCATGATCAAGTCTTAATACACATCAAAGCAGCGGAAATAAACATAGTAGAGCCTCCATCTTCATTGTCACAGGCAATGCTAATGATGGGAGATGATCCTAGTTATCGTAGACATCCTGTTGTCCGTACTCTGGATAGTCCTTTCCATAATCTGTCCATGGTAATATCTAGGGACAAAGCCATGAGTACTTTTAAAGTACTCACAAACTATCACTAATGTAAGTAAGACAATTCTAGTCGGAATCCTAAGCTCAAAGCTTGTTTGAAGTAAGCCAGTTTTATTTCAGAAGTTCTTAGTAGTAAAGACCTATTTTAGTTGTCTAGGTTACTCAAGTGGAAACTTAGTGGTCATTCCCACAACCCTGTTGTGGTCAAGTCAAAGTCATCTTTCAAGTCACAAGTCATTTTGAAAACATCTGACAACGGAACAGTACGGCCATCCAACTGTTCAGGACCACAGAAACGGCTATTCGAATAGTTTGACACTCTGTAGAGGTGGTACACTTTCACCACAAAATTTGGTACATCCGTCAGGGATAGCCCTGAATCATCATACTTGGTATGCGAATAATCAATCCTAACCTTTCAATTACACACCCTGCTATTGGCACCTCTCCTATGAGCTTGGCCTCCCAGCCATGCCCATTCGCCATCCCGGGAACTGCATAGGTGGCCATTCATATTCACGAGGTAGCCTCAGATTGACCTCTTTTTCATGAGGCAACCCATAGTAAGACACATAAACTTCGAGTAAAGGCCTACCCAATTCAGGTATTGTGGTTGTATAGTAAAGCTAGAATGGTATCGCATCCGAACCCAACCATCAGTTTTTATTCAAAGTCAAGGCACATGCCTCGTTCATCATCATCTTCCAGTCATTGTGTTTCATATCCCATGTCAAAACATTTCAATGGAATGACTCATCATTCTAAGGTTTTCATAATCATTTGACCCAAGTGTTCCCATCTAAAGTGACCAATATTTGTTTAGAACTAGCAACTATCAATGATGGTGTCACTATTGAGGGGTGCTAATCAAGTGTAACTACCTAAAACTAGTTCTATACTCTTGATGGCATCTGTCCTATTTTTCTACTAATCACCAATTAATTAACTATTTAAGAAACTTTGCTAAAGGGAAATAATAAAGCTTGCTTGTAAAACTTGGGATTGGTATAATCAAGGTTGCATCACAATAGCATGCATAGTGTATCTTGCATAGGTTATCTTGCATAGTTGAGCTTGCCTTGGTTGGTACAGTTGTGGAAGTTCTCCTATTCTTCTTCTTCGTAGAATTCTTCCTCCTCGTAGCCCGGGTTGGTACTAGCGTCTATAAATAAATACGAGGTATACAATCACCAAACAATACTTAGCTACTTCTATTTAGCACACAAAGGTTCACACTAGATGATCTAGCATCATCTCAATCACTACATGAAATATTGACATGGCCTTTTTTTAGAAATGCAATTTCTACTCATTGAAAAATCACTTAAGATTTAATATTCTCCAATTATAAAATATGGCATCATGTTGACACAAGTCATCACCACATATTCTAATACTTGGGAATGTGATTTGAAGTAGATGGCATATATTAAAAAATTTAATATTTCTATTTAATATAATTAAGATGACTAGAAATGACTATATAAACATTCTTTTAATCTTAGCCCATGATTACTGCATGTAAAACCATATATTTTTATATATTCAGATAGATCATGGAAAATGTGATTATTGACAATTGGAATCAACTCAAAATCATTTATGGTTGATTTTAGAAAAATGTTTGAAGTTGGAAAAGTCTCTGCCTTGTTATTTTTACTATGGGTGATCTATAAATTAAAACTGTTTGAATCGAATGGGAGTGTTTAGAGATTTTCATTTCCTTTCTAAAAAAATTGGAATCATGCAATTTGGTTTAGTGAATTTTCTTGAATTCAATTTCAAAGTCATCTACCGAATAGGGTTTTGGAATAAAAGGAAAAATCCAGATTTGAATTCGTGGGCACGTGCGGGAACGATACTAAGCCGGCCCAACTACACGGCGCGTGCACGACGGGCCGCACTTGTGCTGGCCCCACACGTCAGCGGTTGTTCACACACGAAGCAGTACGTGCTAATCCTAGCCGCACGATTAGAGCGCGATCAATGACTCCGCATCGTCATCTCCGTCGCACGACACGCACGGGATTCAACCCTAGCTCTATGGTGGGGGTCGTCGGGGGCTTACCAGGGCTCCAGTTAGGTACGATGGTGTGGGCGAATGAACTGGTCAACGACGGCGGTTCGACTGGTGGTCCCGGTAGCTCCTAGGGAGGCTCCTAGCGCTGGCTCCGTTCCACCACTGCAGCAGCAGGCTCCGATGAAATTCCAGTGCTGCACGCTCCGGCTTTCTCGGGGGATGGGTTAGAGGAGTTGCTGGGGGAGAGGTGCGTTGAGTGGGGTGTGTTTTGAGGCAAGGGGTGGGGTCTATTTATACCCAGCGAGGGGCGCATCAAGGCATGGCTCGGGCTTGTCGGCGATGTCGTTACAGTGTCCTATAGGCATGGCAGAGGGTGTAGGTCGATGCGGTGCTCCTTGGCGGTCGTGATGTGCACAGTGGCACGGTATGGAACTGGCTCCATCGGTCGGGGATGTCCATGCCATCCTCGGGTAACGCGGGCGTTCGTCACGGCGTATGGTAGTTACAGGTCGCTAGGTGTCAAGAGGGCATGTCTGGGAGGTCGCTGGCGTCGCGGCGAGGACATTGATGCAAGGGGAGAGCAAGGCGCGGCGTGGTCACGTGGGATTGATGGGCGCTCTGGCTTACGCTCGGCCTGGCAGATAGAGAAACTGGGCGTGGCTGCGCTGGCGTCTCCACAGGCTGTCGTTGGTCGAGGCGTACACAGGCAGGTGCGGTTAGGTCACGGCTATCTCATTGTGGTTGTGGTCGAGGGAGGCGAAGCGTGTAGCAGCGAGTCCATGTCAGGTCGGCATGGTGAGCTCGGGTACGGGCTAGCACTGGTCAATTATCGAGTGAGCGAAGCTCAGCTGCACGTGCTGGTACTGGGGTGAGTGTGGGCGGGTAGTGGAGGCTGAGTGTGCTACAAAGATGATCACAAGATTGATCTAAATAGTGGGGAGTTGGTAGCTCTATACTGTGCTCGTTAGGTGTTCGATCAAATGGCTGCAAGAGAAAAATATTTGAATTTTCAAATTCTTTTTGGTGGGTTGGTTGATCATAAGCTTGAGAGTCTCTGGTTTCATGGATTTGTCAAATGGAGAAAGTTTGGATGGTTTTGGAAAAGTGGCTATCTTAATGCCTATGATTGATTCAATTTTAAATATCCCTCAAATGAATTTGGAATTGTTCTGGTAAGTTTTGAAAGCTTACTTGTGTTCATTGTCACTTGGTCTAGCAAGGTGATAAAAGAAATGGAATTGTTTCTGTTTGAAATCATTTAATCGAGATGCTCCAAGTGAGCTAGGTGTTAACATTTGCAAAGATGACCATTAGCTCATATGCTTTATAATTTGATTCTATTTTGCTTTGTTTTTGTTTTAATTGACCTAGATGATATTGTTTTGATATTTAGAACAATTCTCATCATTTATAACAAACAAACATGGCATATCATGCATTCATGCATCATTAACAAACACACACTTGCATTCATGGTTTTTTGATATTAAAAGTTTTTGTTAACCCTAATCTTGGTTTCTTGGAAATTGATATACTCCTTTTAATATTTTTGAGACGTTAAAATTAGCTTCGCAGCCCCAAACTTTAAGGAACGACAACTTAGGTTTCTTACCAAAACACAATTCATACGGTATCATTTCAATGGATTTAGATGGTGCCCTATTTAAAGTGAATGTTGTAGTCTCTAATGCATAACCCCAAAACGATAATGGTAAATTTGTAAGACATATAAAAGACCAAACCATATCTAAGAGAGTTCTATTACGATGTTCTGACACACCATTGTGATGTGGTGTTCTTGGCTGTGCCAATTGTGAAAGTATTTCGCATTTCTTTAAATGCATGCCAAACTCGTAACTCAGATATTCACCTCCATGGTCAAAATTCAGAAACTTAATCTTCTTGTTATGCTGATTTTCTACTTCACTTTGGAATTTCTTAAACTTCTTGAATGTCTCGGACTTATGTTTAATAAAGTAGATATACCCATATCTACTTAAGTCGTCCGTGAGAGTAAGAACATAACGATATCCACCGCGCGATGCTACACCCATTGGACCACACACAACAGTATGTATTATCTCCAATAAGTCTATAGCTTGCTACATTATCCCAAAGAATGGAGTCTTAGTATTTTTTCCCATTAGACATGCTTCGCATCTTTCAAGTTCTTCAAAATCAAGTGATTCAAGAAGTCCATCAGAATGGAGTTTCTTCATGTGTTTCACACCAATGTGACCAACATGGCAGTGCCACATGTATGTGGAATTATCATTCAATTTTATTCGTTTAGCATCTATGTTGTGAACATGTGCATCATTACTATCGAGATTGAATAAGAATAAAACATTCATCTCAGGTGCATGACCATAAAGGATATTACTCATATATATCAAACAACCATTATTCTTAGACTTAAACGAATAACTGTCTCGCAATAAACAAGATCCAGATATAATGTTCATGCTTAACACAAGGAACCAAATAACAATTATTCAAATTTAAAATTAATCCCAAAGGTAGATGAAGAGGGAGCATGCCGATGGCGATCACATCAAACTTGGAGCCATTTCCAACGCACATCATCACCTAGTCTCTCGCAAGTCTTCATTTATTCCGCAACTCCTGTTTCGAGTTACAAATATGATCAACCAAACCAGTATCAAATACATAGGCACCACTAAGATTACTAGTAACATACACATCAATAACATGTTGTAACATCCCTAATTTTACAATTTCAGATGTTACTAGAAGCATGCATCATATCATATGCATCATGGCATTACACAATAAAAGTTGCAGGAAATACTTTTCCCTAAACCCTATGTCATATAAAGACAAGAAGGGGTTATACTAAATCTAACATTCTAAATCCTTGCAAAAGTGTTATTTTATAATCTCATATTAATCTCCTTTTTTTACAAAATTTTAGAGATCAATTTCATTAAATTTGGAGTCCGTTTGCAAAAGTTATTAGACAAATAGTGAAACAAAAAAGAAAAAGAATAAATACAATAAAAAACAAATTTAAGTGGGCCAGCCGAGCCAGCCCACCCTATCTACCGCCGCGCCTGGCTAGCGAGCAGCGCGTAGCACAGTGGGTCGGCCCGGCCGCGCATCCCGCCCACGCCCCCAGCCGCCGACATGTGGGGCCCACCCCGTCGTCTCTCCAATGAGTTCGGAGCAAACTCAAACCACCGCTGCCGCGTCTGGAACCGATTCACGGCTGAATTGGAGCGGATTTCTTGACCTCCGCTCGATGTTTTCTCCCCCATATAATCCCCCGCGTCGAGCTGCCCCCGAGACCCTCAAAAACCCTAGCCGAAGCCGCCAGGACGTAGCGTAATTCCTCGCCGGAGTTGCTCGGTACCGAAGCAGGAGGCCTTGGTACTCATTGTTTCACACCGCCCGCGCCCCTCCTTTCCCCTCCTCTATTTTCCCCTTGAAGTACCAGCTGGGCTCATGCTCTTATTCCTCTTGGTAGCGCACCGCAGCAACCGCAATTCGTCGCCGGAGCCTCGCCAGAATCCGCGAAGGCCACCCACCGCCTGACGCTGCTCGAGGAGGAGATATGCGACGTCGCCCCCGGGAACGGAACTGCAAGGGAGAGGAGGTCGTCGTCATCTACTTTGTCGAGCCGGGGGAACGCCTCCTTCGACAACCGCCGAGCACACCACCGTCACCGTTAACTCTGCCACCGCCGCCGTCGTAGGTAATCACTGCCCCCCGTTCTGTCTATTAGATCGCAAAAGAACGACCAAGATTAGATCGGTTTATCGAATCGGTACCTGCGAGTAGCGTCACGCCACGTGGCATATGTCGCATCAGCATGCCGCGTCAGCGCCAGACATCCGCGCGGCCAGTAGCGTTGCAACGCTTGGCAAGGCTGTCGAGTTAACTACATAAATTGTTTTTAATTAGGCAGATTATTATTTTAACTTATAAAATTCGTAGTAAATCAAATACTTGGCCAAAAATTGCGTATAATATACCGTTGGATTCATAAAATTGAGTAGAACATAGATCTTAAATAATATTACTAGGTTACTGTACTGTTTTTGTGGTAGGATTTAAAGTTTAGTTTGGAGTATTTTAATTATAGGAAAATAAGCGTAACTCCGTTTTAATTGATTCTTGTTGGGTTGGTTTTGTATCTACGAGATCTACTGTTTAAAATTGGTATATCTTGCTTAGAGTGTTTATATCTGTTTCGAGGTAGATTGGAAGTGTAGATCTAATTATGAGCATATTTAATTAAGTAAAGATCCAAAATACTTAAAATCCGTGGGAAATTGATAATAATGACATCCCCAACTCAATAACACCCCTGAATAAAAATTTTGGTCGAATTTGAACCCATCCTTGCATATTACTATGTTGCATGCATGCATAATTATTTTTGTGGCATTGTCTTGTGCAAGTTGTGATTGGATCTATGTTTGTGTTTTGTTGGATTGTTCGGAGTGCGCCGAGGAGTAATGTTGTGTAGAGTGCTGCTCGGATTAAGGCAAGTTACACCACTTGTTCATGTTTATGTCCCAGTTTTGACTATGCATGTTTTACTCTTCAAATCTTGTAGTATGCATGCGTAGGTTTTTAGTAGAATTTCTTAGTACTATTTTTGCAAGTGCGCTTTTGTAGTATGCCATGAGTGGCTCTATGCTTAGGATTTTCCATCCCAATATGTTATCCTGTTTTGCTAAGTTATGCTTGCTATGCTATATATTTATATATATCAAGTACCTTTGGGGGGTTCGAAAGACTCAAAAACTTTCTAGGTATAAGAGCTCTCTCGAGCGAACCTTTTATTCTCAAAACCCCCTTCAAAATAAAAACTAAGTTTTCTTCTAGGCGGAATGGTTGTCGGGACAACGAGTGGAATTTTGGTGGAGGACAGCCGCCCAAGAATCAAAGAAGTCTACCATGTTTCAAAATTCAGAAGCTTCAAGTGCAACCACAATACATATAGGCTCTGTCTTGGCTTAGTACTTAGTAGGAAACCTCACCGGGGTAGCAACATTTGGAGGTTCTTGGGGGAAGGCCTCGCCATGGTCTTGTCTGTAAAAGGACTTGATCGTGGATTGTGGGGAAAGTGCACGACCTCTCGAGAGTATTGCAATCTGATCAATCAGCCGAGTTCACGGAAAAGAACACTTGAGCATCTGAAGGATGAAGCCTCTGAAAGATCTTCCTCTCTCTTTTCCAAATTTAAAGTTTTTATAAAACCCCAGGGCGTGAGTAATATCGCTAATGGGTGGGATTTTGGGAACTTGGTGCGTAATATCAAAGTGCTAGGTTGATTGGACACTTGGTGAATAATATCCTCGTGTTCCACTCGACCCTATACTACTTAACAATGTTTACAGAGTAGGGTAAAACTCTCCATCTCTTCTTCTTACTTAGAGAAATTTTGGCTTAATGCAAATGAACCCCAAATCCTACTCCAAGCCTTCCATGTAGCGTTAGTCTTATTCTTTCCTTGGTGTAATTTGCCAATACATTCAAAGTATTTCCCCAACTCGTTGGCTGCACGTCTTATGTGCAGAATCCGAAGATTGAAAGATGCGTAGGGATCGCGGGTCTTCACGCAACTAGCCCGAGGCGTTGATGGACTCAAGTTTTTATTAAGTTTCGCTGTTTTATTTGAGCTAGCTATAAGCTATGAGCTAGCTATAAGCTATGCACGTCTTATACTCTGGATTATTCGTGTAATAATGACTTGTGTTTTACATGATATTCATCGACTGTGAAGTGCTAGCTATTGATCTAGGGATTAGCATGTTAATCACAGGGACTTGGGATCTTTAACGATCCGAGGTCACAATAGATGGTATCAGAGCACAAAGTTGTCTGTAGGACGTGACCCCTAGGATTGGAAACCACCTTTACCATTGTGTGTTTTTGCTTTCTATATTCTTCTAAGTTATTTATGCTCTTCTAGTAATTTCTTTTCCTTATCACTTTGTATCTAATCTTCAATCTCCTAACTTAAAGATGACGAGCTTCTACTAAGACATCGCCGAAGACATCAAGTACCTGCGCTTTGGGGAATGCCTTCTGGACATCCTCAAGACGTTGGAGCTTCCCATGTCATCGATCAAGGGGAACGAGTCGAGGATGATGCACAAGGAAGGATGTTGGGCGATCGAAGTCATCCAACCTGGTTGAAGGTAGACTGAACCCACGACGGAGACCATTGTTCTCAACATCTTCAGCGACTCCAAGGAGAAAGGACTTAGCACCAGCATGCAAGAGCTCATTGGACGCCTATGTGGACGCCACCATAAAGGGGTTGAAGGCCACTACATCAATCTCTTTGGAAGGCGTGATTAGAAAGGAGTTCCAATCGAGTTAACCTCGGAGGAAAGGGCGACATCCAAGCGTCGAAGGATCCAATACTAATACTTGGAGTGCCACATCAACGATCTTGAGGAGGGAAGCTGCTTTGAGATCATGAGGAATGACGAGTTATGCACCCTAGTCGAGGAGAAGGACGAGAAGATCCAAGAGCTAGAAGAGAAGATCAAGTCCCTAGAAGGGAATATCACAGCCCAAAACTAGAAGTTCACTAATCAAGAGAAGAGGGTGCAGGATAAGAACAGGAGGATTAGGGAATAGAGTCTGTTACTCGCGAGAAACGAGATGGAGTTCACGAACTTTTCTCTCATGTTGAAGGACCTCCATGTCACCAAGAGGAGCTTGGAGGATAAAATCGCGCCCATGGCTAAGGAGTCAAACTTGATCAAGGAGCTGCAGGAGGACAAGAAGGAACTTCAAGAGAAGCTCGAAGCTGCTACCCAGGAGCTGCAAGAGGTGAAGGAACTTCAAGAGAAGCTCGAAGCTGCTACACATGAGCCGCATGAGGTGAAGGAACTTTAGGAGAAGGTCAAAGCCACGACAAAGGACATGGAGTTATACAAGTCAATGCTGGAGAAGGAAGGCTTCTCTATTGAGGATGAGGAAGTGGATGATGAGTAGGGTAGATAGTTGGACCACCTTTATTCTATAGTTAAACGTTATTCGCGATTGTGATAAGTACCAAAACTATGTTGGTTTAGTTAAACTTGGATGAGTTGTGTTAAACTTTGTGCTATGTGTGCCTTTTGTGTTTCTCGTGTGTTTATTTCATGTGTTTACATAAGGGTTGGAGTTTATTCCTTAGTCTCTCTATCTATTTCTTAACTTTTGTCCCCAACCCCATAGATAGAGAGACATGGGAACAATAATATGCCTCCGGAGATTGCACAACTCCTGAACTCCCAGAATCAGCTAATCCAACTCCTCACCAAAACATGCAAAACAACAACAACAACCCGCCACCTCCACCACCTCCGCCACCCCAACAGGATCGCTTGACTCGGTTCTTGAGGTTGAAACCTCCTACTTTCTCAAGTAGTTCTGAGCCAATTATAGCAGATGACTGACTCTGCACCACCAACAATAAGTTAGACACCGTCCAAGTTGTTGGAGCTGACAGGTTGCGCTTTTCCGCGCACCAACTTGAGGGACCTGGTGCTGAATGGTGGGATGACTACCAAGTCACCCACCCTGATATTGATGATATCACCTGGAACCAGTTTGAGGTGGCTTTTCGTACTCATCATGTAGCTGCTGGTGTCATGTCACTAAAGAGACGTAAGTTCCGCGACTTGAAGCAACTGCACCGCTCTGACTCCGAGTATGGGGACCTTTTCAACAAGTTGGCGCGTTATGCGCCTGATGATGTCTCCACTGATGCGAAGAGGCAGGAAGAGTTCCTAAGGGGACATAATGATGAGATATCCATTCAGCTAGTGGCTATGAAATTTGATAACTATCAGGAACTTCTAGACAAGGCAGTTGTGGTTCAAGCAAAACAAAGGAGTATAGAGAACCGCAATAGAACGTCCACCTCACACAAGCATAATTCAGCGCCATACCAGAAGCAACACACCTTGTCACCACCACCCCACAACCACAATGGCCACAACCATAATGGTCGTCGTCATGGGGGACATAACCACAATGGGCAGAAGCACCGCAATGGAAATGGAAATGGAAAGGATCTGAGCGAAGTGACATGCTTTAAATGTAACAAGACAGGGCATTATGCAATTACTTGCCCTGAGAAGATGAATAATGGGAATGGTAATGGGAACAACAACAGACACAACTATGGTAATGGAAATGGGAAGAAGCCAAATCCATTCGTCAAAGCCACGGTGAATCATGTCTCTATAGAGGATGCTCGTGAGGCACCTAACTCCGTGATTGGTAAGTTCAAGCTTTTCCATCCGCGTAGTTGTTCTTTCTGATAATGGTGCATTCCATTCATTCATATCAAGGCTATATGTGGATAGAGGCAAGATACCTATGTAGACTATTAGTACTCCTCTTAGGGTAAGTTCTCCTGGAGGAGAAATAGTGGCAAACTCTAGATGCCATGGGTTAGAACTAAGGATTGGGACACACATCTTCCCCACAAGTCTAATCGTTCGGGAGTCACAAGGCTTAGACATAATTTTGGGCATGAATTGGATGACCGAATATGAGGGAGTCATAGATTGTGCCAAAAGGACTGTCGCACTCACACTTCCGGATAAGAAAAGAATCCGCTTTAAGTCAGCTTTTGCACTCAAGGGAAGTATGGTGAACTCTCTTAAGGGGGTTAGCTTGGAGGATGTGCGAGTTGTGAAGGAGTATCTAGATGTCTTTCTGGAAGAATTGCCAGGGATGCCTCCTGACCGAGACATCAAGTTTCTCATGGACTTGATGCCTGGGACTAGATCGATAGCAAAGAGACCGTACAAGATGGATGTTGGTGAGTTCAAGGAACTTAAGAAACAGAGAAATTGGACAAAGTCTTCATTCAACCAAGTGTGTCATCTTGGGGAGCGCCTGTCTTATTCGTGGAGAAGAAGGATAAAACTAAGAGACTAGTCGTGGACTACTAGTGGTTGAATGAAGTGACAATAAAGAACAAGTACCCTCTACCCAATATCAACGACATGTTCGATCAATTAAAGGGAGCTAGTATGTTCTCTAAGATTGATCTCCGATCAGGTTACTTCCAGTTAAACATCCGAGAATAGGATGTACCCAAGATTTCCTTCACCACAAGATACGGATTGTATGAGTACACCATGATGTATTTTGGTCTAGCCAATGCCCCAGCATACTTCATGACTATGATGAACAAGGTGTTCATGGAGTACATGGATAAGTTTATTGTGGTATTCATTGATGAAATACTCATATACTCCAAGGATGAGAAGGAACATGAGAGGCATATGCGCCTAATTATGGAAAAGTAAAGGGACCACAAGTTGTATGCCAAATTCAGCAAATGCGAGTTCTGGTTAAGTGAAGTGGGATTCCTTGGTCATGTTGTGTCAGCTAAAGGAGTTGTCGTGGACCCAAGTAAGGTAGCTTCCGTGACAGAATGGGAGTCGCCTAAGAATGTGGGTGATATCAGGAGTTTCTTGGGCCTTGCAGGATATTACCGAAGGTTCATTGAAAACTTTTCCAAGATAGAAAAGCCTATGACCGAATTGTTGAAGAAAGAAAAGAAGTTCCAATGGACCGAGGCATATGAAGCGAGTTTTCAAGAATTGAAGAAGCGCCTAGTAACAGCACCAGTTTTGTGTCTGCTTGATATCCATAAGGACTTCCAAGTCTATTGCGACGATTATCAACAAGTACTTGGTAGTGTACTAATGCAAGATGGGAAGGTAGTGTCATATGCCTCTCAGCAACTTAAGAACCATGAGCGTAACTACCCCAGCCACGATTTGGAATTAGCATCAGTTGTGCATGCGCTCAAGGTATCGAGACTTTACCTCATGGGAAAACATTGTGATGTGTTCACGGATCACAAGAGTCTTAAATATATCTTCACCCAAAAGGAGTTAAATATGAGGCAAAGGAGATGGCTTGAGCTCATGAAGGACTATGACCTGGACCTGCAGTACCATCCTGGAAAGGCTAATGTTGTGGCTGATGCCTTAAGCCGGAAAGTCTATGTAAATGGACTTACCATGGGAGAACTTCCAAAGGATTTGTGCGAACAGTTCAAGGATCTTAAGTTAGAAATAGGCCCGGAAGGATACTTAGCGACTATGGAGATAGTGCCAATGCTTCTGGACCGTATCAAAGAGACCCAGAAGAGGGACAAAGAGTTGGAAGAAATAAAAGTTAATATAAGCAAGGGCAAAGCAAAAGGGTTCCATACGGATGAACAAGGGACACTTTGGTATGAGAAGCGTTTGTGCGTCCCCGATGACCCCGATATCAGGAAGTTGATTCTTCAGGAGGCTCACGATTCGCCTTACTCAATTCACCCTAGTAATACAAAGATGTACATGGATGTGAAGGATAGATTCTTGTGGAATAACTTGAAAAGAGAAATTTCCGAGTACATCTCTTTATGTGATGTATGCAACCGAGTCAAGGCCGAACATCAAAAACCAGTAGGGCTACTACAACCATTACCTCTGCCCGATTGGAAGTGGGACAAGGTAGGCATGGATTTTATAATAGGACTACCCCGGACTCGTTCTGGGTATGATTCCATCTGGGTAGTGGTTGATCACTTCACAAACGTGGCCCACTTTATTCCCGTAAAGACCACCTATATGAGTGCTAAACTCGCCAAGATTTATATGTCAAGGATTGTAAGTCTGCATGTTGTACCTAAGGGAATTGTCTTTGATAGGGGTACCCAATTCACCTCGAAGTTTTGATGATAGTTACATGAGTCTCTAGGAACACGACTGGGGTTTAGTACTGCTTTCCACCCACACACAGATGGCCAAACATAAAGAGTTAATCAGATATTGGAGGACATGTTAAGATCTTGTGAACTAGACTATGGGTCTAGTTGGGATGATAACTTGCCATACGCGGAGTTCTCATACAATAACAGTTATCAAACTAGTATCAAGATGGCTCCATTTGAAGTTCTATATGGCAGGAAGTGTAGAACTCTGCTGCTATGGAATGGAGTTGGAGAACGTAGTTTGTTTGGACCTGAGCTGATCAAGGATGCTGAAGAAAAGGTAAGGAAGATTCAAGATAGGTTAAAAGTAGCCCTATCCAGGCAAAAGAGTTATGCTGAGTCCAAGCGCAGGGATGTAACCTATGAAGTGGGAGACCGTGCATATCTCCGAGTTTCACCACTATGAGGAGTTAAGAGATTTAGAATCAAGGGTAAGTTGGCACCTCGATTCATAGGGCCCTATAAGATTTTGTCTCGTAGAGGGGAGGTTGCCTATCGGTTAGAATTTCCTGAACAGGTAAGTCACCTAGCGGTACATTGAGCACATAGGTCAACTCACCACACCGAGGACAATCATCAAGCCACGGAACCAGTCTGTGAAGTTGCTTCCATTTTTTCAGCTTTTATTTCTCTAGGAACACATTAATGTTCATCGAGGGGGTCACCATGATCTACAACATATTTACAAAGAGTTTAGAATATGTTTATGACAAATTGAGTTCAAATTTAATTCTTAAATTAACTAGGTGAACTCCCACTCAAAAAAACATCCCTCAGGTTGCCTTAGTGATTACATGAACCAAATCCACTACACCAAGTCCGATCTTCACGAGAGAAGATGTAGCTTCAAAGGCAAACATTCAACATGTTCATCATATCATTCATATGACTCATGCTTTACCTTTCGGTATTTCATGTTCCGAGACCATGTCTGTACATGTTAGGCTCGTCAAGGTTAACCTTAGTATCCGTATGTGCAAATCTATCTTGCACCCATTGTATGCACACGTAGAATCTATAACACCTGATCATCACAAGATGCTTCGAAATGATGAGTCTTAGAAACAATGCCTACTAAGGACGAACACTTTATTACATGATATTTAGTGAGAGGGATCATCTTATAATGCTACCTTCACGATATAAGCAATACAAGATGCATAAAGGATTAATATCACATGCAATTCATAATATGTGATATGATATGGCCTTTCTTCTTGTGCCTTTGATCTCCATCTCCAAAGCACGGACATGATCTCCATCATCACCAACGTGGTGTCAAGGTCAGTGGCGCCGCTTCATGGTTGTCCATCACTAACAACAACTATTACAACTACTTGGAATAAAGCTATCACATGATGAATAGACATGCAAGTCTTAACAAATTTAAAGACAAACCATTAGGCTCATGCCGGTTGCCATATTACAATAAAAATCATCTCATACATCAATATATAATCACAATCTCATCATGGACATATCACATCACATGCCCCTGCAAAAACAAGTTAGACGCCTATAATTTTCTTTGCATGTTTTACATGGTTTGGGGTTTTCGAATAAGAACCAGTCCTACCTACGAACAAGAACCACAACACTGATACACGTGTTGTTAGATGCAAATTGTAAATTGGATCTAAACTCTGGTGAGAGAGACAGACACCTGCAAAGCCACTTGTGCAATGCAAGTTGCACGTCAAGCGTGGAGCAAGTCTCATGTGTGATGAGATGTAAGGTTAGCTCGGACCGCTTCATCCCACCATCCTACAAGATACAAATTACACGTGAAGCAAATGACAACAAAAGCATCAATGCCCACAAAACCATAGTGTTCTACTCGTGCAACAGATCTACGCATAGACACGGCTCTGATACCATTGTCGGGTTCATAGAATGGAAAACAAAAAAAATCTACCGCAAGAACGAACAAAACCAAGATCCAATCTATGGAAAAGCTGACATCTAATCTATGAGATAAGTGCAATGAGATAGATGAGAACTAACCCTTGTAGATCCAAAGAATTTATCGAGATCGGATCTCGTGGTTGATATAGTCGATAACTTGCCGATCTCAAGATCGTGTAGACAATCCTTCTGGCACTGTGTTCAGGCAGTGCTTTCACACTCGGTAACATATACGGAGTCAATGTAGACCTTCATCTCCCTATTCTAGCGGGCAGCGGAGGTGGTAGATACCCTCGGAATCCTGGCAACATGACGGCGTGGTGGTGTTGTGGAGGACAAATCCTGTGGGGCTTCGCCTAAGCTAGAGAAGGAGGAAGGAGGAGGAGGGTGGTGGCTAGGGTTGGGTGGAAGGGGCAAGGGGGGAGGCGCCCACTCCTCCCCTCTTTATATAGGGGGGTGCAGCCTAGGGTTCACCACTTTGCCCACTTCCCCTAGGGCTGACGCATGGGGTGGGGGAGTTTTCTTCCCCCAAGTCTTATCCCCTATTTTTGTGGGATTAAAGTTTATCTCTTTTAGAACCTTCTGGAACTTTCTAAAACCTTCTAGAAGCTCTAAACAAAAACTCCAGAACTTTTCCGAACCCCAGAAAATGACTTCCACTATATGAATCTTATTCTCTGGACTATTCCAGATCTCCTCGTGATGTCTTGGATCCAATCCGAGACCCCGAACAGCATTCGGTGTCCAACTCATATTCCATATCTACTTAAACAACATTGAACCTTAAGTGTGTCACCCTACGGTTCGTGAACTATGCAGACATGATCGAGACACCTCTCTGATCAGTAGCCAATAGCGGGACCTGGATATCCATAATGGCTCCCACATATTCAACGATGACTTCATGATCGAAAGAACCATTAACATACGATACTGATTCCCTTTGTTGCGTTATACTCTACTTATCCGAGGTTCGATCATCGGTATCTCCATACCTAGTTCTACCTCGTTACCAATAATTACTCTTTACTCATACCGTGATATGACATCCCTTGTGACCTAGTCACATGCTTGCAAGCCAATTGGATAACATTCCACTCAGAGGGCCTAGATTATATCTATCCGTCATTAGGATGGACAAATCTCATTCTTGATCCATGCGCTTCAACACATACTTTCAGAATACCTAATGTAACCTTTATAACCACCCAATTACAAAGTGGCATTTTATGTCATCAAAGAACTCATCCGGTGATGGTGATTAACATGATCTCATGGTCGCATGATTATGTTACTATGTATTTGAAAGCTTGTAGCAAAACAAACTTAATGACTTGATCTTATGTTATGCTTACTATGGGTGTGTGTCCATCACATCATTCTCCTAATGATATGATCTTGTTATTAATAACATCCAATATCCATGATCAGGAAACCATGATCATCTATCAATCAACAAGCTAGTCCAACAAGAGGCTTACTAAGGACTCTTTTATGTTTACAAAACACACAAGTATTAGTGTTTCCTATTAATACAATTATAGCATGGGATATAAACATTTATCATAAACACAAAGATATAATAATAACCACATTATTATTGCCTCTTGGGCATATCTCCAACAAGCTGCGGATTCTACTCTCTCTCCTCCATTGTTGCTAAGCTCCAAACTCCTAGTTCTCCCTCCCTATCCACTACAAAATGATGCCCCTTGGGGAATTAAAGGGGGATACCTAGACCTAGCTTTCCACCAAAGGGATTTGTGTTTCCCCACCATTTGTGTAAGAATTTGTTTCTCTAAGGCTTGAGGAAACCCTAACTTGAAAAAGTCACCCTCCATAGCTCATCCTCGTGTGTAAGAGCTTCGGGGTCATCTTGGGATCCTCCAATTAAGTTGTGGAGAAGTGCCCCAAGGATTTTTACAAGGTTTTGGTCGATGCCTTAAAGGACATTGATCTCTGCAACTGCACAGATTGTTTGTAGCTAGTTGTGAAGTATAGATATTGATCCCACAGGGAGCCCAAAGGTAATTGTTTATGGGTGAAGTTTCAATCACACCCGAAGTTGTCATAGGTCTTCGAGTGAATTGACTGCAAGTATTGAAATAAGAATGGGTTTTGATTAATTGAGATGTATTTAAATAGAACTAAAATGTAAACTTCAGAAAGTAAAGAACGACTTGGTTGTTTGTTGTTTCCTGCAGATGGCAAAAGAAGGTGCAGGGAGATTCAGTTCATGGTGATAGTGACTGTGCTAGATGGATGAATGGTAAATGTAACAATTATAATCTTATAAATATATGTGTAGGCGATCAACCCATAATTAGACGGAACTCCTCTTGGTAGATTTCATCCCAACTTCAATAATCCTACTAGCATGTTACCAAAACCATGGTCAGACACTAGACGTTTAAGACCCTTCAGGTCGCTTAACGATTAAGCTCCTTGGATCATACTAATGCAATAAGCACAGTGCTTCCTTGTTATCCTCAAGTCTACTAGTTTTCCATTGATATCCCCATGTCACCCGGGGGTAGCCGGTCCACTAGCGAACAAGATCTTATCTATGTATAACAAAGCATCATGTTGTTTGGGCCCTTAATTGGACAACAAGCATTAGGCATATCACAGATAGTCAAGCACAAATAATATAGTAATTAGAATCAATCACAAACTAATGGAAAATAGAAGAAGGCACATCACATCTCACCAATCCCCTACATCTCCCATGCCCAAGGGAATTACTGACACATGAGAGAAGAACGGATCATCAATATAATCAAATAAAGGGAATTCGTCTTTGTATTACCGTGGAGATCCACCATAAGAATAGAAAATATCCAACACAATTCGAGATGGGAAGAAACAATCTCAAACCCTAGTCTTGCGAGGTGGAGATCCCTCTTTCTCTCAAGTACAAGTAGTGGCTATGGAGGTGTATTGGCTAGGAGGTTCAAGATCGAGGAGCGAGATGAAGAACGTCTTCCCCTTCTTCTCCGGATCTCTTCTTTCTCCCTTCTAGATGGTGTGGCGGCTGCTGCGTTGATTTTTTGTCCACGGTCACTTCACGGAAGTTGTCCTTTTTGACAAGACAGAGGCGGCGACAACTATACGGAGGCAACTATACGACGGGAACTATACGGCCGGAAAAATATTCCCGCCGTATAGTGCTCGTTAAAGCTTCTGTATACTCCTCTCGAGTGCTTCCAAAGCGAGACTTGCTTGTTTACTCCAGAATATTGTGTTTCTCTAGTTAAAACCTTCTGTTGACATTCAGAACCTGAAACACACATTAAAACCAAGTTTTCTTTGCTACCGAAGTATTAGTGTTAGGTAAAGGTAGAAAACGATCAAATCCGGGAGAAAACCATCAATAAAAGTCATCAAAAATGTGTTGAATGTCATAGCTATCAGCCACCGTATAGTGGATCGTGTGCTTGTCATCGGCCAAGTGCGCGGGAGAATAGGGTGAGGCCTTCTATAGGGCTGGTGTTCCTAGTACCACCCACCCATCCAACGGAGATGTACTTCCCCTCAAAAGGAAGGAACTTTAGGAAAACATCTCCATGTCTTCTATTGGTTATTTCTATCCTTGCTCTCTACTATTGTTGTTTGCATGCTTGCTTGTCATATAGGTGTCGTGGTGTGGAACACGACGGTGCCATCAGGGATGGCATGAGAGGGGACAATCAGGATGCTATCGGTGTCTACTTGCAACGGGTTGAGCATAGATACTTGATGTCTATGCACTTCTATTCTTGTAGACAGTTGTTGGGCCTCCAAGTGCAGAGGTTTGTAGAACAACAGCAAGTTTCCCTTAAGTGGATCACCCAAGGTTTATCAAACTTAGGGAGGAAGTGGTAAAAGGCATCCATCTCAAGCAACCCTACAATCAAGATACAAGAAGTCTCTTGTGTCCCCAACACACCCAATACACTTGTCAGGTGTATAGGTGCACTAGTTTAGTGAAGAGATAGTGAAATACAAGGTGTATGGATATAAGACAACGGTGCCAGAAAATAGCTTTGATGGCGCGTGGTTGATGGGTAGGAAGAGACTAAAGGAAATCTGAAATAAAGATGGAAGCAAGCAAACATATAACAGATTTAGTTGCAAACGGTGTTTCAATGCTTAGAAACAAGGCATAGGGATCATACTTTCGCTAGTGAACACTCTTATCTACTCTCCAGTTGGACACTCTAATCGTTGGTAGGGCTATAACACCACACCTCAAAGTTCATCTTTCCCATCTAGATAACCCCACACTGTCACCTTGAGTACTAGATGGTTCAAACAAACACCACAATTTCATAAAGACATCCAACTCCAAATATAACTCATAACAAGTATTTGAAATCTCTAACCTAAGTGCCACACGGTGTGCACGTTGTCACTTTCACACACATGGGGAGAGCTGAGATCTATTAAAGAAGTTGAGTAGCATAGTAGATCTACTTGATTACAAAGCTCATGATCACAATATGATCATGTATAGAGAGAGATGAACACATAGCTACCGGTAGAATCCTTAGCCTCGAGAGAGAACTACTCCCTCCTCATCATGGGAATCAGCAATGGTGATGGAGATGTAGGTGGAGATCGATGGAGATGCCTCCGGGGGCACTTCCCCGTCCCGAGAGGGTGCCGGAACAGAGACTTTCTGTCCCCCGAATCTCCCCTTCGGTGGCGGCGGTGCTATGGAACTTTTCGTGGCTGGAGGCTTGACGATTTAGGGTTTATGCATCGGGAGGCTCTTATAGGCGAGAGGGGAGACCGAGGGGGTGCCGAAGGGGCCCACACCACCCCCTGGCGTGGCGTGGCCTGGCCTGGCCCGCACCACCAGGTGGTGTGGCCACCCTCTCGCCCTTCTCCGTCTCATATTCTGGCTCCAAGTGTCCCCCGGTAAAATAATAACTTTGGCTTTTGGCCCGTCCAATTCCGAGAATATTCATTTTCTGACTTCCTGGAACCAAAAGCAGCAAAAAACAGGCAACTGGCACTATGGCTCTTGTTAATAGGTTAGTCCAAGAAACCATATGAAAAGTACTCCAAAGTGTGGACAAAACACAAGAAAGTAGATAAAACCAAGCATGGAACATCAAAAATTATAGATACATTTGCAATGTATCAACATCCCCAAGCTTAACTCCTGCTCGTCCTCGAGTAGGTAAGTGCTAAAAAGAAAGAATAATTTTTGAGGTGACATGCACCATCATAAACTTGATCAAAGTATTTTGTAAAGCATAGATAGCTGGGATCATAGTACTTCAATCATAACATGAAGACAAAGTTCTAGCAATAAGACAAAGAAACTATGTTGCAACATGAAAGGATAAAAACAAAAGATTCATTAATAATAGTGCTTTGCAAGACGTTTGTTTGTTTCACATAAAGAAAGCATAGCATAGTGGCATTCAGCTTGTCCCTCATAGAGTAGCAAATATAAATGCGTAGGACACCTTCAAAGTTTACAAGAGTGACTAGATACAAATAGTTTAAGACATGCAATATCAAGTTATGCATCAATCAACAAGTCTTGGGACAATGCACATAGAACTAAGAATGGCCACTATGCTCTCAAAGTAAGTGCATAAAGATAGAAGGTGGAGATTGAATATATAAGTGGAAGAAAGGCCTTCATAGAAGGAAGTAGGGATTCAAGTCTCATAAAGAGCTTCCAAAAAATTATGGTACTTAATAGCTTTCAGCTCTCATTGCCCCTATCATAAGCATCTTGAAGGTGATTAAGGCTAAAGTGAACAAACTATGGTGTACATGCTTGATGAAGTTTAAGTTAGAAATCTCATGTCCCTTGAATACGAGGGCCGCTTCTCATGCAACTCAAGTTTAGTCACCGGTAAGTTCTTGTCATCGTAAGTACATGTGTATCATAGAGAACCGCAACGGGGTACCCCTTGCCCGATGATAAGAAGAATCCCCATATCAAAATGACAAGGCAAGCAGACAACGAGCATCTCAGCAATCTTCTTATTTACCATGGGAATATGGTGGTTTTTTCTCTCTTTCCTCTTTTCATAATCTCTTTTTTTCTCTTTCTCTTATTTCTCAATATAGGACTCTTTTTTATAAGAATAATCCTTCATAGATAGCTCATTATGGTTACGCTGCAGGTTTCCACCATGTCAGCATGGATTAAACCAGCGGACCAGGCGTTTCTCTAACACATATACATAACTCCATGGACTTACAAGCTCCCCTTTCATTTCACACCGACGACATCCATAGACAAAAGAGCATGATATCAACTAGGTTCAAAGTACCAGTGCAATGTTGAAAGCGTTCCCCATGACAGCATGGTTCTGCTAATCCCCAACAAATAAGTGCAAGCATATACCACATAGACGACACAATGGTTCAAGTTTATTAAGGGCAAGAAAAGTAAAGTGTGCCATCAAGTTCGTGAGAGCTTTAATCACTAGTTTTATCATAACAAGTTTAATTTGGAAGGTAAACAAAAACATGAATATATCTGGAATAGCATATGCTAGTAAGTATGTATGGTGGACACTTAGGAATAACTTGGTTTAAGGAGTTGGATGCATGAGTGGAACTCATACTTGGTTACAGAGGCTCGCAAAAGACTGGGAGCGACAAACTAAGAGAGCAATAATGGCCATAATCATGTAGAGCGACAAAACATCATTGATCAAAGCATAAAGTGATACTAAAAGTTGAAAACTAAAGGATCATAAAGGCTTATGGTGACTTGGGATAGTCATAACATGGTGTGAGCATGTGCCAAGTTAACCCAAATAAAACATCAAAGGAGAATACCACAATACTATGCTTTAATATGCTAAAACAACGCATGATTCATCCAAGGAACATTTAGAAATCTCAATTGTTTATAACAAGTCATGCTACAGCAAAGAATACTAAGCATAAAGCCAAAACAATATCAAGCATGGCATGACAAAGCATAGTCTATAGTCAAAAACAAGCTCTCTTTACCACTTAAGCATGAACTTTCCTACTCTTTTCCAATCCAAACCAATCTATTTGAAAACCAATGTATGAAAGAGGGGTCCAAACAATTTATTCAGCAAACTAAGAAAACGAAAACCAAAAACAAAAACGAAAAAGAAGACGCTCCAAGAACAACACAATTGTGCATGAAACAATAAAATGAAGCATTTCGAAGAAACCTGGGATTTTTATTGATGAAGAGGGGGATGCCTTGGGCATCCCCAAGCTTTGACGCTTGTACTTCTTGGATATTTCTTGGGGTGGCACGCGTGGCATCCCCAAGCTTGAGCTTTAGTCCATCCTTCATCTCGTTACTCATTCCTTCCATACACCTGAAATTTTCCCTTCATACAAAACTTCACACAATCTTTATTAGCAACATTAGTGCACTCAAGATAATAAGTATTTAGGTTCAGTTCTAACACCAATAAAACTTTAATTAAAAAACTAGATACTGTAGCACTTCCCTCGAAAATCTCAATTCCCCAAAAGAACTCAAAAAGGAACCAACAAGAAGCAAATGCAAATAATGGCAGAAATCTGTCAAAACAGACCAGCAGGTAAAGACGAATTTTTTCGAAGACCTTTTGTTGCTCAAATCAAAAAGTGTTGAACTAATGAAAGTTAGATAACAACCTGGGCATAAGCACAAAAATGCACACCTCAAACAGACGTACAGATATTATACATGAATTTTTACGGTGAAGCACAAAAATCTGTTTCGGGACAACAACTTTCCCAAGCATTACTTCTCTTTCATTAGAGATTACTCTTGGCACAAAAATAAAATAAAAAGGATAATGAGAGGTTATTACTGAGGTGATAACCTCCAAGACTCATCTAAATCTTTTCGGATATCTCCCAGTAAGTACTTTTCTTTAACGCCTTTAAGTTAGGCATGATAGTTTGAAAAGATGCTCACATAAGAAATATGAATTGAAGTAAAATAGAGCATCAAGAAGCAAATTCAAAGCACATTTAAGTCTAACCCACTTCCTATGCATAGGTATCTTGTAAAAAAACAAGTCATGAAAGCACAAAGCAACAAGCATAGTAAAGCAAAAGAAGTGCAACTTCAAGACTTTCAGCATAAAGAGGGGAAACTTAATATTGTTGAGATACATAAAACCATGTTTACCTCTCTAATAATAACTTTCAGTAGCATCATGAATAAAAGTAACAATATAACTATCACATAAAACATTCTTATCATGAGCCACGTGCATAAATAATTAATACTCTCCACATAAACATAGTCATTCTTATTAGTTGTAGTGGGAGAAAATTCAACAAAATAGCTATCATTATTATTCTCATCACCATAATCATAAAATATATGAGGCATATTGTAATCATAATTAATTTTCTCCTCAATAGTAGGTGGACTGGAAATATCATATTCATCATTGTAATCATCATATATTGGAGGCATAGTATCATCAAAGTAAATCTTCTCCTCCGTGCTTGGGGGACTAAAAATATCATTTTCGTAAAAACTAGCTTCCCCAAGCTTAAACTTTTCCATAGCATTAGCAATAATGGTGCTCAAAGAATTCATACTAATAACATTGCTATTAGCATGCAAATAAAGTTCCATAGGTTTTTTAATTTTCTCTTCAAACACTTCATGTCCTAACTCAAGATAAATACTATAAAGCTCTCTAATTTTGTTGTTGTTTTCCATTAAGCCTAACTAGTGAAAATAAAAACAGGAAACAAAAAGAAAAAATTGCAGAATCTAAAGGAAATAACTTCGAGCACTCACACCGGAGGATGTGAGTACCTTTTACCTTACCTCCCCAGCAACTGCGCCAGAAAATAGCTTGATGTCTACGCACTTCTATTCTTGTAGACAGTTGTTGGGAATCCAAGTGCAGAGGTTTGTAGAATAGGAGCAAGTTTCCCTTAAGTGGATCACCCAAGGTTTCTCGAACTCAGGGAGGAAGTGGTCAAAGGTATCCCTCTCAATCAACCCTGCAATCAAGATACAAGAAGTCTCTTGTGTCCCCAACACACCCAATACACTTGTCAGGTGTATAGGTGCACGAGTTCGGCGATGAGATAGTGAAAATACAAGTGGTATGGATATAAGACAACGGTGCTGGAAAATAGCTTTGATGGCGCGAGGTTGATGGGTAGGAAGAGACTAAAGGAAATCTTAAATAAAGATGGAAGCAAGCAAACATGTAACATATTTAGTTGCAAACGGTGTTTCAATGCTTAGAAACAAGGCCTAGGGATCTTACTTTTGCTAGTGAACACTCTCATATAAATATATTATCTTCATGATACTACTCTTAACTACTCTCTGGTTGGACACTCTAATCGTTGGTAGGGCTATAACAGCACACCTCAAAGTTCATCTTTCCCATCTAGATAACCCCACACTGTCACCTTGAGTACTAGATGGTTCAAAAAAACACCAAAATTTCATAAAGACATCCAACTCCAAATATAACTCATAACAAGTATTTTAAATCTCTAGCCTAAGTGCCACATGGTGTGCACGCTGTCACTTTCACACATGTGGGGAGAGCAGAGATCTATTAAAACACTTGAGTAGCGAAGTAGATCTACTTGATTATAAAGCTCATGATCATAATATGATCATGCATAGAGAGAGATGAACACATAGCTACTGGTAGAACCCTTAGCCTCGAGAGAGAACTACTCCCTCGTCATCATGGGAATCACCAATGGTGATGGAGATGGTGGTGAGATCGATGGAGATGGCTCTGGGGGCACTTCCCCGTCCCAACAGGGTGCCGGAATAGAGACTTTCTATCCCCCGAATCTCCCCTTCGGTGGCGGCGGCGCTGTGGAACTTTTCGTGGCTGGAGGCTTGATTATTTAGGGTTTATGCTTCGGGAGGCTCTTATAGGCGAGAGGGGAGACCGGGGGGGTGCCGGAGGGGCCCACACCACCCCCTGGCACGGCCTGGCCTAGCCCGCGCCACTAGGTGGTGTGGCCACCCTCTGGCTCTTCTCTGTCTCGTATTCTGGCTCCAAGTGTCCCCCGGTAAAATTATAACTTCCTGGAACCAAAAACAGCAGAAAACAGACAGCTGGCACTTTGGCTCTTGTTAATAGGTTAGTCCAAGAAATCATATGAAAAGTACTCCAAAGTGTGGACAAAACACAAGAAAGTAGATAAAACCAAGCATGGAACATCAAAATTTATAGATACATTTGCAATGTATCAATACTGCAGACACAGTGATGTACCCTAGTTCGGAGCCCTCTTGTCGAGGTAACACTCCTACTCTTGCAAGGATCTACTATATGGGGAGCAGCTACTCAATACAAGTGCCCCTGGAGATGTTTCCTTAACTACTATCGAGAGCTAGAGGAAGATGAACTACTTAACTTGGTGATTCTGGCTAACTTGTAACTCGTAAAGCCTTACCTAGAACCCTGGCTCTACCCCTCCTTATATACTGGTAGAAGGGTAGGTTACAATGTGAGTTCTAGGGTTTACTGTTTGGGCTTTGGGTTTACAAAGCGGGCTGGCTGACTAGGTCCAGCCGGTGGTCAAGGACCTAGTCAAGCTCTAGTACAGGTGGGGACAACACCGCAACACCATCAGCTTGTGCTTTATCCGCCAACCGGAGCTTTATCCATCAGCCGGAGCTTTACTCATCATCTCCCAGCCTCAGTGCTTTGGCGCCCTCGTCTATTAGTGTCGGCAGGGCGGCATGCCAGCCTACCCGGTCAAGAGTGTGCGCAGCAAGGATCATCACCCCTTTCGTACCTTTGTCCAACGGATCTGTGGCGGCCGGGTAGAGGTGGCCACCTAGCCGGCTTTCCTAGCCCCTGGCTAGACGAGCCAGCCGAGGGATTATGAGCGGACCAGGTGAAGCGTATCACCCGGCTGGGGTTCTTTGTCTTGTGGCCATCCCGCCATATTTCCTTGAGCCGGCTAGTTGAGCATGGCTTGGCCTACCCAGGGGTCATCCCCCAAACACTAGTTCCCGAGCGAACTGGGACTTCACTTTGTAGAGAAGTTCCTGCATGCTCATTGGCTACTATTGAAATGATTGCGGATGAAGAACGTATTGCAAATTGTCTTATAGTGCTTGTTGTTTTCCATCTCGAGATGCCTACTTTCCCGGCTGGAGTTTACCGGCTATGGGTCTGGTGGCCCACCCACAGGGTGTGATGCCGCGATTGTGTCTCCCGGCTGTCGCGCCCGGTTAGGGAGGTGAATCACCCAGTTGATGACGTCAATGCTATCGTTAGGCATTCCTTCCTCCTCTGGTGCGTGTTGCATCAATTTGACCTCTTGGCCTGCCGCTGAGTTTTGGTAACTGCGCACACGCCTTCATCATAGCGGTTTCTCGGGGATCGTGCGCGCACTTGGCCTTCGCAGTAATGTCTGCCGGATCTTCTGTGGCATTTCCTCTAGTGCAAACGATCCGACAACAAAGTGTCATGGGGGTAGTGGAGCAGTTCTTGTGCCACGTGGCGTAGGGGAGTGCATCAGGCGCAGTTGCCCTGCCTCGATAAATAGGGGCGCTAGGGAGGGTTTCTCCCTTACTTCGCCTTATCTCTGCGCCCATTGCCCTCTATGCTTCTGCCTCCTCGATGCTACCTTGCACCACCGCTCTCCTTGATTGTCGGTGCCACTGTTCCTTCTTCACGACAATGGGACCCCCGCTTCTCCAACATGGTCACCGCGCCTGCCGAGATGCTTCCTGACCAGGAGGGGGCTGGTGTGGCTCGTACGTCACCTAAGAGCTTGTGCAGAAGTACAGCTGGAGGAAACTCATCCTGTTGGATCACCTGGTGAAGCATCGCCTAGCGCCGGAGGGGCAGCGGGTCCCCAACCCTCGGCCTGAGGAGGCCGTAGTCTTCCTCGCCCAATTTGCCCGTGGGCTCGGCTTGCCTCTGAGTAGGTTCATCTTGGAGTTGATGGTGTCGTTCGACTTTCAGCTCCACCACTTCGGCGCCAACACCATCACGCAGTTGTCGCATCATGCGGCCCGCTACGAGGCCTACCTAGGGGTTCGCCCGGACGCCTCAAACTTCAAGGTCCAGGTGGTGGGGAAGGGCGGCTACCTCACGGAGACCGGCTGCAGTGCCGTCTACCCCAGGGCATCGTCGCCAATGCCACGACTGGAGATGCCCGATACCTTCAAGTTGTGGCAGCGCCCGTACTTCTATGTGCGCAACAACACCGATGTCGACTAGATCAGGGCACCAACGTTAGCCAATGTCGCCTCCACCTAGAAAGCCTGGACCATCCAGAACTTGGGCGCCCAGGCGGACATGGAGTGGATGGCCGCCCGCGTGATGGTGCTGGTGAACAAGGAGCGGCTCACTGCCCGGGACATCCTGTTGTCCTAGATGACAAACCGCATGCTTCCACAGCAGCAGCGGTCACACAAGATCTACCACCTGTCCGGGCCACTGGATCCCACCCGGGTGTCCCAGCTGGAGGTGCCATTCATGGCCCTTCGAGAATGGCTCACCACTATCTCGAAGGATATGCTAGCGGAGGACTCGGTCTTCTCCTGCCGGCCGTACCACCATGACATCACCACCGACCGCAAGCTGCCGAAGTTCCCGCAGATGGAGCCGGAGCAGTTCCCCACCCAGGCCGACAAGGGTTGCGAGTTTCCATGCGGTGAGAAGCTTTTCTTGCCCAGGTTGATCTTGTTCTTCTTTTTTCATATGCCTGACGTTGTATCCATGTCTTGGCATAGCCGCCCACGGCAAGGATGTGTACCTGGCTGAGGCCGCCACATCGAAGGCTCGCGAGAAGCGAGCCACTTCGACCAGCGCCTCTCCAACTAGGGGTGGGGTGAATAGGAGCCGTCGACCAAGGGCTGTCGCCGTCGTATCGAGCGTTGCCGGGTACATGCCCTTGTTGTCCTTTCCCTATGCATCTGTTGGTTTATGTCTTGCTCATTGTGCTCTTCTCGCCCTTCTTTCAGTGAGGCGATGTCCTTGACCGGCTCCATGACCATCGGCAGCACATCCGACCCTCCTCCGGCTAGAGCAGAGGGGACGGTTGCTGCCTCTGTTGTGAAGGCGGCCGAGGCTTCTACCTCTACTACCAAGGCGGCTGAGGTTGTGGCCTCTGCTATGAAGCTAGCCGAGGCTGCAGCTTGTACTACCAACCCATTCGAGCCCACGGCAGACGCGGCGGAAATGGTTGTGCCAGCTGGGCCTTTGGTCCTGCATCGGGCCTCTCCGCCTCTTGGGCCACCAGCATGTTCCTGGCTCTAGGCCTGGTTCAGGCGGGTTCTGCCACCTACCAGGTGGATGAGCCGTGGAGGTGGAGAGGGAGGCCCCTGTGCTGCCGGGGACCGAAGACGGAGGTAGGGAGGTAATTCCTGGCTTGGGCATGGAGGCTCCAGAGGCATCGCATGTTGCCTCTAGCGATGACGACGAGCTCCAAATTATCGGCAGCCGGTCGTCTCCGGTCGCGCCACCGCCGGAATTTGTCTTGGCGCAGCTCTCCGAGTCGGCGCCTATTGCCCTTGGCCAGGTTCGTCACCTGGTGGACATGATGAAGTAGGGGCTTGACGAAGCCAGGGCATTGAGGGAGTCCCTTGAGATAAATAATTCCTCTGTCGTATTTTGTTTCCCTTCTTACCATTCTCTTCTTATTCCTTCTACTCTATTTGCATAAAGCCTTTGCCAAAGCCACCAAGACCTCGCAGGACTTAGGGAGTAAGATTGCTTGCTCTACTTTGTCTTCCCGGCTGCGCGAGTTTTTGCGTTTCTTGTTGACCATTGGGTACCCGCATCTTGATGAGTGCATATTTGCATCATGTTTTATATTGTTATTTTGCATTGTAGATGTAGGATCTTGGTATTTTACGGTGCTCCCGCACACATTTTATGTATGTTTTCACTAGGATCAGGACATATGATGGATACAATGGACACAATTCTTGAAGCAGTTTTACTGAGGAGAAAAGGAGACAAAAACAGCGTAAATCGCTTATTTGGGAAATATTAATAATACCAGAAGAAAACCCGACGAAATCAAGGGAGACAAATGGTTTAATGACCAACTATATGGCGGGAATAAATTTTCCGGCTATATAGTTAGCGCCGCCACCGCCTCCTCAAATAGTTTCACCCCGTGCAACTGGATCAAGCACACGACATATAGAACACCCAGAAATCGTAGAAACCTCACCCCCAGAAGGCATCTGGAGGGGGAACTCGTCCACCGAGGGTCCATCTTCGCCCTTTGTAGATCTGGGAGGCTAAGGCATCGATCTTCATCATCCACCGCTTCATTACCACCATCTTCATCCATCCCATATACATCTTCTCTAGATCTTGTTGTAAATTCCATACTTGTTGTGGATTTATACAAGTACTATTCATCTATGATAGATTCCATTGTTATTGCCATGATGTTGATTGCCTCCATGTCTGAGTAGATCATTAGTTCTTGGGGAGACTGAGAAACCCTAGTATGAGATTGAAATAAGATAAAATTTATTATGATATTCATCGCTATGACCATGTGTTATATTGTCTTCATCTTCATGTTGAGAGAATTCGACCTCTCAATATCTGCCTCTCATGGGGACTTCATGGAGGGAACTACTTGTTGGTAGACAGAGGTGTGTTAGCACTTACAGTGACTATAAAGTTGTTGGCACTCCTTACGTATCAACTTGGGAAACCAAGGAAACTCACGTAACACTATCCATGCCATGGGATATGTCCTACGGGATTACGTCCCTTAATAGCACAATAATTTGATTGATGTCGATTGCTGACCGTTGTGGTTATGAGGATGATGGAGCAGTCGTTGCTTTCTATTTTTCCAAATACGGAGTTCCTCCCACACATACATAGTTGAGAATGTTCATGATAATAATCTTTACCTTAGCTCCTTGTAATGCTAGTGGTGAATCCGGTATTCCTTGAGAACACCTTTTCCCAATAGTAGTTCCAATCTCTCTTACATATGCGATACTTCCTTTATGTATTTAGTTATTTTACTTTACTTATTGTTGGTATTATACTCAAAACCCCAAAACACCTTTTTACGCAATACTCGCATTTTATCTTGTCACTTAGAACTTTATTAAGCATTACTAATGTAATATTTATTTTAAGAATTATTAGACTTCAGACTCCTGCTCCATGTGGGGTCGATATCTTTATTTTCAAACGAGCTACAAACAATCTATGCACTTACAGTCATCAAGCTATTTTCTGGCGCCGTTGCCGGGGAGCTAAGCGTTGTAGGTCTTTTAGTTTTTTCTTATTTATTTTTGTCTTGCTAAGTTTTGTTTTGAGTTACAGGTTTCCACCAACATGATGGAGTTTGAGCATATGACTAGTGCTAACCCACTCAGCCACTTTGGGAAGCCCTATGATATTTATAAAAGAGACAACTCCGATGAGAAGACAAGAGGGTTTGAAATAAATCCTCTATTACTTGGTATTCTACACACGAAACAATTTATTGGAATGAAGAAGATCTTGATCCATATGAGCATATTGCATGTTTTAAAGATATATGTGGCACTTTTCAATTGACGGGATCTACTGCTAATGAGGCAAGGGTTAAACTTTTAATCAGACTTTGACTAGTACAACTTTCTCATGGTATAGATCTCTACCGCAGAAGCCACTACTACTTGGGATAATCTAGCTTGTGAATTTCTAGCAAAATATTATCCATTATCAAACTCTTTTGGAATCAAGCGTCTTATAATGACTCGGAAGAACCGTTCTAATGAAGGACTAGTAAGAGCTTATATCATATTTCAAGATTTACTTTGCCTATGTCCTCATCATGAATTTCCTAAATGGTATTTATTGTATATTTTTATGGCAGCTTAATTGAACCTAATAAAATTGAACTAGACTCTTTCGTGGAAGGAGCCTTTTTGAATCTTTGTATAGCTAAAGCTTGGGCTTTACTTAAGAAAATTTGTGATCATAGATTTTCATGAAATTTTGGTCTAGGAAGTGAAGGAGGCGTAAAAATAGAACATGATTGTATTCATGACTATAATAAAAAAAGGCCACGTTAAAGAATTTTCTAAATAACTTTATTTGGATTCAGATCTTGTGTTGCAAGTTGTTAAAGCTTTACAGAAGATATCAAAGCTCCAAAAGAGGGTTTGGTCAAGTATGATCCACCACCTGAACCTGAGAAGAAAAGAGAAGTTAAAGCAACACTGGCCTCCCTATAGCCAACATATGAGATACCTTTCCCTAATACTACACATAAGCATATTATTGAATATGAACAGGTCAAAGCAGCACATGAAAAGAAGGAAGAGGAAACTATACAAGGAGTTTTAGAACATCTAGAAGAAACCAAAGATGAATAGGTAACCAAGGAAGCAATTATGGCTATGTACGCGCATTGTAACATAGTGAACTTGATTAAGAGACTTCCATATTGGTTGAAGTTAAGAAAAAGGTAAAAGATGTGGTTAATCCTATTCTTCCCTGCATATTTAAAGAAACCATGCATTATGGTTTATGTGATCTTGGCACCGAATTTAATGTTATATCTTATGATTTCTATTTAGAAATAAAAGAAGAAATAGAACTGGCTACAGTTAAAAATACTGATATGCCAATTATATTAGCCAATAAAATTTTTAAAATTCCAATGGGAGTAGTTGAAGATGCAACTATCACAATTGGCAACAAAAACATTCCTATTGATTTTGTAGTTGTTGATATGCCAGCTGGCACTCACTACTAGGTGGTGTGGCCGCCCTGGCCCACCTCTGGCTCTCCTGTCTAGCGTTTATATTTCTCCCGAAACCCTAAGACTCGGGGGAGCGACCACAGAAAGATTCCGCTGCCTCTACGGGGCAGAAAGATCTCTCCGGCAGACAGAATTCTGCCGGGGGAATTCCTTCCCGGAGAGGGGAGATCATCGCCATCAAGACCACCATCAAGCTGGACTTCATCGGGATCATCATCATCACCACCACCATCATCACCATCAGCACCCTCATCACCATCTCCATATTGCTGTAACAATCGGGTTGAATCTTGCATAGTTCTTAGGGGAAGCTTTCCCGGTGTTGATTACTCTTTGTAGTTGATGCTATTGAGTGTAACCATTGAATTATTGTTTATGTTTAGATTGTTATACATCATTATTCCATCTCTGATCATGATCCATATGATGTCTTGTGAGTAGTTCATTTTGTTCTTGAGGACATGGGAGAAGTCATGTCGTTAGTAGTGGAGTTGTGTTGAGAAAGATTCAATAGTTTGATATTTAAGTTGTGGTGTACTTCTTCTAGTGGTGTCATGTGAACATCGACTACATGACATATCACCTATATGGGCCTAGGGGAATGCATTGTGTATTTGGCTACTAATTGTAGGGGTTGCCGGAGTGACAGAAACCTGAACACCCGTTAGGAAACCACTGCACAAGGGACATAAGGGTCTTAGAGTCTAAAGCTGTGGTTAGGTTTCTACCTTAATTACTTTCCTGTACTTACGGATGTTTGCAAGGGGTATAATCACAAGTATGTATTAGTCCTAGGAAGGTCGGTACATTAGCAGAGGTTCACCCACACAACACTTAGCAAGCTAAAGAAGATTAATCAACTATATGAAGCAAAAGCAGTTGACAGTCTTCCCATGTGTCCTCGAGAACGTTTGGTCATCTTAAGTAATACAACCGTCTTGTCCGTTGCTGCATAAAGGATTGGGCCACTTGCTACATTTATTCCTACTGTCTTTTATTTACTCGTACTTTATTTACTTGCTTTATCAAAACCCATAATAATCCGTTTGCTAAGTATTTGCAGATAATTCCTGATCCATACCACTAGCCAGCACCTTCCGCTCCTCGTTGGGTTCGACACTCTTACTTATCGAAAATACTACGATACACCCCCTATACTTGTGGGTCATCACATGGCAAGCTCAGGTACGGGCTGACACTAGTCATTTGGTCGAGCTGCACAGGCTGGTACTATGGTGATTGTGGGCGAGTAGTGGATGCTGAGTTGATTACAAAGATGATCACAAGATTGATCCAAACAGTGTGGAGTTGGTAGCTGTGTACTATGCTCGCTAAGTGTTCGATCAAATGGCTGCAAGAGAAATTTATTTGAATTTTCAAATTCTTTTTGGTGGGTTTGTTGATAATAAGCTTGAGAGTCTCTGGTTGCAATGATTTGTCAAGTGGAGAAAGTTTGGATGGTTTTTGAAAAGTTGCTATCTTAATACCTATGATAGATTCAATTTTGAAAAGTCCATCAAATGGATTTGAATTTGTTCTCGTAAGTTTTGAAAGTTCTCTTGTGTTCCTTGTCACTTGTTCTAACAAGGTGAGAAAAGAAATGGATTTGTTTCTGTTTGAAATCACATAATTGAGATGCTCCAAGTGAGCTATGTGTTAACTTTTGCAAAAATGACCATTAGATCATATCCTTTATAATATGATTTTATTTTGATTTGATTTGGTTTGGATTTGACCTAGATGATATTTTTTTGATCTTTAGATCAATTCTGATCATTTATAACCAACAAACATGGCATATCATGCATTCATACATCATTAACAAACACACACTTGCATTCATGGTTGTTGAAGATTAAAAGTCTTTCGATAACCCTAATTTTGGTTTCTTGGAAATTGATATACTCCTTTTAATATTTTTGAGATGTTACAAACCTTTCCCCCTTAAATAGAATCTCGTCCTGAGATTCAAGAAAAACTAGGAACTAAAGAGATTTCGAATCTTCGTCCTAATATAATCTTCTCACTCCTAGGTGGCTTCTTCTTCAGTATGGTTGCTCCACTGAATTTTTAGAATCTTTATAGTTTGAGTTCGGGTGGTTCTAAAGGCTCCTTCCAAAATACAAATGGGTACTTCACGATAGGTTAAATCCTTGTTGATATCCACAGTTCTGTGATCGATGTTCTTGAAAACTCCGGTCTTCTGTGGAACTTCTAAGCATTTACGAAGTAACGAGATATGAAACACATCATGTATGGATAACATCTCTTCAGGCTGTTCTAGCTGATAGGATACTTCTCCTCAGCGACTTAAAATCTTGAAGGGTCCGATATATCTGGGTGCAAGCTTCCCTTTGAGTTGAAAACGTTGCATTCCTTTCAAGGGTGATACTTTGAGGTACACAAAATCTCCAATATCGAAGGTCGGATCTCGGTGTCTTTTGTCAGCGTAACTCTTATGTATGGATTGAGCGGTCTTGAGGTGTTCACGTATCTTGTGAACCTTCTCTTCGGCTTCTCGTAGGATGTCTGGTCCGAATATCTGACTCTCTCCTACCTGCGACCAATTCAAGGGGGTATGTCACTTCCTTCCATACAAAACCTCAAATGGGCCATTTGCAAAATGGCTTGATAACTATTGTTGTATTAGAATTCTGCGAAAGGCAGACAATGTTCCCATTTAGATCCATATTCTAGTACACAGGCTCTCAGCATATCTTCTAGTATCTGGTTTACTCTTTCTGTCTATCCATCGGTCTGCGGGTGATAAGCGGTGTTAAAGTTCAGTTTGGTTCCTAATCCTTTTTGGACATTCTTCCAGAACGTTGAGGTAAACTGGGTTCCTCGATCTGACACAATTGTCTTGGTGGTTCCGTGCAGACTGACTGTTCTAGGAATATACATTCTCCTAGCTTCGGGCCTTGGTAAGTGGTCTTGACAGGTATAAAATGAGCTACTTTGGACAGTCTATCCACTATGAACCAAATAGAATTATTTCCTCTACTAGATGTAGGTAATCCGGTGAGGAAATCCATTGCAACATAATCCCATTTCCATTCCAGAATTTGCAATGGCTGCAAAAGTCATGTGGGTCGCTGGTGTTCCTCTTTGACTCTCTGACAGATATCACACTTGGCAATATAGCTACCGACTTCTCTCTTCATTTTGTGCCACCAAAATTGCTCCTTCAAATCCTCATACATCTTTGTTCCTCCTGGATGAATAGAATAAAGAGTATCATGGGCTTCCTGCAAAATGTCTTGCTTCAACTCTGAATCTGCTGGCACACAGATATGTCCCTTATACCACAGAATGCCTTCTTCATCTTCAGTTAATCTGGGTACCTTCCCTATACCGATACGATGCTTAATTCTGTTGATACTGGCATTTCCTTTCTGAGCTTCCTTTATTTGACTAATCAAAGTGGGTTGAAGTTCAATACTGGCTAGAAATCCTTCGCTAACTAGCTCCATTCTGAAGTTCTCCAACTCCTCATGCAAACTTGGCTAGTCTTCCTTAATCATGGTGTTTAACCTACACGGCAGTCTACTAAGAGCATCCGCTACCACATTTTCCTTGCCGGGGTGGTAGTGAATGTCAAGGTCATAATCCTTGATTAACTCTATCCATCTCCATTGCCTCATATTCAGCTCCTTCTAGGTAAAAATATACTTATGGATCTTCTGATCCGAATAAATCTCACAGCTGTTACCCATGAGGTAATGATGCCATGTCTTCAAGGCTAAAACTACAGTTGCCAGTTCTAAGTCATGGGTGGGATAATTCTTCTCATGTTGCTTCAATTGTCGGGACATGTATGATATTACTTTGCCTTCCTGCATCAACACACATCTGAGACCAATCTTGGATGCATCACAAAATACATCAAAAGGCTTTGTGATATCAGGCATGATCAAAATTGGGGCTGGAATCAATCTCTTCTTGAGCTCTTGAAAACTTGCTTCACATTTGTCCGTCCATTCAAACTTCTTATTTTTCTTCAACAGCAGGGTCATTGGCCTCGTGATGCTTGAAAATCCTTCAACAAACTTGCGGTAATATCCAGCTAATCCAAGAAATGCATGGACTTCTGTTTGAGTGGTTGGGGCAACTCCACCTTGGCAGGATCGACGGTAACTCCTCCTGCCGTCAAGATATGTCGTAGGAATCCTACTTCCTTTAACCAGAACTCACATTTGCTAAAATTGGCATACAACTGATCCTCTCTAAGGGTTTCAAGGATGGTTCTTAGGTGATGCTCATGGTCCTCTTCTGACTTGAAATAGATCAGAATATCATTGATAAAAACTGTCGTGGTGGTGGTACGGTAGATGCCATGGATAGGCTAAAGATGGGGCCAATGAGTGCTAGGGGAATCTAGGGAGGGAGAGCGTGGTGATTCCACGCACGGATGTTCTTGTATATTCTCTATCAATGGTGTTTACAAGTGCTCTTAAGGCTCTTAACAAGAAGGAGACGATGTTCACTAGCCCTAGAGTTCTACCTTAGACAGAGAATGATTGATCTATCGGCTTTCCCCTCCTCTATGGAGGCCCCGGTGCTCCTTATATAGGGGAGCCCAGGTTACAATTCTAGGGCACAGGTGGCAGCATATCCTTCGAATATGCTCCTTTCCTAAAGAAGATGCTTCTTTATTCCTCTTTAACGGCTCGTCCGAGCTTTGGAGGTAACCCGCGGCGTCATCCTCATCTTTTTGCGTCACCAGACACGGGGTACATCATCCGGCTTTGCCCGCGTCACCTTGGTCGCCCCTGACCCGCTGGTCCTCTTCTTTACTTTACTTTGCTCACGCTATAGCTAATAAAGCCACCTTTTTACCAGTGGGAAATTCCTTCTCTTGGAAACTAAAATAATCCGGCTAGCATATAGCTAGTCTGGCTTACCCATTTACCTGCAAAATAGATAAACATGGCCGGCATAAATCTTATACCGGTCGGGCTATTGTCTAGGATATGTCCCATGGGCGGGGTCACACTGTGATTCGGCCTGCCTTGAGGTGACCCGGTCAACACATTGCTTTGACCGCGCCGTACCCCGGCTAACTCGGCCCTTATACCCCGATGTTACCCTACCCGGGGGTATCCCCCAACACTAGTCCCCGAAGCTGGTGTGGTCTTTGCAATTTGTAGTTGTTAAGGCCACAGCAGGTTCCCATGTCTGGTTCTTTCGCTCCTTAGGCCGAGTTATCTCGTAGCCCGGAGTTTCTCTTCTTGTAACCCTTTTGCTCTTTCCGAGTCATTCCTCATTAGCTACGTCTTTTGCCTGCTTATCCGGGTTATCTTTCCTTCTCTCGTACACTTCTCCACATCCTACGTGGAGGGTAATCATCATTTGCCTCATTTTAAGGGCCATGCACGTTTACTGCTGCGTCAGGCATAACTGTTGTAAACGTCCCATCATTGCAGTGCCTCGTTAACTGTAACACCATATCATGTCATGGGATCGCTTGCTCCCGTGGCCCCTCCTATGGCCTTGTTCTGATTGGCTGCTCGGGCCGCATACACGCTCGTTGCGTGCGGCACGCCATCGCAAAGGATCCCACGACGCGCGTGTGACACTGTTAAGTAGGGAGTGTGAGGCACTCCCAGGAGAAGTTCACCCATTTGCGTCGCGCTCCACTGCTCTTTCTCTCTTTCACAGCGACTCCACTGCCACCGCCAGTTTTCTGCTTCACGAGCGCCACCAAGACCGTAACCACTCACATCCGCGCTGCTGTCCCCATTCACAGTTTCCATCACGGGGACTTGCGCTTCCCGCTTTCCTTCCTCCGACTATTTCTATTATGATTATCCCATCAAAAGCTTCAAATCCACCATGTCTGAGGCGGAGGCAGTGGTGGCGCAGCAGGAAGAAGGAGTGGAGGGCCGCGAGCGCAGTTGTTGGGACGGCTCCACCATCCGCGAGGAGGACTTGGCTTGGCTCCGCGCCTCCCGTCGCATTCCTGCCGACGTCGCCTGCCGCCTCGCTGCCGGTGAAATTTCTCCTTCCCCCAGTGAGGGGGAATATGTTGTGTTTCTTTCCCATTTCTAGCACAGCTTCAGCCTCCCCACTTCTGATTTTTTCTTCGATTTCATTTCCACTTACAAGCTGCAACCGCATCAACTCCCCGCAAATGCTATCACCTCTCTGTCTTCCTTTGCCACCGGCATTGAGGGATACATTGGCCTCTGGCCAACCAAAGAACTTTCGATTAAGTTCTTTGGTCTGCGGAGGAACGTGGTTCTGGATAAGGAGCTTGCCCCGGAGGACAAACAACTGACCCAATGCGGTGGTGCCTCCATCTCTCCATGCAAGCAGTCCGTGTTTCCCCGGGTCACTGGGCTCGAATCCTGCAAGGGCTGGGCCCAGACATTCTTCTATGTCTAGAACACCACCCAAGAGGACCAAATCCGGCTGCTCCCTTTCAAGCATGGCCCTCCAGATGCTTCGCTTTGGGAGAGCATTCCCAAGCACGCCACGACCCTGGCGAATCAAGTGGCACGCTGGATCATGGAGCTGCTCAAGGAGCATCTCCGAGGGAGAGGATATTATGATTACTTTCATCCACAGTCGGGTCTCCCTCCTCCAGAAGCGAGTCCATAAGATCTGCTCCCTTAGCGGCCCTCTCGATCCTCACTAAACTTCTTCCTTTGAGTTGGATAACTCGGCGGTCTACCGCCGGGTTAAGTCCATATTTAATGTGGAGAAGGAGTTCTCCGAGGCCTGGGAGTGTGGAATTGAGCCCTTCACCCGTGTCAACCCCCCTCCAAAGGTAAATCACACTTTTATGTTTTCCAAATCTTCCTTGTATGTTATTTTCTTTTTGTAATTCGGCAATTATTGTCTCAGAAATTTCTTCAGCAACCATTGGAGGATGGCGAGGTGCTGGCGAGCAAATGGCTGGAGGACCGCACCGAGGAGGACGAGGTTGAGCCTGATCTGGAGGCCTTCTTGCCTATCCCAGACGTCGTGAGGCGCAACGCTGGTAAGGCCTCTTCTTTAAGAGATTGGCCAGACGATGATGATTCTGACATTGAAGTCCTTGAGGTACTTGATCCGGTTCTCATCTCTTACTTGCACCTGCCTCATGTTCGAATGTTCAGCTAACCCGGACAATCAGGTCCATGAGGTTCCTCCCCTTGCCACCGGTGGCCTGGCCCCGACCCCTTCCTAGAAGCGCGCAGCTACCTCGGCCGCAGCTTCAGAGGCGCCGCCGCCCAAGAAGAGGCAAAAGAAGTCCGGGGTGAAACCCTCGGCCAAGCCTGCCACCAAGAGCTTAGTTTGGAGGGCACCCAAACCTCGGGCTCCTCCTACCACAGAAGAGTAAGTCCTTTTAGCATTGCTACTTTAGATTTTTCCTTTGCTTGCCTTTCTGGTTGGTTCTCTCTTTTTGACTCGTTGTCCTTCTTTTCTTCTTAGAGCTCTTGTGGATATTTCTCAGAGTGGTTCCGGCATAGCCTCCCCACTACGGAGTAGTCCCTCTCCCCCCCGCGATGATGTTTATCGCCCGCTCAGCCCTATTCAAGAGGGTTCTGCAGTTGCACCTGACCAGAGCCTGCCTCGCCAAGAGGAGGGGAACGTCGGCGCGGGGGATAGTGGGGTAGCTCGAGACACGGTGATGCCGGATCTCCCCAGCTCCTCGGCCTCTATGCCCAATGTTGAGGTGCCAGTTTCATCGGCGCCGACCCCAGCATCTCCAGTACCAGTACCAGTACTAGAAGCAACAGCACCAGCACCAACAAGAACAGCACCAGCATGACCAGCAACATCAGCACCAGCAGGAAGAGACTCCAAGCCTCCCAAGGGCAGAGCTCCTTCGGCTCCCACCGGGTCTACTCCTTCAATCGCTGATATCTTTCAACAAGCTCCTCAATCCTCATCCGGCAAAGCCAAGAATACCTCCAGGTCAGCCAAAGATACTTCTTCCGGGTCTGCTCCCTCCGGATCAGAGGCGGCCAACAGCTTGTTTTGCATACCAGCCCCGCTACAGCTCAATCCGCTAGGCGGGAGGCCCACATGAAGGGCCTTGTGGCGAGCTATACTCCAAGCAGCGAATTTTACAGTCCACAACTCCTTGAGTATGTGAAGAACTAGAACGACACCGAATTCATCGATCCTCGAGACGATTTTCCGGAGAAGTTCGGCCCTGTCGAGTTCAGCGCCCAGATGAACTCCGCTACTAAGGCTATCTCCTTGGCTGGCCGAATGATGGAGGTAATACTTTTATCTGTCGTTGATGTTTTATGCAATTGAACCCTTGTAGATATAGCCCCTAGACCCCAAGCCTCCGAGGGAATAACTTGTTATTCGGTCAGATGCTTCTCGTAGAGCTTAGTTTTTGTTCATAATGACATTAATTTGCAATAAATTTTGGGTCGGGTCTAGTTCCCTTGGCCCGTATCTTATGCACTTCGAATATCCACACACCTAGAGCCAGGTTAAGTTCCACTTGGCCTAGATCTTGTATACTTCGAATATCCACACACCTAGATCCGAGTTAAGTTCCACTTGGCCCGGGTCTTGTAGACTTCGAATATCCAGACACCTAGAGCCGGGTTAAGTTCCACTTGGCCTGGGTCTTGTAGACTTCGAATATCCACACACCTAGAGCCGGGTTAAGTTCCACTAGGCCCGGGTCTTGTAGACTTCGAATTATTTCTACTTTGCCCCTGAACTTTTGTCTCTTCCTTGCTTATTTCAGATTACCACTAATCGCCGAACCGCTGAGTTCTAGCACCTGCTGGACTCCTACAAAGACATTCGTGGGCGTTATGGTAAACTCCTGGTGGAGTACCAGAAGAGGGGTTAGTTTCCATTCCTTTTCTTCCTTGTTCATTCAAACTTCTTAGGACTTATATGAATGTCTTGTCCGAATCATGCAGCCGGGGTTGAAGCTGAGAATAAGATCATGAGGAAGAACCTTGCGGAGATCAAAGGTAATCTCGTCCCTTTCATATAATAATTGTACTTTCCTTGCCTTATCTAGTGGACACTCATATTTTGGGTCATCCGGATCATGTTGTAGTTCCTCTCGATGACAGTGTCACCATTCCCGAACTGATGACCCACTGCCTCGAACAAGCAGGTAATTATGAGGCTGAACTGAAAAAGAAGGACGAGGAAATAGCTCGGCTCAACCAGCAGGACTCAGAGATCACTCGGCTGAATGCTAAAATTCAAAATCTTAAGAACTCCCATCAGTCCGCGCTGGAGAAAACCGACTAGGAGTTTGCCGAGGAGAAAGAGTGTTTAACCAAGCAAATCTCCAAGGATAAGAGCCTATTGGAGGAAGCTGGCATCAAGCTTACGTCGGTGACCACCGATTACGAGAAACTTCAGGTCCATAATGCCAATGTTGATTCCGAGCTTCAGCGACTTCTCTTCCAGATTGCGCATAAGTTTCCTGCCCTTGCTTGATCTTCTACCATTCAGATTTGGTCCATTTGCTCACTGTTTTTCTTCTCATCCTCAGGCAAATTTCCAGAGAGCGATACGCTCGCCGCCTCTACCGTACGCCGATCCCGCGAACAACGTGGAATTCCTACTGCCCCTGATGGCGAGCCAATCCCCTATAACACGGAAGATCTCCTGGCGAGTCTCACCACTCGACTTGAGGTAGTAAAGAACCATGGCGCGGACATCCTCCCGGCGGCAACATGGATGTTTAGCTGCCTCTGGACCAGTGAAATCATTCCCAAAAAGGGCTCGGATTTCATAGCCAAACTCATGGTATGTGACACGCAACTGCATTTGTGGCGCGAATCCGCCGCACGGGCTAGGGTCGACATTGCTCCAAAATTTGCGCTCTCATGGTACGAAGGAATTGACTTGGCATTGCTCACTCGTATGCGCACCGGATCTAAGTGGTGCGAGCATCCGGAGTGGATCGCGCGCCGCCAGGCCTGTGCCAACAAACTCATCCAATACTCCTTCTGCCATGCTTGGAACGAGGGGCCGAGTTATCTTGATACTGCTGATGAAGAAATTGTCTCTGGAGCTGAAGAGGAAGGGAGGCGAGAGCGAGGGCTCCGAGCTAGGCAACCAGGCTGAAGACCCGGAGGACAACGAAGTTGACCCGGAGGACGAAGCCGAAGCTAATGCTCCTCCCCCACACTCTGGAGTACCTCCCTCTCCGATAGATGATTCTTCTGCGGCTCCTGCCCCTTGAAAAACACTTGTCACATTTATTATATCCCCAGAATGCCGGGCGCAGATGTATTTAAATACTTTGGTTTGTTTGTGCTAAAATTTTAGGTTCCAAACTAAGTTTTATTGCCGGATTATCGTAGGCAAAGTCCTCGAGTTTCATTTTCCTGTTCCCCCAATTTTTGACTCGGCTCGCGTCTACCTTGATTTGGTTTTTTGACTTACGACTCTGAGGTTCAAAAAATTTACTTAAGAATACTTGAAACCTTGAGATTATCTAAAAATGATTCGGCACTTTAGTGAAGAAAAAAACTAAGGGTTAGCCAAAAACCAATGTCGGCCCGCTTAAGTTCTTTTCCTTATTCGTTTTTATTTGCTTTGTCATTCCAAACTTGTTCTCTTGCTTGCCATGAAGCCAATTCTTATTGGATAGCAGCAAAGTTGAAGAGTTAGGTTTTTGGTGCTCACACATTACTGAAAAAGAAAGATGAGGAAATATCTCAGCTTAGGAAGCAGGACTCGAAAATCACTCGGTGGAACGCCGAAATTCAAAAGCTTAAGAGCCCCCATCAGTCCGCGCTAGAGAAGGCCGGCATGGAGTTTGCCGAGGAGAAAGAGCGTTTAACCACGCAAATCTCCAGGGAGAAGAGCCTACTGGAGGAAGCCGACGTCAAGCTTACGTCGGTGACCACTGAATACAAAAAACTCCGGGTCCACAATGCCAATGTTGATTCCGAGATACAACGACTTCTCTTGCAGATTGCGCGTAACTTTTCTGCCCTTGCCTGATCTGCTATCATTCGGATTTGGTCCTTTTTCTCAGTGTTTTTCTTCTCATCCTCAAGCAAATTTCTAGAGAGCGATACGCTCGCCGTCTCTGCCGTACGCTGATCCCGTGAACAACGTGGAATTTCTGCTGCCCCTGATGGCGAGCCAATCCCCTATACCATGGAAGATCTCCTGGCGAGCCTCATCACCATCCTTGAGGTAGTAAATTACCATGGCGCGAACATCCTCCCGGCGGCAACATGGATATTCAGCTGCCTCTGGCCCAGTGAAACCATTCCCAAAAAAGGCTCGACTTTTATAGCCAAACTCATGGAATGTGACACGCAGCTGCATTTGTGGCGCGAATCTGCCACACGGGCTAGGGCCGACATTGCTCTGAAATTTGCGCTCTCATGGTACAAAGGAATTGACTTGGCATTGCTCACTCGTATGTGTACTGGGTCTAAGTGGTGCAAGGATCCGGAGTGGATCGCGCGCCGCCAGGCCTGTGCCAACAAGCTCATCCAATACTCCTTCTGCCATGCCTAGAATGAGGGGCCAAGTTATCTTGATGTCGCTGATGACGAGATTGTCTCTGGAGCCGAAGATGAAGAAAGTGAAAGCGAGGGCTCCAAACTAGGCGACGAGGCTGAGGATCCAGAGGAAGGTGAGGTTAACTCGGAAGATGAAGCCAAAGCTAGCGCTCCTCCCCCGCACTGTGGAGTACCTCCCTCCTCGACAGATGATTCGTCTGCTGCTCCTGCTCCTTGAGAAACATTTGTCAAATTTATCAGATCCCTGGAATACCGGGCGCAAATGTATTTAAATACTTTGGTTTGGTTGTGCTACAATTATGTGTTCTGAGTTAAGTTTTACTGCCGGATTATCGTGGGCGAAGTCCCTGAGTTTCATGTTCTTGTTCCCCCAATATTTGACTCAGCTCGCGTCTACCTTGATTCGGTTTTTCGACTTACGAGTCCGAGGTTCAAAAAAATTGACTTAACAATACTTGAAACCTTGATATTATCTCAAAATGATTCAGCATCTCAGTGAATAAAACAAACTAGAGGTTAGTCAAGAAACCTATGTCGGCCCCCTTAAGTTCTTTCCCTTAATCGTTTTTCATGTGCTTTGCCATTCCAAAATTGTTCTCTTGCTTTCCATGAAGCCAATTCTTGTTGGACAGCAGCAAAGTCGAAGAGTTAGGTTTTTGGTGCTAACACATTACTAATCCGACTAAGGTAGAAGCGACTTAACCCAGCCGACATAAAAATATGAAAACAAGAAACAAGTATTATAGCAGTCCCCGTGTCTCTGCTCGGGGTAGTAAAGTTTTTATTGATAAGCTCATTGTTGATATATGTACCGACATACAAGTAGTTCGGATACATTCACCTCTTAGGTGTAGAAAGGACGAAGCAGTGCTACGTTCCATGGTCTTCTGGATTCTTCTCTGGACCTGTCCGCCTTGTTCTTTTGCTGGGGTTGTGCATCAATAAGATAATAAGAATCATTGCACAAAGCTTTGCTCACAATGAAAGGTCCTTCCCATGGAGGAGATAACTTATGCATTCCAGCAGTGCACTGTATTAGCGTTAGCACCAAATCACCTTCCCGGAAAACTCGGGGGTTTACTTTCCGGCTATGGTAGCGTCGGAGATTTTGCTGATATATGGCGGATCTGGACAAGGCCACTTCTCTCGCTTCTTCCAGCAGATCAACATCATTTTGCCGGGCTTCACGCACTTTGGCTTCTGTGTATTGGGTGACCCTTGGCGAATCATTCTTTATGTCGGCTGGTAATACAGCTTCTGCCCCATATACCAGAAAGAACAGCATATAGCATGTTGATCGATTTGGAGTGGTTCTTAGACTCCACAGTACCGCTGGTAGTTCTACTATCCAGCACCTCGCTGATCTTTGCAGCGGCTCTATGAGCCGGGGTTTTATCTGGGACAATACCAGTCCGTTGGATCTTTCCACTTGCCCGTTCGATGCGGGGTGGGCGACTGAAGCGACATCTAACCGGATCTTCTTTTCCTGGCAGAATCACGCAAACGCTCCTTCAACGAAATTCGTCCCATTATCATTTATGATGCTATGGGGGTAGCCATACCTTAGGATTATATCCTTGAGGAATCTTACTGTTGTTGCCCCATCACATTTCCAAATCGGTTTCACTTTAATCCATTTTGTGAATTTGTCAACCATGACCAGAATATGGGTCATCCCTCCTTTGGCCGGCTTAAATGGTCCTACCATGTCTAGGCACCATACATCAAATGGCCATGTAATGGGGATATTTTTCAGCTCCGACATTGGTAGGTGAGTTTTTGTGGCGTATCTTTGACAACCATTGTATTTTCTCACCAAGTCCTCTGCTTGCTCCAAAGCACTGGGCCAATAAAACCCATGCCGGAAAGCTTTTGCTACTAAGGCCCTTGAGGAGGCATGGTGGCCACATTCTCCTAGGTGAATATCTCGGAGTATCTCAAGTCCTTCCTCCGGATAAACACACCGTTGCAGTACCGCTGTCACACTTCAGCATTGATGATGGTATAGGCCTTTGCCCTTCTCTGAATTTGCATTGAACTTATTTCATCATCTGGCAAGATTCCCTCTTTCAGGAAATCAAAAATTAGCTTTGCCCAAGTTGGTACAGTCCGGATGGGGAATGGTTCCTCATCAACCTCCATTGCATCCACCGACATAACTCCTGCCGGATCAGTATGAACAGTTCTCGGGTTTGCTGAAGCAGTCCCCGGGTTTGCTGATGCAGTCCCCGGATTTGCGAAGGTTCTTCCCCATTCTATCTCCATAGGTGTAGCTCCTGATCTAGGAAGTGATGGGATATAAATTGAATCTGATTCGGGTGATGGCGCGATAGATGGTTTTCTCAAGTGCTCCAAAGCCACGTTTGGCGGAATGGGTTGTCGGGATGAGCCCAGCTTGGACAGTGTATCTGCTGCCTTGTTTTCGATCCGAGGTACGTGATGGAACCCTTCGAAGAACCCGCTTATTTTCTGAAAATGGAACCTATACAGGGCCATGTTAGCATCCAGGGCATCCCAATTTCCAAACACTTGCTGCACCACCAAATCCGAATATCCAAAGCATTGTATCCGACGTATCCCCACTTCCTTTGCCACTTTGAGACCATGTACCAATGCTTCATACTCCGCCACATTATTCGAGGCACTGAAGTGGATTTGAAGGACATACTTCAGTTGATCCTTCTTGGGCGAGGTAAGGACTACTCCAGCGCCTAATCTGTCTTTCAGTTTCGATCCATCGAAGTGCATTTGCCAATAATTGGAGTCCGGCAGGGGTGGCTCGTATTGCATTTCAGCCCAGTCAACAAAGAAATCCGCCACAGCCTGTGACTTGATCGCATCCCTTTTGTCAAAATGTGGTGCGTATGGAGCTAATTCGGTAGCCCACTTTGCTATTCGGTCGCTTGCGTCCTTGTTACTCATGATCTCTGAAATGGGTGCCTCACATATCACCTTGATGGGGTGTTCCTCAAAATAGTGTTTGAGTTTCTTGCCTGACATATATACGCCGTATGCCATCTTCTGATAATGAGGATAATTCTGTTTTGAGGCTGATAATACTTCGGTCAGATAATACACCGGCCTTCGCATTGACTTTCCTTCCTCCTCGCGCTCCACTACGATCACTTACGACTCGGTTGGTCGCGGCTACGTAGAGCAACATTGGCTACTTAGATAGTGGTGCAGCTAGGATTGGCGCGGTAGATAACATCTTTTTCAATTCTCGAAATGCAAGATCCGCCTGTGGTGCCCATGTGAACTTATCTGCCTTTTTCATTAGCTGATAGAGGGGCAAGGCCTTCTCTCCCAACCGACTTAACGATGCCAGGCAAGCAGTGAACTTCTGGACATCGTTAAGACACTTTGGCAGTTCCATTTTTTCTATTGCCCGGATTTTTGTCGGGTTAGCTTCAATGCCACGGCTAGATACCAAAAAACCGAGTAACTTTCTGGCGGGTATGCCAAAAGTGCACTTCTCCGGGTTCAGTTTCATTCGGAACCTTCTCAAGTTCGTGAATGTCTGCCGGATATCCTCAAGGAGCGTATTGCTTTCCTTGGTTTTTATTACCACATCATCCACGTAAACTTGCACATTCCGACATATCTGATCATGTAAGCATTTCTGTATGCATCTCTGGTACGTTGCTCCTGCATTAGTAACCCAAACGGCATAGTTCGATAGCAATAAGCCCCGTACGGGGTAATGAATGCAGTCTTTATTTGGTCAACCGGATTTAGGGGTATCTGATGGAAACCAGAATAGCACGTCAATGAATGACAGTAGCTCACATCCAGCCGTTGAGTATATGACCTGATCTATTCTAGGGAGTGGGATTGGATCTTTTGGACACGCCTTATTCAGGTTCGTGTAGTCAATACACATGCGCCATACCACAACCACGTTCGGATCATCTTTCTTTTTCTCCACCAGCACCGGATTAGAGAGCCAATCCGGATAGAGTTCCTCCATGATTAACCCGGCCGCTAGTAATCTTGCTATCTCATCTCCAATAATTTTCCTTTTGTCTTCTGTGAAACGCCTGAGAGGCTGCTTTACCGGCTTAGCCCCGGGTCTTACATTCAATGAGTGCTCAGCCAACACTCGGTACACCTTGCAGATCTTGTGTAGACCAAGCAAAGATATCCCGATTCTCACGGAGGAAGTTGACTAGCTCGCTTTCCTATTTGCTGCTTAACCCGGCACCAATGGTGACGGTGCGCTCTGGGAACTGATCATCGATTGGCACTTTCTTCGTGTCCTTAGTTGCTTGGAACGATACGCTCCCGTGCGGGTTGGTCAGGGCCGGCATATGTTGATGCCCGAATTGAGCCAATGCAGCCACTTCTAGTATCTTCCTTTTCTCTTGAGCTATCACGAGTGACTCGTCTAAATTGGATCCGACTGAGGCGCACTCGATCGAACGCCGGAAGTCCCCTGATATAGTTATCACGCCCCTTGGTCTGGGCAACTTCATCTTAAGGTAACTGACGTGGGTAGTTGCCATGAATTTGCTCAGCGCTGGCCTGTCGAGTAACGCGTGATAAGCGCTTTCTAGATTCACCAAATTGAATTCCAAGTTCTCAGTGCGGTAGTTGTCTCTTGTGCCGAATAACACGTCAATCCGGACCTTACCAATTGGTTCACAAGAAATACCCGGCACAATGCCATGAAACGTGATTCTTGTTGCTTGCAACATGTTCTCTGTTATCCCCAACGTGTGCATGGTATCCTTGTACATAATGTTGATACTGCTGCCATTGTCAATCAACACCTTGGAAAATCTCATGTTGAGACTCGTCCCGATGAATGTCGGATCCAGGACCAGAGCGTAGGTTCCTGGGATTGGCATGATCTTTGAGTGATCCTTGACACTCCATGTAATCTCCTGCTCCGCCCAAGGCATATACCTCACCGTCGCTGGCATTACTATGTTTACCTCCATATGCCAGCGCTACAAGCTTTTCCGGTCATTCTCTTCCATGGGGAACACACAGTAGCTTTGATGATGTTCCCTGTACTCATTTAGTCCCTCATTCTCGTTGTAACCTTGGCCTTGTTGTTGGTTCTTGCCGACTTGATGTACCGCATCCCTTCTTTTCCGATTCTCATACCTCGATAGAGGTGGTGGCAGCATCAGCTGCTGTCAATTTCCCCCTGTTAGTAACGGTGGCCTGGGTGTTTCATTTATAGGTGCTTCGTTCCGAGGTGCCTGAGCATTCCTCGAACTCCCCTGTTCTAATTTCCTCATCCATTCACACTGCCAGGTTGTGTGATTTGTCGGACTATCCGGACTTGGCATATGAAATTTGCAAGGTTGGTCTAGCATAGACTCGAATGTATACCTCGGTCTATCCTTTCGCTCTTGCCAATGCTTTTTTTGTTCTGGGGTCCAAGGCTTTCTTCCTTCGTTTTTCTGTTGCCAGCTCTGCCCTCTAGTTTTTTGGTGTTGAATGGCTCTGGCATTGGGTTGATCTCGGTCCACTGCTGCGACTTGCTGTGAGTTATACCGATAATCTGGGCGATCATCCCTTCTTTTTCCTCGGAAATCATTCCTCCTTGATGATTTGGGGCCATCCCGGCCATAATACTCTTCGTTTGCTTCGCTAGACATTAACCGGGGTTGCGTTGGATCTCCCAAGGCATATGAATATGCGATCCGGATCATCTCAGCCAAGGTAGTTGGCATATCTCGCTGTAATCTTTGCCACGACATACTTCCAAATCTGCACCCCTGAGTGAACCACACAATAGCTTGTGATTCAATCACTCCTTTGCACGAGTTTCTCACATTGCACCACTGAGTCAAGAAATCTCTATCTGGCTCATTCGGTCTCTGCCGGCACAACGCAAGGGTTTGCGGTCTGTTGGGTCTCTTGTAGGTTCTTGAGAAATTGCTAACAAACAATTCCTGGAAATCCAACCAGCGGTTAGCACTTCCTGGTGGCAAATTGTTCAACCAAACTCGCGCTAGTCCTTCCAGCATCTGTGGTACATATCTCACCGCCCATCTCAAATTTTCTGTTGCGATCTTGACCGCTGTGGAATAGTCGATCAGCCAATCCTCTGGCCTAGTACTACCATCATAAGTTCGGGTTCCTCTGGCCAGCTGAAAGTTCAGCACTGTTAGCTCATTCATGATCTGGGCCCAAAACACGCTGGACCCGGTGGACCTTGTAACTCGATTTGCTCCGACCTATAAATCCTATCCAATTTCAACGTCGCATCATCTGGCTTCAAGTTCCTGCTTCCCAACCATGATCCAATTACATGGTGATCTGGTCTGGGGTATCCATCGTTGATCATAGCCGAATAACCATCATTGTATCTTTCCTGATCCAGATGCGCATGATGCTGTTGTGCCGCTTGTCCCGGACTTCCTTTTTGCCGATGTATGCGTTGCTGCTGCGTCCGAGGTAATTTTTCCCCGCTCCCACAGGATTGCGCTGTCCGGCATTGCTGTTGGCAGCATTTCTTTGACCGACATTGCCTTGCTCACGGTTACCTCGGGCAACCACACATCGGCTGGTACTGTGCCGGTCCTCACCAACTTGCACTGCTTTGCCTTTTCTAGTCCTTACAAGGTCATAAGGGACCATTTGCTTGTCTCTTCTCCCGGAATCCACTACCTTTTCTCTCCTGGGATTATGACCTGGAGTGACGCGGCTCCCCTGGACCTTGCCGGGTTATTGCTGGCTGAATGTACCACTTGTGAGGCCCTTGGTGGCGCTGGGTTAGCCTTGTTTATTTCTTCATTTTGTTGGCATGCAACTCTCAACAAATGATTTACCCTCTCTTGCTGCCTTTGTCGGGCCTCTCCGGTTAAACCTTCTAATTCAGATGCGGCCGCATTTGCTGCTCTGAGGTTCTTTGCCGGGGTACTGTACCGATCCAACCCTCCTGTTACTATCGTAGTTGTTTGACACGGCCTAGGCTCGTACTCCTTGTCAATCTCAGTGATCAGGTTCCTGCCCTGGATTTTCAGTCGATCGATACGGTTTGCCTTAGCATACTCTCTCAAGGTGATGTTCATCGACTGATGTAGCTCTGCTACTTTCTTTGCTCCGGCCTAACATTTTCCACCTAGTTTCCTCTAACTCAACTTGCGCCTGAGCCGGATCTACCACAGGTGCTATTGGCGTTGCCAAGCTATCTATCGCTTGCTAGAGAACATTCTTTGGCTTCCCTAGCGGAGGAAACCTAGATCTTGTCTGTTTGGGCGTTACCTCTAGCTCTGGTGCCAGATCTTTGCTCGGTCCCGCATATGGCGCGGTCATCAGGACATCAACGCTGCTTGCGGGGCGAGCGATACGCACTCCACGGGCTGCGCTAAGAGGTGGCTCGCCTCCCTCGACGACGTGCCGCGGGTGGACGCAGGACTCATCCACCCCAACATAGATCTTGTGCACGCCAATCTTGAGGAAGATGCCGTTGCACGATGGAGGGTGCCTGCCGAAGCTTCCCGTGTTGTTGCTGACGTAGTCTAGGGCTCCAAAGCGCTTCACCAAGCCTGAGACGATACGCTCGCCGATGCTTGAGAAGTTTCCTGTCTGAATTTTCACCCCTGCTAGCACCGCTAGCCCCAAGGTGGGCGCCAACTGTCGTGGTGGTGGCACGACAGATGCCATGGATAGGCTAAAGATGGGGCTAATGAGTGCTAGCGGAATCCAGGGAGGGAGAGCGTGGTGATTCCACACACGGAAGTTCTTGTATATTCTCTATCAATGATGTTTACAAGTGCTCTTAAGGCTCTTAACTAGAAGGAGACGGTGTCTCTTACTCCCTGTTCACTAGCCCAGAGTTCTACCTTAGACAGAGAATGATTGATCTATCAGCCGTCCCCTCCACTATGGAGGCCCCGGTGCTCCTTATATAGGGGAGCCCGGGTTACAATTCTAGGGGACAGGTGGCAGCATATACTTTGAATATGCTCCTTTCCTAAAGCAGATGCTTCTTTATTCCTCTTTAACGGCTCGTCCGAGCTTTGGACGTAACCCGCGGCGTCATCCTCGTCTTTTTGCGTCACCAAACACAGGCTACGTCATCCAGCTTTGCTCGCGTCACCTTGGTCGCCCCTGACTTGCTGGTCCTCTTCTCTACTGTACTTTGCTCACGCTACAGCTAATAAAGCCACCTTTTGACCAGCAGGAAATTCCTTCTCTTGGAAGCTAAAATAATCCGGCTTACCCATTTACCTGCAAAACAGATAAACATGCCGGCATAAATCTTATACCGGCCAGGATATTGTCTAGGAGATGTCCCATGGGCGGTGTCACACTATGATTCGGCCTGCCTTGAGGTGACCCAGTCAGCACATTGCTTTGACCGTGCCGTACCCCCGCTAACTCGGCCCTTATACCCTGTTGTTACCCTACCCGGGGGTAACCCCCCAACAAAAACAATGACAAACTTATCAAAGAAGTTCATAAAAATCTTATTCATGAGATTCATGAAATAAGCAAGGGCATTTGTCAATCCAAATGACATGACATTGTACTCATACAATCCATATCTAGCAGTGAAAGCAGTCTTTGGGATATCCATTGCACGGATCTTCAATTGATGATAACCATTTCTAAGATCAATCTGAGAAAACACTCTAGCACCAATTAGCTGGTCAAACAGATCAATCTTATAAAACACTTGGTTGTATCAGACCTTTGCTCAACATGTCTTCAAGTTGTTTCTTTAGCTCCACTAATTCGGTTGGGTTCTTATTATAGGGTCTCTGAGCTATGGGTCCAGTTTCAGGAACTAGTTCAATCATAAACTCGATATCCCGATCTGGGGGCATACTGGGTAATTCATCTGGGAACTCATCGGGGTATTCACAGACTACTCTGACTTGGTCTAGGGTTGATTGGACTAAACTCTTGTTGCATTTGAATTGACGGGGCAGTGTCTCAGACACATGCTCTACTGATACTCCGGTGCTACTGTTCATGGTTATGGCTTTCTTGGCATAGTCTATTAATCCATGATGTTTTAACATCAAATCCATTCCTAGTACTACTTCCAAACCTTTTGTTCCAAGTACTATTAAATTGGCCTAAAAATCTATTACATGTATTCTGATAGGAACGGCCTTGCAAATATTTCTAGCTTTGGTGGTTGACCCAGGTATTTGAACTATCACAACATGCTTTAAATTTGTTGGTTGAATCTTACTAGTGCATGCAAATTATTTTATAACAAACGAGTGTGATGCTCCAGAATCAAACAACACTCTTGCAAGTACGGAGTTAACAGAAAACATACCCAGCACGACATATGGTGCTTCCTGGGCTTCTTCCGCATTCATGTGGAACAGATGACTGGTACGGTTGTGCGGGTTGCCAGGGAAAACCTCTTTCCAGGCTGGACACGGCACTGCTGCTGGGCAGGTGCAGTGACATTGGTGGATGCAGCAAGCTTCTTGGGGCACTAATTGGAGTAGTGACCTATGACTCCACATTCAAAGCAGCTTACGGTTGACTTGTCCTTCCCGGCAATAGGCACATCATTTCTTCCAGTCCTTGGGGCAGTATGGTTGTTGTTATTGTTGTTGTTGTGGTTGGTGGAACTTGGCGGTGCACGGTTGAAGTTATGGGGGTTACCGGTGTTCTTGTTGTTGTTGTGGCCTCCGGGCCTCGAGTTTCCTCCGCCATGATTGGGAAAGTTTGGACAGGACATAGGGGCATGTTGGGTCTTGATGCAAATCCTACATACGAGTTGGGGCGGTACTTCGGGGTATGGTGTGGTCCACGCTGGTGCATCATACGACGCTTGCGGTTCTCACTAGCTTTCTTGATTTTTCCTTCCATCTGGATAGCAGAGTCCACTAAAGCTTCTAGGTCGTCAAAAGGAATGTTGACTAACATTGTCTGCATCTCATCATGCAGGCCATTTAGGAATCTTTCCTTCTTCTTTGCCTCTGTGTCGATCTCATCGAGGGCATACCTAGCCAGAGATAGAAATCTGTCATGGTATTCTACCACTGTCATCCCTCCTTGCTTCAACTCCCTGAATTCATCCATCATCCTATTGATCAAACCTAGGGGCACATGAGTCCTGCTGAACTTGATCTTGAATTCCTCCCAAGTCATCATTTGTCCTTTGTTCATTGTACGAGTGTTGTTCCACCATGATCTTGCATAACCTGCCAAATAGTGGGTGGCAAACAGTACTTTCTCTGTAGCATCTACTCCGGCAACTTCCAAGTTGTTCTCCATTGACTGCAGCCAGTCATTAGTATCTAAGGGATCTTCAGATTTGCTAAACATAGGAGGGTTAGTGGTTTTAAAGTTCTTTAGCTTAGATCCATGGTGATCCTGATTTCCATGGCCTTGGTTCTTGTGTGCCATCTGGGCGACTGCTGAAGAGTGGTGAGATTGGCTTGATGCTCGGCTCTACTGTCTTCTCGATCTGATACTAGCATTTGCAGAATCTGAAGCATTGGATCCTGGGATGAGCTGCTCCCACCGGGGTTGCCACGAGTCATCTGAAGACCGATATAAATCGTAAGACAAGAGGGAATTTCTATGGCTTATGGGTTTGGTTCAAAAGCTTTGAACTTGAGTATTGCTAAGGTTTGAAAACCACAACTCTTTTTCATTCATTCCAAGCAACACATTACAAACAACAGACTGCAACTACTAATCAGATGGTTTTAAGAACCACCCTGTCATTCTACGATACATTGGGACCGGATACAAACTCACACCTACAATAGTGACCTAGTGCTACTAACCATCATCGGAACTGGTGGGTTCTGCGTCATCCAGGAAGTCTTTATCCTCCTCGTCGGTGTGGAAGTCCATGTTCGTGTCCTCTAGATAGTCGTCATCATCACTGAGGTAAGATGTGATATCCCTACGAACATCTTCACCTTCGTCTTCCTTCTCCTCAAGCTGAATTTCTTAGTCATGGATGGTTTCTTCAAGGGTTGCCACCTTCTAACGGAGGCGATCAATGATGCGGTTCTTCTTGTCACGCTGGCGGTGAAGTGTCATGTGCTCTTTAGCTAGGATGGCGAGGGTGTGGTTCTTCTCTACTACGACAGTGTCCTTCCGATTAGCGTAAGCACGCGAATTGTCCAACTTCTTCTGTCTCGTGCAACATGAATTCGAGGCGATCCACATGATGCTTCAGCTCTGGATGTCCTGGCATGGCCAAGGGCTCTCCCATAGAATCACGTCTGGCGTAGTGAGCGAAGCGAGTGCCATTGATCTAATTTATACACGATATTTTCATAGATCCATTGTAATCTTGAAATTCTACAAAAATGGAAACAGGAACTTTTTTCCTTCCTTTTGCTACATTTCGCTCAAAGGGTTGAAGGGAGATAGTGCATATTCGCAAGGGCCAACTTGATCCTCTTCCCCAGGGATCCTAGATGAGGGAAGCCTATGAGAGCCGCCGACTCCAACTATCGTCCATGTACGATCCATACTAGATCTGACCAACTGCCCATCCTACCTCCTCTACCTTTTTGACATCACATCTTTTTTGTCTCAGTAGAGTCTTTTAGTGGCATGTTTCAGTCCTCTTCCCCATTACTTAGAAAAATTGAGCCACCGATTCAGGTACAAGATACTATCATTACCGCCTGGACAATTAGACAGCCAACCCGTAATCGCAACGACCCAATTGCAAAAGTGGAGCTCTACCAACTGAGCTATATCCCCTCGAGCCAAGTGGAGTATGCATGAAAGAGTTAGATGCTTCTTCTATTCTTTTCCCTGGCACACTTGGGCCATCCTGGACTTGAACCAGAGACCTCACCCTTGAACATTGAGAGGAGCTCTCGTGTCAATCACTTCCATTCCTCTCATCAACCCGTATGTAGCACTCATAGCTACAGCTCTAACTCGATTATTTCCTAATAATTGTTGTACCTCACAAGTCATATTAATTTGCTTATCGGAAGTGTCTATACTCTAGACTACCAAAGCATTATAAATATAAGGTAACTTGCCTGGGGAAAAGTGACATCTAGCACGGGTCCAATAATTTGATCGATACGACCAACACTTTTTTCATCAATTGTGGAAACCCCGGGACGAGAAGTAGTAGGATTGGTACTCATAATTATCACATAATAAAAAAAGAATTTTTCGAAATTTTTCTTTTTTTCTTGTTGAATAATGCCAAATCAAATCCAAAAATCCAAAAGTAAAAAGGAAATGAATTAGTTAATTCAATAAGAGAAAAAAGGAGACCGGAACTTTATTTCATTGCCCAAGTGAATCCCATTCAATTGTTTACTCATGAAATGAGTCCATTGCAAAGTTTAATCAATCTTATTTTCATATACATTTTGCCTTTTGTGGAGCATCTGTGCCTACTCTACTTTCCTATCTAGGACTTTGATATACAAAATACATACTACTGTGAATCATAGATTGCTGTCAACGGAGAATTTTCTTAGTATTTAGTTAGGTATTTACATTCAAAATAAGAAAAGGGCCCATTAAGAGCTTGTAAAATAAGGATTCGGGATTGATTTGGGTTGCGCTATATCTATCAAAGAGTATAAAATAATGAAGGATTTGGTAAATCGAATCCTTGGTTTAATAATGAACCGTGTTACCTTAAAATAACAACAACTCAATTCCTATAGAATTCCTATAGTGGAATTCCTATAGGATAGAAAATACAGAGGGTGTACACATTATATATGAATGCAAAATATTCATTATTTTAAGTATGCCCTCAATTTTCTTTAATGAGTTGATATTATATTAATTGAATATCCTTTTTGTTTTACGGAATTTTTGCTAAAGTTGCATTGACGTTTAATTCACATCGAGTAGACCCTGTTATTGTGAGAATTCTTAATTCAAGATTTGTAGGGTGGGACTTATGTCACCACAAATAGAAACTAAAGCAAGTGTTAGATTTCAAGCTAGTGTTAAAGATTATAAATGGACTTACTACACCTCAGAGTATGAAACCAAGGATACTGATATATTGGCAGCATTCCGAGTAACTCCTCAACCTGGGGTTCCGCCGAAAGAAGCGGGGGCTGCAGTAGCTGCCGAATTTTCTACTGGTACATGGACAACTGTTTGGACTGATGGACTTACTAGTCTTGATCGTTATAAAGGACGATGATATCACATCGGGCCTGTTGCTAGGGAAGACAACCAATGGATTTGTTATGTAGCTTATCCATTAGACCTATTTGAAGAGGGTTCCATTACTAACATGTTTACTTCCATTGTGGGTAACGTATTTGGTTTCAAAGCCCTACGTGCTCTATGTCTGGAGGATCTATGAATTCCCCCTACTTATACAAAAACTTTTCAAGGTCCGCCTCATGGTATCCAAGTTGAAAGAGATAAGTTGAACAAGTATGGTCATCCTTTATTGGGATGTACTATTAAACCAAAATTGGGATTATTCGCAAAAAATTACGGTAGAGCGTGTTATGAGTGTCTACGTGGTGGACTTGATTTTACCAGAGATGATGAAAACATAAACTCACAACCATTTATGCGTTGGAGAGACCGTTTTGTCTTTTGTGCCGAAGCTATTTATAAAGTACAGGTCGAAACCGGTTAAATTAAGGGGCATTACTTGAATGCGACTGCAGGTACATGTGAAGAAATGATTAAGAGATCTGTATTTGCGAGAGAATTAGGGGTTCCTATTGTAATGCATGACTACATAACTAGGGGATTCACCACAAATACTAGTTTGGCTCATTATTGCCGCAACAATGGCCTACTTGTTCACATTCACCGTGCAATGCATGTAGTTACTGATAGACAGAAAATTCATGGTATGCATTTCCCTGTATTAGCTAAAGCATTGCGTATGTCTGGGGGAGATCATATCCACTCCAGTATAGTAGTAGGTAAGCTAGAAGGGGAATGCGAAATGACTTTAGGTTTTGTTGATTTATTGAAAGATTATTTTATTGAAAAAGATCGTGCTGGCGGTATCTTTTTCACCCAGGACTGGGTATCCATGCCAGGTGTTATACCGGTAGCTTCAGGTGGTATTCATGTTTGGCATATGCCAGCTCTTACTGAAATCTTTGGGGATGATTCTGTATTACAATTTGGTGGAGGAACTTTAGGACATCATTGGGGAAATGCACCTGGTGCAGCATCTAATCGAGTGGCTTTAGAAGCTTGTGTACAAGCTCGTAACGAAGGGTGCAATCTTGCTCGTGAAGGTAATAAAATTATCCGAGCAGCTTCCAAATGGAGTCCTGAACTAGCCGCGGCTTGTGAAGTATGGAAAGCGATCAAATTCGAGTTTGAGCCAGTAGATACTATTGATAACTAGATAAAACTAAATATAAAGAAGGTATAAATAAAAAATAAACGAAATAAAAAGAGAAAAAATAAGTTACGAAATGAAGTAATTCTTCTTTATTTGTCTAATTGATTGCAATTAAACTCGGCTCAATCTTTTTTTCATTGCATGTGTGTTCTTTTCACAATCCACCTATGAATCCACCAGTGTCATTGCATGTGTGTTCTTCTCATTAACCACAGCTAGAGTCATTGCATGCGTGTTCTCTTCAAAGACCACACATGGATCCACCAGTGTAATTGCATGTGTGCTCTTTTTACTAACAACAACTAGAGTCATTTGATGACTATTCTTTTCACATACCTCATATGGATCCACCAGTGTCATTGAAATGTCTGTTCTCCTCGGAGACCACACGTGGATCACCAGTGTTATTGCATGTGTGTTCTTTTTACTAACAACACCCAGAGTCATTGCATAACTATTCTTTTCACGTACCACATATGGATCCACCAGTGTCATTGCACGTGTGTTCTTCTCATTAACCACAACTAGAGTCATTGCATGAGGATCCACCAGTGTCATTGCATGTGTGCTCTTTTTACTAACAACAACCAGTGTCATTGCATGTGTGTTCTTCTCATTAACCACAACTAGAGTCATTGCATGTGTGTTCTCTTCAGAGACCACACATGGATCCACCAGTGTCATTGCATGTGTGTTCTTTTTACTAACAAAAAGGAGTCATTTCATGACTATTCTTTTCACATACCACATATCGATCCACCAGTGTCATTGAAATGTGTGTTCTCTTTAGAGACCACACATGGATCGACCTTTGTCATTGCATCTGTGCTCTTTTTACTAACAACAACCAGAGTCATTGCATGTGTGTTCTTTTCACATACCACATATCGATCCACCAGTGTCATTGAAATGTGTGTTCTTCTCATTAACCATAGCTAGAGTAATTGCATGTGTGTTCTCTTCAGAGACCACACATGGATCCACTAGTGTCATTGCATGTGTGCTCTTTTTACTAACAAGAACCTGTGTCATTGCATGCGTGTTCTTTTCACATACCGCATATGGATCTACCAGTATCATTGCATGTGTGTTCCTTTTACTAACAACAACTGGAGTCATTTCATGACTATTCTTTTCACATACCAAATATGGATCCACCAGTTTAATTGCACGTGTGCTCTTTTTAGTAACAACAACTGGAGTCATTTCATGACTATTATTTTCACATACCACATATGGATCCACCAGTGTCAATGATATGTATGTTCTCTTTAGAGACCACACATGGATCCACCGGTGTCATTGCATGTGTGTTCTTTTTACTAACAAAAACCAGAGTCATTGCATGTGTGTTCTTTTCACAATCAACCTATGGATCCACCAGTGTCATTGCATGTGTGTTCTTCTCATTGACCACAGCTAGAGTCATTGCATGTGTGTTCTCTTTAGAGACCACACATGGATCCACCAGTGTAATTGCATGTCTGCTCTTTTTACTAACAACAACTAGAGTAATTTCATGACTATTATTTTCACATACCACATATGGATCCACCAGTGTCATTGAAATGTGTGTTCTCTTTAGGAACCACACATGGATCCACCAGTATCATTGCATGTGTGTTCTTTTTACAAACAACAACCAGAGTTATTGCATGTTTGTTCTTTTCACAATCCACCTATGGATCCACCAGTGTCATTGCATGTGTGTTCTTCTCATTAACCACAGCTAAAGTTATTGCATGTGTGTTCTCTTCAGATACCACACATGGATCCACTAGTGTAATTGCATGTCTGCTCTTTTTACTAACAACAACTGGAGTAATTTCATGACTATTATTTTCACATACCACATATGGATCCACCAGTGTCATTGAAATGTGTGTTCTCTTCAGAGACCACACATGGATCCACCAGTGTCATTGCATGTGTGTTCCTTTTACTAATAACAACCAGAGTTATTGCATGTTTGTTCTTTTCACAATCCACCTATGGATCCACCAGTGTCATTGCATGTGTGTTCTTCTCATTCACCACATCTAGAGTCATTGCATGTGTGTTCTCTTCAGAGACCACACATGGATCCACCAGTGTCATTGCATGTGTGTTCTTTTTACTAACAACAACTGGAGTCATTTCATGTGTGTTCTTTTTACAATACACCTATGGATCCTCCAGTGTCATTGCATATGTGTTCTCTTTAGAGACCACACATGGATCCACCAGTGTCATTGCATGTGTGCTCTTTTTACTAACAAAAACCAGAGTCATTGCATGTGTGTTCTTTTCACGTACAACATATGGATCCACTAGTGTCATTGCATGTGTATTCTTTTTACTAACAACAACTAGAGTCATTTCATGACTATTCTTTTCACATACCACATATGGATCCACCAGTGTCATTGAAATGTGTGTTCTCTTCAGAGACGACAAATGGAACCACCAGTGTCATTGCATGTGTGTTCTTTTTGCTAA